>CM035444.1:6201305-6458805 GCA_020310875.1 Ceratopteris richardii
ATCCAATCTGACCCAAAACAAGTGGTTCAGTAAGGTCCTCATCTTGGCACACTAGCATTTTGACTCTCATTGGAACAACTTGAAGATAGATGGGAAGCTCTACCTCACCCAAACCAGATGTTTCCACACCTCCTAGACCTATGAGATAGGCTTCTATGGGATTGATGTTCGATTGTAGATCCTGGCAGTATGAGAATCTAACTGCACTAGTTGTAGCACCTAAGTCAATCAAGGCTCTCACAGGTCTTACATTCTCTCTGTGTCCTACCTCTAAGGTCACAAAGGGATGTCGATCAATTATTTGAGAAGTAATTATGCCCGATTTTTGGCACATGTCCATGTGATATTTTGGGGCTTTTGAGTTGACATCTAGGCCTTGTCACCGTAACTTAGTTCACCTTATGCGCTCTCTAGCCTCTGCCTGTGCTTCTTCTCTAACCCTTAACTCCTCATCTTTTCGCTTCTTGGCAGTGGTGAGTCTCATTAGCATATCCTCTGTAAGAGGTTCTTGGTATAACTTGACTCGACAAACACTTATACTGGTTGGCAAGATATCACCTTCTAAAGTGGCCAATTGAACAACACCGCTAGTGGAATTCTATTAATGATCATGGGTCCATATCCTCGCTTTTCCAATTTACGAGCATGTTGCTTTAGTGTATATACCAGCACTAAGTCTCCTTCTTTCAATCCTTTATCCTTGATGTGTGCATCAAAATAAGCCTTTTGTCTTTTCTTTGCAGCATAGATGTCTGCTACTTCTCATATCCGCATCTCACCTAAGCATTCTAGATCAAAGATCCTAGAGGACAACTCATGTTCATTCCACTCATGCTCTTGTGCTACTTTTAATGTTGGGATTAGGAAGTACAATGGTAGCACAACATTTTGTCCAAAGACCACCTGAAATGGGGTGGCATTGAGTACCGTTTTATAGGCAACTCGATAAGCCCAAACAGCATGATGAAGTTGTTTATCCCAATCAGAGTGTTTATTGTTGACCAGTTTTGTCAATACATTACATAGGATCTTATTTGTGCTCTCAGCTTGTCCATTAGCTTGTGGATGATAAGGGGTAGAATTCTTATGTATCACCAAGAATTCTTGGAGAAGATTTTCAATGACTTCATTCAAGAAGTGTGTGACTCTATCACTCACTAACTCTACAGGCAGTCTGTATCTAGTGAATACGTTCTCAAATAGGAACTTAGCCATAGTCTGAGCATCATTCTTTGTAGTGGATTTGACTTCTACCCACTTTGTCAGGTAATCTATGGCTACAATAATGTATTTTGCATGGGACTTTCTAGCTAGGGGGTTAATAGGACCTACAAAGTCTATGCCCCACTTCGAGAATGCATGTCCTCCCATCATTGGTCTCAAAGGCATCTCATCCTTTGTGACTGGATATTGGGCACGTTGGCATGTGTCGCATTTCTCGACATAGGTATGTGCATCCATATGAAGTGTGGGACACCAAAGTCCTGAGAATAGAATCGTCTTGATTACTTGGTCAGGACCAAAATGTTCGCTTGCAACACCGCTATGGGTATTTTCTAAGATTTTCAAATAATCTGATTCATGAACACACAATGTTAGGTAACCATCTTTTCCTCTTCAATATAGGTTCTCTCCAACTAAGGCATAGTCTTTCGCCTCTTGCTCCATGCTTCATCTTCTTGCTAGACTAGCCTCATTCGGTAGTGTTCGTGATTTCATAAATTCTTCCAATGGAGCACTCCAATCTGGGATTAGTGATACATGATAAAGGGTAGCATGCTCCACTGGGGGTCTCTCTTTCCATGTTGCACAATTCTTAATCCACTCGTGAATTTCTTTGTCCATGCTAGGCCAATACACTCCTATATGTGTTGGGTTCTGCAGTGTTTGTTGTTTAGAGTAGTGATTTCCTAGCAGTCCCTCATGGGCTTGTTGCAACCAACTAGTATGTTCATCATCCTCGACACAACAAGCTAATACATCCTCTGTACCTTGTTTGTACATGCTTCCTGCCAATATTTGATATTTTTGTGATTTTACAATTTCATCTTTGTTTGTTTTTACATTCTTATTTGGGGGTCTGAAGGTTAGGACAGGCACTAACTTATTTGCCCATTTAGGAACAACTTCTAAATTGAACAAATAAGCATCAAGTAGTTCATCAGACACTCCTTGCGGTGGCTCTTGTGAAGTGATGCAAGAAAGATGGTCCGCCCTAAGGTGGATGCTACCTTTTCGAACAACCACTTCAAAGTCGTATTCCATTAGTAAGAGAAACCATCTTACTAAGTGGCCTGTATTGCAGGGTTTATTGACCAAATATAGTAAAGCTTGATGATCAGTGAAAAACTTGAACTTGTTGGCCAATAGATAATGTCTAAACTTCTTCACAGCATATACCATGCCTAAACCTTCTCGCTCAGTGGTGGTATAGTTTCATTCAGCAGCGTTCAATTGCCTACTAGCATATGCTATAGGCAAATCTAAATTTCCTTCACCTGTTGGTTGTGACAACACACATCCTATTGCATAATTGGATGCATCCACGTGGACATGGAAGGGCTTATTCCAATCAAGGGTGGTCAATATTGGTGTTGAGCACAAACGTCTTTTTGCCCTCTAGGTAAGTCAATGGGAAAAACATCTTTGTACTCAAACATAAGATCTTTAAAACTTTTAACCACACACTCTTACAAAAAAGAATAATAGAAAGTCCTGTTCATATTTACATTTCTAGCATGAAAATGTACATCAGATGAGTTGTCTGTACAATGCTGCATATCATGACTATACAATAAAAGCATGTCATGTACATGCTGAGAATAACAAAGACTATAAAACTCTAGTGATGAAATGAGAGGTGCACTAGGTACATCTCGCTCTCCCTGAATACAAACTTTACTTCCATTCTTTTCAAATTCGAGTGTGTTGTTTTGATAGCTGCGTTTAAGTGTGTCTCCCAACCCCCATAGCCACTCCCTTCCTAAAACTAGATCTGTCCTCTCCATGTTCATTATTTGGAAGTCCATATAATCCGTATATTCCTGCATTTCGACTTCCAAATTGGATACCATAGTATCCCATGTTCTTTTATCTTGCCCTTGCATCATAGATACAATGTATTTATGTGCACTAGGCTGCTGGGGAATCTTTAATTTCTTGACCAAAGCATAGTTTATAAAATTATGAGTGGCAGAGTCATCTATCATGACCCGCACCCTGGTCCCGTATACACTACCATGCAATTTGACTAGGTCATGTGGTCCAAACTGCGATGACCACAATGACTGAGTCAAACAACAAGTGTGCTCTATATCCTCGTGCATCACCTCCACTCCCTTGTAGCTAAAGTTGCCATGAATAGGAAGGGTTTGCACTAGGTGGACCGCCTTTTTGCCCTTTTTAGGGGCCGTACTAGACTCTGGTCCCTTCTTCCTTTCTTCCCCCTTCTTGAGTGGACAGTTCCACTGTGAATGGCTAGGGGATAGGCACCTAAAACACAGGTTCTCCCTTTTGGCCTTCTCAAACTGGTCTGTGGATAGCCTAGGCCCTTGTGATCTTTGTTTTTTAATAAAAACTTTGTTTTTCCTAAAAGGCAACTTCTTCTTGAATTTAGTCATACTAAGAGGCTTGAGGGGCTGATCCGTCTCCATAGGAGTATACTGAGGACGGTTATGGTCCTCATAATACTTGATCGCCTCCTCAAACGTCTTAGGTGCATTCCTTCTGACTTCCCTCTTTATGGCTTTGTCTAAGACCCTAACAAACCCTCTGGTCTTCTGAAAATCATCTAAGCCCTTAAGCTTCAAAATGATCTCTCTGTAGTGGGATAGATAAACTGAAAGAGGCCTACCTCTTTGAGTAATCCTATCCCACTCATCCCAATTCCTCTCCTCCTCATTCTCAGGAAGAAACTCTTTTAGGAAAAGAGTCTCAAACTGAGTCCAGTCAGTAGGGATAGAGTTCGCCTCCTTAAGACTCATCCACCACTTATAAGCACGTGGGCCGAGGGAGAGACTCGCCTCTAGCACACGATACTCAGATGGGCTGCCCTTCAATTTATGCAAATCATGCCACTTTTGTAAAAAAGTGTAGGTTGCATCCTTGTTCCTGTCTCGGTCATCCCCCGTAAAGGTACGTGGCTTCAAGTCTTTCAGGAGGGGAGCTTCCCTAGAGCTTTCTCTTTTATGTTTACTAGGAAGAGAAGTCTCTTTCCTAGTAATCTCTAGAGGAATAGGAAGAGTCTCTCTTTCCTTCCTAAATAGGAAAGAGGTGACACTAGTCTCAAGTGAGATCATTTGAAACTTAAGTTGTTGTATAAGAGATGTGATGCTACCAAGATCTTTCTCTAGTTTAAGGGTTTGCTCTTTCAAGTCTATGAATTGGTCACGAGTGACAAATTCATCTATAAGCTCTTCATAAGTATATTCTTCCTGTGAAGGCTCTTTTTCTTCTAAGTTCTCTTCTATTTCTTGCCCTAATTCTACTTCGTCCATTCTAGAATCAGGATCCTCTAGTTGCTCTTTAGGTGGAGAAGTGGTTTCAACTACTTGTTTGCCTTTAGTTTCCATGTTTAAGTTCCCTTCCCCCGTTTGCTAACTAGAGTGTATGAAAATGAATGGAAGTAAAGCTCAAATATGCAAGAAGAAGAGAAATATATCACAAGAGCACTTCCCTGTTACAAAGTAGAGCTGCGGAAGCGAAATCCAAGTGGTCCTTGATGCTTCAAGTCGCTGATTTTGAATCCTCGCCAGGCCCAAAAGAAAATTGGAAATGTCTGCTTGGTCCGAGGAGGTTCTAAACACCAACCAAAAGCACATGGGAATAGCCCCAACCGAGAAAACTAAGTGAAACTAAGCAATTTCAGAGATGTAACAATCCTCGCCAGTCCATAAATTGCTGTCCAACACCTGTACTTCAAGAATTTGAGACTATCCCAAGTGAAAAAAGTGGATTTGGAGTCCGAATGATGAAAAACTAGGCCCGGGAGTGGACGCCTAGTCCTGCTGAAGTGCTGCAGAGAGATTTTGGTGGGGCAAATCTCGTCCAAATCCAACATCGATAATTTTTGAGTGAGCTTAGGAGTGCAGCTTCGAAACGTGACCAAGATTTTTGAAATCCGATATCGTATGAGGAAGCTATGGTGCGGAGAAGCCGGGTATGTCACCGATGGAAGGTAAAAAAACTCATCTTCATGGATGGATGACTTTGAAAAGCTCAAAACTGAGATTTTGAAGCTTTCTTGATCAATTGCAACACCCACATCCCATATCCACAGCCCGTATTACATTTATGCATCATAGTTTTCCCAAAAATTTGGCTCGTAGCATCCCTTTTCCACTCCAAAATTCCAAAAAGTTTTCGAAAAATATACCTCCTTGCTCAGCTCAAACTCATTGTCAACACGAAAGGAACTCGGACTGTCGACGGAGAGGCTTTTTATCCCATATATGGGCGCAGCAGTCCGCGAATTTCCTATATATACAAGAGTTTTAGAGGGAGTCTTTCATCCTAGAGTGGGGGAGGAGGAGCAAAACTCCTTCAGCCTTCGTGGGCTCGCGGGCGGCTGCGTGTGTGGATGGTCTGGTCGGTTGTCCTCTGATGCTACCGGTTCAGCTGTTCGCCCTGTCGCCGTCACACGTGCGTGTCTGCGTTAACTAAATGACCATTACCGCTCGGATACCACTGCCAACTCCAATGAAACCCCCAATTTTGTCGTCTTCCTCTGCGCACCATTCAAGGCCATTAGCTGTCCTAACTCAGACGCACGGAGCTATTCGATGATTATCCGCCCAGCCGCGTACCCCCTTCTTGAGTTATTACTCCTTAATTGGAGTGAGTACTGTGGCATCTCACAAGAGTGCCACATGGCACTCATGTGTGTGCCCTTCTAATGGAGCCCAAGAGATGGTTCACACCATCTCTTCTATAAGGACTCCCTTCATAACACCCGTGCTCATCCAAAAATTCATTGACTTCATAAGACATGCTCCCACCTCAACTAGAACAAGAGGGTGCCCATTTTAAATGTTGAACTATTTTCAATCATAACCCACAACTATTTAAAGAACATAAAAACTTTAGACTTTAACTTGAATGGATAGAGTCATTCATGACTAGAAAATTCATCTACAAAAGTTGCAAAGTATAGGTGATTTCCAAATGATAGTTTCTACACAGGACCACAAACATCTTTGAAAAAGTTGTAATTTATGCTCAACTCTTATTGTACCATCTTTGGGAAAGGAGGAGTGTTAAATTTTAGCCAAAATTAAGCACTCATCTACATGCATAGATGGTGCTTTGAGTTTAGAAAAAGAGGATACTTTATCATATTTTTGTAGGCATAAAAAACTAGAAAAAATCAAGTGAGCTAAATCTACATGCCAAAGTTTCATCTCATATGGCCTACAAATCCTAAAACACATATGCATAATCATCCATAGTTTTTCCATAATTTGTGAGCTTATATAGCCCACAAAATAGCATAGCAATAATTTTATCACTATGAAAGATAGCATGAATTGTACATTTATCATCGATAGAGTTTATAACCAAGCCAATCTTGGCTAGTTCTAACATTGATAATAAATTCTCCTTTATCCCTAACGCATATAAAACATCTAAAAATGTGCATGTATTGCAATTCACAATAGTAAGAACATTTTTTATAAATCCATGCCACTATCAAAGCACCAAGCATTTGAGCTCAATACATACATACAATGATCATGAGATGATGGAACAAAATTGTGTTGTGTAGAGGATAACCATTTTTCAGTTTGCAATAATCTATTAGACTCAATTTTAGAAGCAAATGTACTTGCAACAACCATTCCTACCTCTTTCTTCTTCGCCTCTGTTGGTAACAAGTTTAGGACAATTCTTTATCACATTATGTTTTTTTCCTATAGTTTGTGCTTATCTGCTTTCTTCTCATATTTGTCTTCATTCTTTGATTGTGCAGAGTTTATGGATTTTTTCTTATAATAGGAAGTTCCACCTTTATCCTTGCCCTTCTCCCTATCAACAAAAGCTTGATCTATGGCATGCATAATGGACTTGTTTTTTCTCGATTGGTTTTCTTATGACAAAACAAAAGCTAACTCTTCAAATTTTTATGCATTTGAATTTCCTTTCATCACAAATTGGAGTATACACAAAACTCTAATAAGAATTAGGAAACCCATTGAGAACCATTTTCACAATTCAAGTGTTTGGCAAAATTGTTGGAGTTAGACATCTGTGCAAGCACGCAAACAACACAAGAAAGAAAAAGAAGCTTGGAGCACAACACACAATATTGAATGTATTATCACTAAAATGTACAAAGATTAGTGATCCATTAGGGCTATAGGCATACATACAAAATGAGGAAAAAAAACCTCCTAAAGAGGGGAAAAAGTGCCCCCATGTTCCTAGTGTGTTCACACACATCACTACCTAAATATATCAACAAATCCTCCCTCAAAGTGATGCGATGAACAAGGACATGGCACTCAAGTACAATGAAGTGCCAAGCTATGTGGAATAAATCCACAAAAGGAAGTATATGTATATGTATATGTATAGGTATATGTATATGTATATGTATATGTATATATTGTATATGTATATGTATATGTATATGTATATGTATATGTATAGGTATAGGTATATGTATATGTATATGTATATGTATATGTATATGTATATGTATATGTATATGTATATGTATATGTATATGTATATGTATATGTATATGTATATGTATATGTATATGTATATGTATATGTATATGTATATGTATATGTATATGTATATGTATATGTATATGTATATGTATATGTATATGTATATGTATATGTATATGTATACGTATATGTATACGTATATGTATATGTATATGTATATGTATATGTATAGGTATATGTATATGTATAGGTATATGTATAGGTATATGTATATGTATACGTATATGTATATGTATATGTATATGTATATTTATATGTATAGGTATATGTATACGTATATGTATATGTATATGTATACGTATATGTATATGTATATGTATAGGTATATGTATATGTATACGTATATGTATACGTATATGTATATGTATATGTATATGTATACGTATATGTATATGTATATGTATACGTATATGTATATGTATATGTATATGTATATGTATACGTATATGTATATGTATACGTATATGTATATGTATATGTATATGTATACGTATATGTATATGTATATGTATACGTATATGTATATGTATATGTATATGTATACGTATATGTATATGTATATGTTTATGGATATGTATATGTATATGTATATGTATATGTATATGTATACGTATATGTATATGTATATGTATACGTATATGTATACGTATATGTATATGTATATGTATATGTATATGTATACGTATATGTATATGTATATGTATATGTATACGTATATGTATATGTATATGTATATGTATATGTATATGTATATGTATATGTATATGTATATGTATATGTATATGTATATGTATATGTATATGTATACGTATATGTATATGTATATGTATACGTATATGTATATGTATACGTATATGTATATGTATATGTATATGTATATGTATATGTATATGTATATGTATATGTATATGTATATGTATATGTATATGTATATGTATATGTATATGTATATGTATACGTATATGTATACGTAAATGAATATGAATATGAATATGTATATGTATACGTATATGTATATGTATAGGTATACATATAGGTATACTTATATGTATAGGTATATGAATATGAATATGTATATGTATACGTACACTATTTGGAAAAAATTAATACAAGAATAAGCCAAGGATGGTTTTAAGACAAAGGACAAGTTTTTCCAAGGTCATTCGAATAAGGAACTTAGTAGTTCGAAGCTAAGAATTCTAGGATGTCTAGTTAGAACCTCGAATAGAGGATAGTTCATCCTCAAAGATTCCATGATCTAGAAGAATGCAAGTGGCATTTTGATCAAAAGAAATAAAGTCACGAGTTGAGACATGTAAAATAATGCATTTAGAAAGAGATGAGATTTTTCACATAAATTTTACATAAAGGACAAAGTGAGACAAGGGATAGTTTTACCAAGGTCTCATGAGTTAGAAACTTAGAGGTAAGAGGTCTCAAGGTGATTTGAAACCCTAGAAGAGAACTCTAATAACACCTACAATTTCAGGATGCTTATAAATTAAGTATCTAGTTCATAAGTAATTACTATAATTACATAGTTATGAGTTCTAGTGCACACTTCTATGTGTATAGAACAAAGAAATTTATTGCACATGAAGTATAGACTTCAGATTTGTGGAATAAAAAGGGAAAAACAAGTTTGATTAGAATGCCATAGTTAGAATTAGTAAAAGAAAAGTCGTGTAAGAACTTCCTAGATCTGGAGATTGAGACATAGACTTTCGAGTTTCTAGTTTTCTAAGGAGTCAGATCTTGATTCTATAATAGTGTAACTTGGGAAGATGGAGTAGTCTCATCTATCTATCTACCTAGAGTGAAGGATAGAGATTCTAGGTAGACTCATCTTTATTCACCAAGCAAGGCAAGTCTGTAGGCCAAGAACTCTCAAATGGCCAAGATATACAGAAAGGCAAGGTTTGCAAAGAGTAAAGAAGGCAAGGCTATAGTCTAAGTCCCTAGCAGGGAGTAAGACAAGGTTATATAGCAAGGCATGCAGGTTTGCATTTATTAGACAAGGCAAAGTTGTCTCCAATAGGGAGTGATTATACAACAATGCAAGGTCTACAAGTAAGAAAGTGAGTTCCAAATGGAAGACAAGTTGAGAAGCAAGTTTGATGTCTCTATTTATAGTGCATCATAAATAGTGACTAAGTAAAGTGATCAAGTTTGAGCATGAGGGGAGGCAACTACTGATCCGTGGAGAACCAGATCTCCAAGAGACGTGATTGGTAAATGCTATCAAGTTGCTTAAAATTGATTGTAAGTCTATTCCTTTTCTTTACTTTTTGCATTCATCATGTAATATGATGGATTCATGTAGTCATGGAGACTCTAGTTGGAATGCTTCAGCACTTTCACCAAAAGTGAGGGCAGAATTCCAAGATTTGTCCTTGAAAGAATTACAAAAAAGGGTTGATTAGACCTAGCTATTCACCCTTTGCAGCACCCAGTTTTCTAATGAAGAAGAAAGATGGATCTTATAGGATGTGTGTTGACTATTGAGCACTCAATAAGAATACTATCAGACATAGATATCCTATGCCTAAGATTGATGATCTTTTAGATGCTCTAGGTGGAGCCGTTGTATTTAGTAAAATAGATTTTACAAGTGGCTACCATCAGATTAGAGTAAGAGATCATGATAAGACTCAATTAATCCAAAGAAGACTTAGTTGTATCTTTTGAGGATAGAGATGGGATTCAGATGGATCCCAAAAGGTTTCAATTATATTATTTTAGCCTACTCCTCAAGATGAGGGGCAGCTATGGTCATTTCTAGGACTTTCCAATTTCTATTGGAGATTCATTCTTCTTATTCTTCGATAGCAGTGCCTATGACGAACTTGCTTCAAGGAAAAGTTTCATTTGCATAGAAGCAAGAGTAGTAAGATAGTTTTTGATATTTTGAAAAAAGTTGTTTCAGAGGCTTCGATACTTAAAGTGGTAGATTCATATACTTTGAGTTAGAAATAGATGCTTGTGGCATAGCCATAGGGACAGTTTTGAACCAAGATGGTAGGCCAATAGTTTTTTAGAGTAAGAAATTGACCAGTGCACACAGCAACTGGCCAATGCATGAATAGGAATCGTATGCAATGGTGTATTCACTTACAATCTAGAGACACTATCTTTATGGTGCAGACTTTACGGTATACACAGATCAACATACACTTTAGTATTTTTGTAGTCAGCCAGATCTTCAAGGGAATCAGGCTCGTTGGGCTGAGCTCATACAAGAGTTTCAGATGGAAATCCTGTATAGACGAGCAAAGAGAATATAGTATCTGATGCATTATCACTGATAATTTATCAAATGAGCTTTATAGTTCTAGAAAGCTCATTGCTTCAAGAGATAAAGGAAGCACAGGTGGAAGATCCACATTGGAGTCATCAACGATGACTCTATTATAGGAGACAGGATAGTTCTAACTGTTTCTTCCCCTACCAGAGCGAACAAGTCCATTCCGTATTCCAGTTTCTCACGGGAGAATGGAATCGTTAGATGGAAAGGAAATGTTTGCGTAACAGATTCGCAAGATTTGAGAAGAAAAATCATGCATGATAATCATGATGTGCCTTGCATAGAACATCCAGGTGTTGACAAGACAATATGGCTTGTTAGAAGAACATTTTGGTGGCCTAGATAGCCAGAGATGTACACACTTATGTTCAACAAGGCTTTATGTGTCAAGTCAACAAATTAGAAAGGGTAAAGACATCATGTCTTTTGTATCCTTTACAGGTTACATATCACAACTAGGATAGTATCCCACTTCCTTTGGGTTCACGATAACTCGATTATGATGTCCATGGATACACTATCCGAGTTATGATTGATGATCCATAGGGATCAATTCGTACCCACACAAGAGATGATAGAAACTCCACTCAGGGATCAAAGTGTGAGGCATTGATCCACAGGGATTAGTCTATTTGATCCATAGGGATCAGTTCATTTGATCCAAAGGTAGTGGAGTTGTTTATCCAGAATCTCTTCAGATTGCATGGGTTGCCGACATCCATAGTTTCAGATAGGGATGTCAGATTTACATGACACTTCTGGAAGATTGTATTTGACAACTTGAAGTTGTCATTAAAGATGAGTAGTGGTGATCATTCTCAGATAGATGGTCAGGCTGAGAGGGTCAACCAGATTTCAGAGGACATATTAAGGGCATATGTCTCTGGGAGACAGATAGATTGGGATAGTTATTTGCCACTAGTTGAGTTTGCTTATAATAATAGACCTCACAAGGTGACAGGTATGTCTACTTTTGAGAAGATCTATGGCATGAATCCCAATGCTCCCAGTACCATAGGCATGCCACATCAATGTCCTAGTGTTTCGAAGTTCTCAGCGAATGTCCAAGAAAATTTAGAAATAGCTAAAGCCAAGATGCAGCAAGCCGCTGATAGGGCTAAAGAGTACAGTGATAGGAAGAGATCTCCTAGATCCTTTGAGGAGGGAGACAAAGTCTTTCTTCAGGTACCAGCTAGGTCTACTTCACTCTCCATAGGGAAGTGTAGTAAGCTCTCACCAAGGTTTTGTAGACCTTGGAAGATAGTTAAAAAAGCACGGATCATTCTTCAAACAGGATACTTGATTGGAGACAAAAACGATTGAGGAATCGTGTCATCCAGGAGTATCTAGTAGCTTGGGGAGGATTACCACTTACTGACTCTACTTGGGAATCAGAAGCTCTGGTTCGCAAGTACTTTCCCTCATTGATCATTGAGGACAATGATCTTTAGAAGGGGGAGAGAGTGTCAGACATTGGTCCACAGGGATCAGTGCATGTGATCCACAGGGATCAGTGCATGTGATCCACAAGGATCAGTCTATTTGATCCACAGGGATCAGTCCATGTGTGTGAAGGACAAGTGCCAGCTAGCCAAGGTCCCAAGCTCGCGGGATACCCTAAGCTACTTCTGTAGTAATAGGAATAAGTGTTGCATGATAGCCACATGTTCACACTAGACTATTCCAGATCATTACTATTCTTACAGTACATCATTGCTATTTTTAGAGTACAAGCGGGTATATATGGATGGGAGGAGAGTCACACACAAATCATTAAAGTCTATTGTCTCACAATCTTGTACTCCATCTTGGCCTCTCTTATTCCATATTATGTACTTCCTTGTGTGAGCATGTCACAACCATGGGTGGGTGGCGGGAATAGCAATAGGATATGTATATAACCATCGGCTTAGAGATCACAAAAGGAGCCTTGGTGCCTTGGATAAGCTGGCTGTCTCCCATGGGAATGGCATGGGCTCAAATCCGGTGACTTGCAGCGCTGGATGCATTCGCCAAAATCATGCTCTGATACCAGCATTTCAGCGGAGCGTGAATCTTTCTTTTTGTCTACCCTTGCTACCAATGATGCATGCACAAAGATGTTCATTCGTTCACTGTCCAGCCATGCTCGAGCCATCTTTCTATGCTATATGCGAGAGACTACTCACACATAAGTCATAATAATGAGATCATCCTCTCAAAATTCCTCTACCATATGACATAAGTCCCTATTGGTGCCATTGTTGGAATTTGGGGCCCCAAGATCGTTCCAATACTAAAACCTCTTGAGCATACACAACTTAATTGACAAGATGATAAGTGAGATAGAGAAAGAAAGAGATCTTGAGACAAGGATAGGGAACGTAAGCTGGATGCTTACTTCACTAAAAATAATAGATATCTAAATTACAACATGGGAGTACTACTCAACCATATAAAGTGGTGCACTCACTAATGGAAGAATAAGAAGATGATGATACAAAATTTAGATTATGTCGAAATAATCTAAGTGTGTGTGAAGAGAATGAAGCAACGAAGCTAACAAAATAGTGTAACGAAATTGTAAATCAACCACAAGGTTAACTCACAAAAGATAGTTACCACCACCTCGTAGAAGACTTCCTGCTGCAATGAGAGTAGCCTCTCCTTCACCACAACTTCACCTCCTTCAAGAGTGTGAGAACACTCTGTCTTAGAGAAGATCTCCAAGCTCTAGATCTTTGAGTGAGTGATTATACAAGGAGCCAAGGGCCTTATTATATAGTTGTTGAGTATCCATGAAAAGCTGTACTAAAAGCTACCTTCGCTAAAATAAAAGCTACGATAAAATTTGATCGTGTTCGACAATAAACGCAGCCCGTCCGTGTGTTTTTCCTAAAAACAAATAACTCAAAAACTTGCCTTTGCGCTGCGCCCGACGGGATTTGAACCCGGGTGGATTGGGAAGCTTTAAGAACTCTTGAGTTAGACCAACTGCGTCCATCAGCTTTCCATAGAGGTTTATAGAATGGAAACTATATATCAGCATTCCGTCCGCCTGGAAGATTTATGTAGAGATACAATTGTCGAATTTAATTGCTGGACCAATGAGGACATTGACTTCCAACAGCCATGTGGCATCTCTGCCACCTCATCCAAGAGGTGTTCTCACACAACCCCCATGATGTGACAGGGATTACACACCCTCACATTTCTTTTTCTTTCCTTGTTGAACTTACAAGAAAATACTAACATGTCCCTGCAAACAAGAATGCATGCAGCGTACAAGACTAGAAACCATCCTAACTACATGTATCCTATAGATGCTATGAACATATGCAATTTCTATATGTAGTATAAAGCAAAAAGAAAGCAACAATGCATATTAATTGACAAAGCAACTTATCAAAAGGCCTAAGGGATAATATGCATGTGTTTAAAAGTGATGGAGATGGTCCACACTCCTTTCGTTTAGCTTTCCAAGACTCTCCCGTTAGGTATTGCCTCAAGAAGATGCTCAAATGAGGGTCATTGACAATGAATGGTCAAACTTAAAGCTCTCAAGAAGACTAGAATTGAAGCCAAAAGGTGCCACTCTCTGGAAAGAGCCCTTATAGAGCAATCCGCACAAGAAAGATCTCTGAATTTCAAGCTTGGATGACCAAGATATGACCAATTAAGTGGAGCTAGGTAGTGCAACTTATACTTTTGAGAGGGAGTTTATCATGGAACTGAGACAAAAAACTCAATTTTTTTTATCCTCATGTAGCTGCACCTCCAGCCACAAGAGCATGCGAGGCAGGTGTTTTATCCCATATGCTACTCAAACACACACTACAAGCACCTAAACATATAGGACTAAGTTATCTTTGCATATCAAGAGAGAAGAAGAGCATGAAAGTGCTCTCTCTCGCTCTCCTCCCTTTGAGCAGCGCTCCACGTGCGAGCATATGTGTTCACTATGTGTTTGCTTTCTAGGGCACCGTGCACACGTCAATCATGAAGGGGGGTTTCTTGTGAGGTTCCCTCTTTGCTATTCTTTTGCTCCAACATCTGCACAAGACTCAAACAAGACAACGATCTCCGAGCTCCCAATGATGATGAAGAAGACCATCCAGTAGGAGAAGAAAAAGTAGAAAAAGGATGCCTGAAAGGAAAGTTGGGATTGATTAGTTGTTATCATTGACGCATTTATTGTAAGCGAATAGACTCTGTGATGGATTGAAACTCCTTTTCAGCATCATGTGCAAAAGAAATAGCTTCATAAAGGATCGTAGGATGTAGTCTGTTGAGCTTAGTTTGGATTCCCATATCCAAACCATCTTTATACTTTCATTGCAAGGTATCTTCAGGAATCCTTTCAAGCGAACAAATAAGTAATAGTCTTTGCCAAAAACGTTCAGTGTAGGTAGACACAGTATCCCCTTCTTTCCATCCAAAAGTTGTCCATGATCGACAAACATGTAAGTGAAACTAAGGAGGATGGAAAGACTCCTTGATCTTTTCTTGAAATGTGGTCCATGTGGTGGGGGGTCGGTGCTATGCTGCAAAACATTCCACCATAATTGAGCCTTACCCACCAAATAATTAGCAACAAATTTCACTTTTACAATTTCAGAATATGATTTGTCAGAATAAAAGTCATCAAATTGGGATATCCATGAAAGAACAAACTGGTTATCCTTTCACCCATTGAATCACAGAAATTGGAAATTTTTGGCACCAATCTTGGACTACGTGCTTTGTTCATGAGCAGTGAGAATGGCCTTCACCACCCTAACTAGGTCATTATCATCATTTTGTAGTTGCAGGAGTGTAGCATCGTGTTCGTTCTTAGCATTTTGGAGTTCTTGCCACAAAAGTTCCAACTATTGCTCATGCGATACCCTGGGTAGGGATGATGTACCAAAATCCTCAATTTTATGGGTAGGGTCCATGGCCTTATATAGAACCAAAACCTAGGATTGGACCGGATGGTTGAGACAGTTGCCAATTCATGAGTGGACACCATGAATCATGACCAAATGTCGATACGTACACCTCCGCAGACATGCCTTGGCTCTGATACCACTTTTATAATAGTGCAAAATTATTTTATTATCATACTATAAACAAAGGATACAAGAGAATATGATGAAGAAGAAGCATTTTAAAGTGATTAACAAAGTGTTCAGGATTCTCGTTCTCAGAGGAACATATTTCCATCCATCTTGTTCTTCATGGAGATAATCCTTTTTGAGAGTTTACACATCTCTTTGAGCACTATCAATTTTTCTTACCCACCAATCTTTGAAAAATACAACTCTTATAAGGAGAGACAATGTTCAGCTCTTCTTCAAACGTAAAGTTACTCCTCATTTTGAAAAGGCTCCACGATGTAAATCTTTATCGATTTTCAATTCATTTCCTGTGTTTAAATACGTGTTACGAGTCATGACACATCAGTTTCTCTCTCTCTCATATCTGGTCAGAGCCCTAGTAGACACGTGTTAATGTAGACGTATTACGCTAGGGAGCCATGGACTCTCTCTCCCTCTCTCTCTCTCTCTCTCTCTCTCTCTCTCTCAAAACACACTCCCACAAGATGAGCGTCGACACGCGGATGCATCAACGAACCCCCATGTACATATGACGGGGGTACGTGGAGGGATCAATCTTCCTTATAAACACGTCGTTCTCTTTGATTCCTATATGCTCTATTCGTCCATTGCCTACATACGTTCGTTTTTCTGAGCAGCTGTGTGCATCGATTTGGCTTTTGAGTGGTAGCTGAAGATGGCCAAACTGGTCGAGAAGGCAAAGCAGTACGTAACCGAAGGAGTGGGAAAAATGGAGAAGCCAGACGCGGACCTGAGTTGGGTGACGGTGAAACATATGGATCGCAAGGCATTGTCACTCGAGTCGGACTTAATTGTTTCCAACCCCTACTCACATGACCTACCTATCTGTGAGGTCACGTACAAGCTTAAGAGCGCAAACAGGTTATATGAATCAAACTTCTGAGAGAGAGAGAGAGCCATTTTCATGTGTGTATATACATTAATACGTAAAGATTCAGCTTTCATGTGTGGATACCTTAAACGGTAGGTAGGAGAGAGAGAGAGAGAGAGAGAGAGAGAGAGAGAGAGAGAGCCATTTTCATGTGTGTATATACATTAATACGTAAAGATTCAGCTTTCATGTGTGGATACCTTAAACGGTAGGAGAATCTACGTGAGATGACTCTCCTATGAGCTCTAAATTTTCAACTTTCATTTGTAATACCGTAACAGTAGGAAAGTTTACGTAAGAGGATTCTCTAACATGCTCATTCCGTGGATAATTATGTACGTGGACATCATAATTAGGTGGTTCTGTGCTTCTGATCAGTATATTGTAATGATCAGAAAGTCTACATAACACTGTCTTTAAAAACGTTAGAACGTTTCATATACATTTAGTTATCTGACAATATTCACGTGATCATATGTTTATTTAAAGATTTGTTTCTCGCGTTAACTTGTATTTTAAAAGATATGGCGTGAGTCATCTCAAAGATTTGACTGTCGAAATGTATCGTCTACTGTGATGGCTATATGGACGTATAAATAATGCGGAAGGTGCAGCTTCATGTAAGTGTACGTGCATGTGTGTGTGTACGTTTGTATTCATAAAAGGAATAGTATGCATATTGAACATAACGGATATGGCTTCTCAGTCATCTCAAAGACTTCGCTTGTATTATCGGTTGTGGGTTGCTAAACGGACATGTATGTATAATGCGATGGCGCAGCTTAATGTAAGCATACATGTGCAAATTCCTATGTCTGTATTATGTTTATAAACCACTTGGAGATTTGGCGGGAATGACCTGTTTACGTGTATATAATTGCTTACATGGTGTTTTGCTCATAGAGAAGTTCTTATTGATTTATGTGATAATTAGTATCCTTTATTATCTCAGCAGTAGCAGTTAAATGTAGTACTTAAGTTGAATGCCTTCTCCTATTTGGATGGAGAGGATTATTGCCTTATTTAACGATCGCATTGTGGGAATTTTTTCTGTTCTTCTACTATTGTTAATCTTTCTTACACGTGTTTTTCCATGTTTTTTAAGTTGAGTATTAATACTCGCATTGTGGGCAACATATAAATCTTCGTTGTTTTATATTATCATTACTGATTATTCTTGTATGTAGTGCTGCTTATATAAGAATTTTGTTTCCATATTGCTTTTAAGTTAAAAGGGGTATTAATACTCGCATTGTGGGCAACATATAAATCTTCGTTGTTTATCTTATCATCACCGATTATTCTTGTATGCAGTGCTGCTTATATAAGAATTTTGTTTCTATTGTTACCAACTATTCTTAAAATTTTATCTGCAGGGAAATAGCATCTGGTAGGATCCCCGACCCAGGATCCATAAAGGCCAAGGATAAGACAACAGTGAAGATCCCCACCACTGTACCATACGATTTCTTAATATCGATCTTACGGGACATTGGTGCGGACTGGGACATTGATTATGAAATGGATGTGGGGCTGGTTGTGGATCTGCCTATTATCGGCGATTTCACAGTCCCTTTAAGCAAGAAGGGTACCCTTAAGCTCCCTACCCTCTCAGACATGATCTGAGCATACTGGACTTGTCTTCTTTATTTTGGCCTCGTCCACGGGTGCTGGATACTTTTGAGTCTACAAAGTGATAACTACGGCCAAGCTTTCGGTGTTCATCCTGACCCGTGGTCGCTCCATGGGCTCTTTAATCTTCAACTAGCTGTGTACGTACTCTCAAAGTGGCCATGACAGTAAACCAGAAACTTTGTATACTGTCTCTTTTTTGTGGCTCTTGAATAATAAACGATGAATCATCATTCAAGAATCTGTGTCTACTGCATCTATAAATCTATAACTCTCTCTTAGTGTTGTTGAATGATGGATGATAGATCTCTTCCCCCGTTTCTTTTTTTAAATAAATGGAGGTTCAGCTGAAGCCTACTCCCGCGGGCTTTCTTTAACTTTGAAAATGCAATTGTACAATTGAATGAGCATAGTACTCGCGAGCCCCTTTTCTTAGTGTTGTTGAATGATGGATGATAGATCTGTTCTCTTTTCTTTTTCTTTTCCTTTTTTTCAAATGAATGGAGGTTCAGCTGAAGCTTACTCCCCCGAGCTTTAACTTTGAAAGTGCAACTGTACAATTGAATGAGCATAGTACTCGCGAGACCCCTGTACTAGATATTGTACATTCTGTGCTTTTTATTGCTCCCTCTATTTCTCTTTTCTGTTTATTTTTACGGGGCTGTTGAATGATGGATGATAGATCTATACTTGATACTGTCCAATATTATGTGCTTTTTATTGCTCCTTGTATTTCTCGTTTCTGTTTATAGTTTACTGTGTCTTTGTTTTAGGGGACTGTGTCCCTCCCTACTCCCGTTATCTCTCCTCTCCGTTTATTGCTTCCAGTATTACTCTTTTCCGTCTTGGTGTTTTTGTGTAATTTTTTAATCTGTAGTATTGTCTCGTTATTTTCTGTTGCTTGAAACACCGTGCTGTCTGTGTGCTGTGACTTCTATTTTGGGCCGCTTGAACCTACATCCAGTCGTACTTGGTGTATTTTCTAAGCCTCTCTCTCTCTCTCATATTTGTATTATGCCATACAGTGATGTGTACTGTTTTGTAAATCATGAACAATGTAAAATTGTAATACACTTGCGTTGTGGCGTCCATTGCTTTTGGATCGCGATCTTTTCACATGCAATCTTTGTAATACACTTGCGTTGTGGCGTCCATTGCTTTTGGATCGCGATCTTTTCACATGCAATCTTGGTTTATATGCCCTGCATAAATGAATACATAAGTGTGTGTACATATTTCTTCCCGGTCGCTCGCTCCTTTCTTCTCTCTTGGATCTCTCCAATGGTATCTAGCGGCCCTTATAAATGAATACATAAGTGTGTTTGTTCTAACCATTTTGGCACAAAAGTTCCAACTATTGCCTAGGCGATACGTTGGATAGGGGTGATGTACCAAAATCCTCAATGTTATGGGTAGGTTCCATAGTCCTATATAGAACCAAAACTTAGGACTGGACTGGACGGTTGAGACAATTGCCAATTCATGAGTGGACACTATCAATCCGGACCAAATGTCGATATGTACACCTCTGCAAACATGCCATGGCTCTGATACCACTATATGACTGGATCCCATAGACACATGTATGTAGAGAATAGTATAGAGTTGAAATCTCACAAAAGTGAATAGAAAGAGACAAGAGACTTGACAACAGATTGGGTACAATCTCCCCCCACATACTTTGATGGACAATTCTATCAGAGCATGTGTAATAGGTATTTTTCAGTACGTCTTGAATGGAAGATACATGAGGGTGGCATTTAGAAAAGGGTGTGTTTACAAAAATCTATTTTATTTACAAAATTTAAACTTTTCAAGCGATCTACTATTTTTACAAAAACATCGCTTTTTAAAGCGATCTATTATTTTTTTTTAAATGATTAAAATACTATCTTCTAAATATTCTTCTAAATATCTGAATAAGTCCACATGTGTTCACACCCTCATGAGTCTTCACCTTCTAAATCAAAACACAAATCACATTAAAACTTTGAAGACATTAAAATCCATATAACATTCCATTATTCCATAAAGTAGTAACACATTTTTATTTGCCTAGTATACATCAAGATGTATAAACATATGTATCTAAATGCCATAAATGTAAAATGAAAAATTTTGAAAGATCGTTGTATCTAAATGCCAGAATCAAAAATTGGAAGATCGTTGTATCCTTGGAGATTCTTGAAGGAAAATGGAATATAATCTCCATGGATTTTGTTATAGGGGCTACGCCACACTCAAAAAGTCTATGATTCAGTTTGGATAGTAGTGGATTGATTAAGTTCTCATTTTATACCAGTGTGAAGACTACTTATAAGACTCCTGAATTGGGAAACATATTTGTAAATTAACTTTAGATACTATGATCTTCTAGTAGACATACTCTCTAATAGAGATGCTAGATTTACAACTCATTTTTGTCGAGCAGTTCATAATTTTCATAACTCCATCTCGTTTCTCTATTTTTGTCAAACCCGCCACACTATAACCTTCTATATTAGCCATTCCTTCCTTATTGTGGTTATGCATTCCTTACATCCATCCTATAAAAGTTCTCTAATATCCAATCAAAGCAACATTAGTCTTTGATCCTTGCATTCATCACATTCACAAATGTGATGGGAAGAAGGAATCCAAGAGAATAGGAGAACAATAGGTTGAACTTAAAAAAAAAGCTCACCATCAACATCTTATGAGAGACATGTGATTAGCACGAACCTTTTACACAAGAAGAATAATATAATTGAGAGAGAGAGAGAAGGAGACATAGGGAGAGAAAGTAACCCATAAGATTAAGGAATTGTCTAATGATACCCAATAATTATTTTGTAGTTCCCTTCTCTCAAATCAATCATACTCAAAAGTATAAATGTTGTTGACATTGTAGTATGGTCTATGTGTGATTGATTCCACAATTGCTACACCTAAGTGAATCACTTTTTATTACCTTTTCCCTATAAGCATGGGGCCCACATAATTGGACTAAAATGTGAATCAATTCATAACATGAAACCTCTTGGATTGATTTTATGCCCAAAAAATTGGTTGTTCTCACCTTTGGGAAATCCCTAAGTCAATTTCCTAATAATTCACCTTTTTAAATAGCACATGATCATCACAGGGTGAATCTCCTTTCCCAATTGATTCCAGTTTATTGACTAATGATTGCTAAATGAATATTCTTTCAAGAACTCTAATCAAATTCAATGTCCCAATTCCTTAATTTCTCATGGATTAATTTAATCATCAATCAATTAAGTGCTATGTAGATAGGTTCTCACATACAATCATCGAGAACGTTTTGATGCACAATAAGAAAACATCATATTGATCTCTCTTACACTTAGTCAACAGAGAAGAAACTTTACTTTTGCTTTCAAGTCCCTATAGGCATCAATTCACATACACGTGCCAATCATTCCCTCAACCTCTATTATGTAAAATTCATGCATCAAGTTTATACAGATTCTTAAATATCCTATAATGCTATCCACAAACATGTGGAATTACCTCAGCTCATGTGCTTAGCTTCTTCCCCCTTTCTTAAAATCTTCAAATAGATCTTTCACATAAATGTTTCTAAAACCATCACACAAACTACCTAGATAAGGTCTTCTTCCTAAATAATAGTGCAAAATTATTTTATTATCATACTATACCAAGATTAACACTTATCCAATTTCATGAAGGCTCTCGATAGACATGACAAAGGATACAAGACAATATGATGAAGAAGAAGCGTCCTAAAGTGATTAACAATGTGTTCATGATTCTCGTTCTCAGAGGAGCATATTTCCATCCATCTTGTTCTTCATGGATATAATCCTTTTTAAAGTTTACACGTCTTTGAGCACTACCAATTTTCTCACCCACCAATCCTTGAAAAATACAACTCTAAGGAGAGACAATTCAAACGTAAAGTTACTCCTCATTTTGAAAAGGGCAAGCTGAAGCTCCCTTCAGTTTTTCGTGAGGGCAAAGTGCTCATTCTGGTGCTTGGTGATTTATCAAGGCTCGATGATGTCAATCTTTATCGATTTTCAATTCATTTCTTGTGTTTAAATACGTGTTAGGAGTCATGACACATGAGTCATCGTGCCATGGAGAAGAGACGATCCCGGATGATGGCGGATCCCACTGCAGCCATCAGGGCAGCCTTGACCCCACCTCCACCCATGTACCACATCTTACACCCGCCCACTAATACAAGATGGAGCTAGTTAGTCGTTCAGATGCATTATCATACTTGTACTACCCTTTTGCATATAGGCTATAGATATAGCACTCCATTCACCAGGCTGTGTGCATCCATTTGGCTTTTGAGTGGTAGCTGAAGATGGCCAAACTGGTCGAGAAGGCAGAGCAGTACGTAACCGAAGGAGTGGGCAAAATGGAGAAGCCGGACGCCGACCTGAGCTGGGTGACGGTGAAACGTATGGATCGCAAGGCATTGTCACTCGAGTCGGACTTAATTGTTTCCAACCCCTACTCACATGACCTACCTATATGTGAGGTCACGTACAAGCTTAAGAGCGCAAACAGGTTATATGAATATCAAATTTCAGAGAGAGAGAGAGAGAGAGGGAGGGAGAGAGCCATTTTCATGTGTATATACATAAAGATTTAGCTTTCATGTGTGGGTACCTTAACGGCAGGAGAATTTACGTAAGATGACTCTCCTACGAGGCTCTAAATTTTCAACTTTCATTTGTAATACCGTAATAGTAGGAAAGTTTTACGTAAGAGGGCTCTCTAATATGCACATTCCGTGGATAATCATGTATGTGGACATCATAATTAGGTGCATTTGTGCTTCTGATCAGTATATCGTAATGATCAGAAAGTCTACATAACACTGTGTCTTTAAGTACGTTAGAACGTTTCATATACATTTAGTTATCTGACAATATCCACGTGATCATATGTTTGTTTTAAATATTTGTTTCTCGCGTTAAGTTGTATTTTAAAAAATGTGGCATCAGTCATGTCAAAGATTGGACTGTCTTAGCCAGTTAAATCACTTGTAATCAAGTTGTTTCCTTGTCTAACCTCTGTTTTGTACAAGTGAATGAGTATTATGCCCATTCACTTGTACAGTTGCAATTTCAAAGTTAAAACTGGAGAAGTAAGCTTCGACTGAACCTCCATTTCAAAAAAAAACGAAAAAAAAAAGACTATCGAATGTATCGTTTACTGTGGTGGCTATATAGACGTATAAGCTTCGACTGAACCTCCATTTCAAAAAAAAAACAAAAAAAAAGGACTATCGAATGTATCGTTTACTGTTTATATTCATAAAAAGCATAGTATGCATATTGAATATAGTCGCACAAGGATATGGCTTCAGTCATCTCGAAGACTTGAGTTTCGCATGTATGATCGGTTGTGGGTGGCTAAACGGACATGTATGTATGTATAATGCGATGGCGCAGCTTCATATAAGCATACATGTGCAAATTCCTACATCTGTATTATGTTTATATACCACTTGCAGATTAGGCGAGATGACCTGTTTTAAGTGTATATAACTACTTACATGGTATCCTTAGTATCCTTGATTATCTCAGCAGTAGCAGTTAAATGTAGTACTGGTGCCTTCTCCTATTTGGGTGGAGAGGATTATTGCCTAATTAACGATCGCATTGTGCGATTTTTTTCTGTTAATCTTCTACTAATTATTCTGGTATTGCTAATCTTCCTTACACGTGCTTTTCCATGTTTTTAAGTTCATTGCATTGTGGGAATTTTTTCTGTTAATATTCTACTAATTATTCTGTATTGCTCATCTTTCTTACACATGTTTTTAATCAGTAATGATAAGATAAATCTTCGTTGTTTATCTTATCATTACTGATTATTCTTGTATGTAGTGCTGCTTATATAAGAATTTTGTTTCTATTGCTACCAACAATTCTTGAAATTTTATCTGCAGGGAAATAGCATCCGGTAGGATCCCCGACCCAGGATCCATAAAGGCCAAGGATAAGACAACAGTGAAGATCCCCACCACTGTACCATACGATTTCTTGATATCGATTTTGCGGGACATTGGTGCGGACTGGGACATCGATTATGAAATGGATGTGGGTCTGGTTGTGGATCTGCCTATTATTGGTGATTTCACCGTTCCTTTAAGCAAGAAGGGTACCCTTAAGCTCCCTACCCTCTTAGACATGATCTGAGCATACTGGAATTGTCTTCTATATTTTGGCCTCGTCCACGGGTGCTGGATACTTTTTGAGTCTACAAAGTGACTCAAAAGTCTCTTTCGTGATAACTACGGCCAAGCTTTCGGTGTTCATCCTGACCCGTGGTCGCTCCATGGGCTCTTTAATCTTTAATCTCCATTGTCAGGATGATCTTGATGTTTGGATTAAGTGGCATAGATATTGAGCGATACTAGTCCATGTTATACCTGAAAAAAAGATCAGAGAAGTACTTTTTTTGGGAGAGGAATATGCCTTCTTTCATCTACCACACTTTCATGCCTAAGAAGTAGTGAAGTACACTAAGATCTATCATGGAGTACTCAAGGTGAAGCTGGTTGATGATAAATTGGATGCATTCATCATAAAGTCATCTACATAAACGATGATGATTGTAACAAGTGAATCTTTCTAGTAGATCTAGAGGTTAGCATCGATAGTCCTTCTTTGAAACCCTTTGTCTTTGAAGATCTTATGTATCTTCTCATACCAGGCCCTGGGAACTTGTGTAAGTCTAACTAGTGCTTTGTGAAGTTTATATACATGATCTTGCTTTCCTTCGATCTTGAAACCTTCATGATGTTCTATATATAGCTCTTCTTGAATATCACCATTGATGAAAGCAATTAATTAGGATTTTTGTCCATATTCTTGGTGCCAAGGGTGGAAATCGATTCCTTAGTGAGGAAGAAGGAAAGCTTGTATAAAACTTTATTCTTAATACCTTGGGCTATGAGGTCTTGAGTGTCCGGATCAATCATCTTCACTAATGTGTTTTCAAAGAGAACTTCTTTGTGATGATCCATAATAAACTTTGCTTTTGTGATCTTCTAGCTCTTGAAATGACTCATGGTCCTTGCATATGTGAGAGTTTGCATCACAATCAAATATGCATTCTTGTGATGATCTAGAAGTAATTAGAACATTGTCTTCAATACAAATGAATATATCTTTAGTCAAACAATGAGAGTTGTGCATAGAGGATTTTGCTTTATTTTGGATGGACATGATGTAGAATTATTTTCCTTCTTATAGCAAAAATTTTCAATACGCCTTGATTTCCCACAATAATTGCATGTAAATGCCTTGGATGAGATATTAGGGCCTTGCTTAGGAGCATGCTAGAGTGATTACTTGAGTGCTTAGGCTTCTTGAAGGGGCCCTTAGGTTTTATGGCTATTTCTTGAGATATGGAGGATTTTGCTCGTAATTCATGGAGGAGCAAGAGTCTTCACACTTCCTCCGAAGTTAGGACTTGACATTCAATTGTAAATTGTTAAAAAAGTCTCATATGACTTAAGGTTTTTTTTCAAAAGCCTAATATCCATATCTTAGCTTGATACTAGTTTGCCATGTTAGATAAACTCAATAATCCACCCTCAAGTGACCACAAATGATCCATCGTGCTCTAAGTTGTAAAGCCCCCACTATGAGGAGAAGCCATTGTGAGAGCCCGGACATTTGTGGAACCCTAACTTCTAATTCAGATGAGGTCTATGTGTAATTGTTGATGGTTATAGATGATCTATGTGAGCCTAGCCATTAGGTTAGGTAGGACATAAACTTTCGGTCCATTGGGTTACCATTCAAGGTGAAAATAAAGGCCCTGTGGCATCAAAAGGTTTCCCCACAAAACCTTAATGGGGGGGAGTGCAGAAGGGGCTTGTCCCTTCTGTGGGTTTCGGGGCCTATCCCCCAGTCATGGAGATATTGTTGGATTGTATATTTTACCGACTATTTTCTATCTCCCGACTACGTTTATCTATACCAAACCGCCATGTAAAAGCTATATAAGCACTGCCCAGGTTGATCTTTATATTGCATCGTGCACTAGTAAGCCCTTCTTCTAGAATCTATCTAGATCGCCATCTGAGCTCCACATTGGGAGTGCACGGGTGGACAGCACCCTCATTGTAACTGCATTATGCTCGGCAATCTGAGAATTTGAGTTCTCTATCTCTTAGTTTGCATCTATCTTGGTCTGTGTTTTTCTCTCAACTCTGTCTACAGGTCTATTCTATTGTGTTGTTATTTTCTTACATGGTATCAGAGCACAGGAGGCTCTAGAGATAAGATGTCTCATCAACAGGAGTAGGTGGAGCACAAATAGGAGAAGCAGTGATGCCAGTCATCCCAACATTACAGATACGACCACGAGCCTTCACGGAAGGTAAACTTGATGGTACGAACTACACCTTGTGGAAGTTTAAAATCACTTCTATCCTTGATTCATATGAGCTTTTAGAGATTGTTCTTGGGACTGATCATGAGCCCCAAGAAACACCTGATCCAAATAATCATGGTTGAATGATTCCTCTTGATGCTAATCTTCTACATGCTTGGAGACATAGAAATTCAGATCCATTATGTGCTCTAGTTACAAGCACATCTGATAGTGTTCTGACTCTCATTTAGCATACTACCAAGGCATGTGAAGCATGCAACATATTGAGAAATCAATATGAACTCGTAATCAGGCATGGATTCAGAACTTGGAGAATCAACTAGCAGCAAAAAGGTTTGTTGATGGGGAGACTGTAGAGGTGTTTATCACTCGCATAAAGAATATACGAGATCAAATGGCGAGAGCAGGTGTACAAAATTCAAGCAAGGAGCTAGCTTAGCGTTGTCGTCAAATCTGTCCACCTAAGTTTGATGGTTTGGTAATTGCTCTTAATCCTCAAATCAAACCTCAACGGCTAACTTTTGAAGAATTCAGTGCCTTACTCATGGAGGAGGAGCTACGGCTCAAGGCAAGGAGTGGTGGTAGCAAAGAAGATGTTGCATTCACAGCAAATGCCAAAGGAGGCAAAGCGGACTCTTCAAACGATGGAGACAAAAAGAAGAACGACAAAAAGAAGTTCAAGGGAGAGTGTTTCCACTGCAAGAAGAAAGGACACAGAATCCAAGACTGTCGCATCAAGAAGGCAGACGAGAAGAGTGGCTCTTCAAAAGGTGGCAAGGGCAAGGAGTCTGCCAACACAACAAAAACAGAGCTTGAGTTATTTGTTACGATAGAGGAAGTGTGCTCCTCGCTTGAAGATTCAGGAACACAGGACTCATGGGTGTTGGACAGTGGTGCATCTCGTCACATGACGAGTAGAAAAGACCTTTACAATTCCTTACAGGTTCTAAAGGAACCCATCATAGTAAAGGTAGGGAACAATGCAAGATGTCCTGCAGAGGGAGAAGGTATGGTTTCTTTCATTAAATCTAATGGTGATATCAAAAAGCTTTCAAATGTGTTGTATGTTCCACAAATAAAACGAAATGTACTTTTAGTAGCTTCTATAAGTGATCAAGGTCATCAAGTACATTTCAAAAAGATAGGAGCTAAGATTATGGACAGTAACAACAAGATTGTTCGGACTGGCATAATGATGGATAACCTTTATGAGTTGTGTGCTCTTACGGCCACTACAAACATGGGCAAGAGTAAGCTATGGCATGAGAGATTCGGCCACATTGGATACCCTGTACTGAAGGAGATGCATCGCAGGGGTATGGTTGCACACCTACCATCGATTGCAAAAATGAAGGAACGATGTGAAGCTTGCATGATGGGCAAGCAAAAAAGGAAGGCGTTTCCACAAGAAAGCAAGAACAGGGCAAGCTATCCTCTAGAGTTGGTGCATGCTGACTTGTGTGGAAAAATGCCTACACAAGCCTTGGGCAAATCTTCCTACTTCATGTTACTTGTCAAAGACTATAGAAGGAAGATGTTGGTGTACTTCCTTTGTGATAAGGCTCAAGATTTTGGTAAGTTTAAAAAATGGCTTCAGCTTGTTGAAACTAAAACAGGGAAGAAGATGAAGAAATTCAGGACAGACGGTGGTGGTGAGTTCACATCAACAGAGTTTTAAGATTTCTGCAAGAAAAAGGGAATCAAGCATCAACTCATAGTGGCACATAGTCCTCAACAGAATGGTGTTGCAGAATGTCAGAATCCAACCATCATGGAGATGGCAAGGTGCATGTTGAAAGGAAAGGGTTTGCCTAATCAATTTTGGGCAGAGGTTGTGAACAATGTTGTCTACATCTTGCATCGAAGCTACACCAAGGCACTTGATGGAAAGACTCCACAAGAAAACCACATTGGTAAAAAGCCTTCTATTTCCCATTTCAAAGTATTTAGAAGTGAATCTTATGTACATGTTCCAGGTAGGGAGAGAAACAAGCTTCAACCAAAAAGCATCAAATGTATCTTCCTAGGGTACAATGAAGATAAGAAGGCTTATAAGCTTTATGACCCTGAGGCTAAGAAGATCATGGTGGGTTGTGATGTGGTCTTTTAGGAGAAGTAGCCACATGCAGTGGAGGAGGAAAAGAGAGCTTCCACTTTATCACCAGTTGAAGGGGCAATCTGATGGGGGATGATTCTAACACCCCAATGCAAAAATGGAAGATGGCTGCCCTCCACTAGGTCCACAAGCAGTGATATATGCTCACTATTCTAAACTTTTCTCTGTACCAGTACAGAGACTTAAAATGAAATGTTGCAAACTTATAGTAGACTATAAGAGCTACCCAAAAAGATTTAAATCATCCCAAATGGATATTCCAACTGGGAGAACCACCCTCTGCAAAGCAGGCTACCTGTTTGCAATACTCTCTGCCTATGTACAAAGATATACCTTCACAAAGTTGGCAATTTCTCACAACTCGGTCAGCCAAATAACTTGAAACTTTGGCAAAGTTCAGAGCACAATATGAGAGACCAAATGAAGCTTGAAAGCAATGAAAATGAGTACAATGAGAGAGCAAACAATGCTCTGCAATCTGGTATAATCAGATTTGGAAAAGCCTAAGTACACCTCTAGATAGAATGGAGCAAAATCATGAGAAAATGAGGTAAGTAAGCAAGGGGACTGCTTGCTGGAGTTTATGACTTCACTAAACTAAGTGGGAAACTCGTGGAATGCATACAACTCAAGAAACAAAGGCGGGATGATGCTTATATAGACTTTTACTTTTCCTACAATCTAGCTAACCACCCACCAATCAGTTTAGGTGCACTTTTTGCTGGCTGATTTGATGAGATTTGAATTTGATTGAGTTTGGTGGAGCTTCTAACTTTATTCCATGACTTTGGGTCCTCGTTTTTTATTGTTCCACTTGCAAAACTCGTGGTTGAGCCTTTTTTCATGATTCAGACTTGATTTTCAACACTCCCCCTCAAGTCTCAATGTCTAGGTCCTTCATTCCAATGCATGCCTTGAAGTGTTGTAGCTTTACTCCATCCAATGCTTTGGTAAACATATCTGCATATTGTTCTTTTGTATTGACATGCTCCACCTTGACATCCTTTGACATGATCTTCTCTCGAATAAAGTGGTAATGCACTTCTATATGCTTCAACCTTGCATGGAACACCGGATTTTGAGCCAAGCATATGTTGTCACAAAAAATAGGTACTTGCTTAACCTGCAAATCAAGATCAACAAACAACTTCTTGAGCCACATAAGCTCACATGAGACTTGTGCTAAGCCTCTATACTCAGCTTCGGTCAACGAAAGAGCCATTGTTGGTTGTTTCCTTGACATCCATGAGATGGTCTTCTTCCCTAACATGATAACATATCCACTAGTGCTCCTCCTGTCATCTTTGGAACCTGTCCAATCAGCATCACAATAAGCTTGTACATTTAATCCATCATCAAATGGATAATATAGAACTTCATTCACTGATCCTTTGAGGTACCTAAGTACCCTTTTGGCTGCAACAAGATGAGGTACTCTTGGTGCTTGCAAAAATTGAGATAACACTCCAACTACATGTGCAATATCAGGTCTTGTCATAGTAGCATACAAGAGAGAACCAATTATTGACCTATACATGGTCACATCCTTCACTTCTTCACCTTCACGAGCACTTAGGTTAACATTTACTTCTAATGGATTTGAAATGGGCTTGCATATAGTACTTCAATCCCAAGGAAGTACCTTAAAATCCCTAAATTTGAGATTTTAAATTCACATCCAAGCTTCCTCTGTATTTCCTTGATGTTGGCTTCATCATCCCCTGTACTGATCAAATCATCTACATATATACAAATGAAAACAATTTTCCTACCTTCCTTCTTCACAAAGAGTGATGGGTCTGCATGACTCTGATTGTATCCACATTTTACTAAGTAGTCCACAAGTCTTTGGTTCCAAGCTCTTGGGGCTTGCTTGAGTCCATAAAGAGCCTTCTTTAGCCTACATACATGATGTGGAAACCTCTCATCTTCAAAGCCTTGGGGCTGGTCCATGACGACTAACTCTTCAAGCTCTTCAATTAGGAAAGCATTCTTCACATCCAACTGGTACATCTTCCAACCTTTTGAGGCTGAAATTGCAATCAAACTTCTGATGTTGGACATCTTAGCTACTAGGCTGAATGTTTCCTCAAATTCTATTGCATAGGTTTGAGCAAAACCTTTGGCAATCAGCCTTGCTTTATACCTAGAGATGCTCCCATCTACATGCCTCTTTACCTTGTACACCCATTTGTTGCCAATGACTTTCATGTCCTTTGTTCATGGCACCAATGACCAAGTATCATTTTCTTCAAGTTCTTTGACTTCCTCCTCCATGGCTTCAATCTATTCGCTATGCTTATTTTCTTCTTCAAAAAAGTTAGGTTCTTCACAAGCTATAACTTGACTCATGTAGGCATAGTGTCTTGCAATGAATGAATCATAAGTTGACCTTTGAACAGGGTATTTAACCCTATTGGATGACCTTACCTCACCATTAGGTGGTAGGAATCTCCTCCTCCTTGGTTTAGATGCTTTAAATCCTGGAGTTTCTAATTTTTCCATATCTTCATCACTTGTAGATTCCATGTCTACCCATCGATGTTCTTCGTCATTTGCCTTTTCCTTTCCTTTGCTACTTCCTTCACTTGAATGAGCTTCATTCCTTGTCCCTCCATGCCAAGCTGATGTAGTACTCTCCTCTGATGGTGTGCTTGAAGTGGTTGGACCACTTATCTCCATGCTTTGTTGTTGCTCTTTGAACTTCTTCTCGGCTTCATATGCATCGTCAACCTGTAACACATCTTTGCTACCATACCAAGGCAGCAACTCATCAAATATTACATACCTAGATACCTTAAGCTCTTTGATGCAAGGTTTATAGCATCTAAAACCCTTTTGCTCTGAAGAATATCCAAGAAATATACACCTATCCGCCTTTGGGTCTAACTTGTGTCTCAATTCTTGAGGTATGTGAACATAACACACACAACCAAATACTTTGAGATGTGAAAGATTGGGTTTCTTACCACACCAAGCTTCATAAATTGTAACTCCATGTACTCCTAAGGTTGGACACCTATTCATAATGTATATGGTTGTATTTGTTGCATCAGCCCATTAAGAGTTAGGAACATTCATTTCATTTAACAAAGATCTAGCCACTTCTGCTATGTATCTATTCTTCCTTTCTGCCACCCCATTTTGTTGAGGTGTATACCTGCAAGTGAATTGCCTTTTGATGCCATGGTCATGTAGAAAATGTGAAAATTCATTTGAAAAATACTCTCCCCCTCCATCCGATCTGAGAGTCTTTATATACTTCCCTGTTTCCTTCTCCACTAGGTTTTTGAACCTCTTGAAGAGGTAAAACACCTCTGACTTTGACTTCATGCAATCCATCCAAACAAACCTTGAATGATCATCTATAAATGTGACACAATATCTATTACCTCCAATGGATGGCTCCCTTGTAGGTCCCCATACATTTGTGTGTATGAGATTCAACACTTTGTTGCTCACATGTGCTCCCTTCTTGAATGGCAATCTGTTTTGTTTTCCTAATTGACAAGCATGGCACAAATTTTGCATATTTTGAGATGTAAGATCAGGTAGACCACTCACCAAGCCCTTCCTTTGCATGCCCTTCATCCTTTGTAAGTTTATGTGCCCAATTCTTTTATGTCGTAAGTCGTTTTTTACAATCTGTTTATTTCCAATTGACAAGTAGACAATGTGAAGGGTTGATGGCTTTACCTCCATGGTGAAGAGTCTTCCTTGCTTCTTTCCTTTTGCTATGAGCTTGTTGTCCTGCATGGGTCTTCAAGAAAACATCCTTGCTCATTGAACCTCACCTCATAACCTCTTTCAACCATTTGACCTACCGAAACCAAGTGCTTTGTGATGGTTGGCACATGCAACACATCCTTCAACACCTTGGAGCTTTGAGATCCATTCAATGCAACATCTCCCACATTTGTAATCTTGTGCTCAGTGTCATCCCCTATCTCTACATGTCCTTGAGTGATGGGTGAATGTAAATTAAAGAAAACATCTTTATTGCAACTCATATGGTTGCTACAACTACTATCAATGTACCATGTAAAATCTGAATTGACTCTTTCACTTGAACCATACATCATAAGCAAGTTCTCATTTTTTGAATTTGTTGAAGTACTAGCATAATTACCTTGGTTCCTTTTGTATCCTTGATTTCCTCCTCCTTTGGACCGACAATCTCTTGCATAATGGCCCGATTTTTCACAATACTAGCATTCCCCATTGGATGCTTCTCTTCCATGTGATCTTCCTCCTCTTCCTCTACTCCTTCCTCTTCCTCTTGATCCATAGCTTTGGTTGGAGCCTTATTGGTTGCTTGAGCTTGAGCTTGACCTTCCTCTCCCTCTACCTTGGGAGTTTTGTCCACCTCTTTTGCCTTTGCCCCTACCTGCATAGAAAACTTGGGCTTGGCTGCCCTTTGATTGTGAACCTCCTTGGTTCATCTCCTCGGTCACCATCAATGTGACTACTTGATCAAATTCTGATAGGTAATCCCTCACATAAACTGATGTGGTGAATGCTTTCCACCTTTCATCCTCTCTCAAGCCATTGAGAGTGTGTGCAACAAGATCATCCTCTTCGATTGGGCTCCCAATTGAGCCTAAAGCATCTGCAAGTTCCTTAACCTTCAAAATGTACTCATTTATGTTATTACTTGGTGATTTCCTAAGATTATTTAGCTCATTCTTGAGCTGGATCTTCCTTGTCTTGGTTGATGAAGAGTACAATCTCTCCAAGGTCTCCCAAACCTTCTTGGATGTGTCCAAGTCTTGTATATGCCATATCATGCTATTGCTTATGTGTTGGGATAGAATGAATATGACTCTCCTATCCCTTTCTATCCATTCATTAAGTGCCTTGACCTAACCTTGAAGTTGTGGATCATGTACATGAGGCATTGGCTCCGTGCCGCTCACTAATCCCCACAATCCTTTGCCCATGAGGTAGTTGCTAACTCTAAATTTCCATGTTTGATAATTGCCTTTCTCTAACTTCTCTATTTGTGCATTATACTCAGCCACATTGAGCTCTAAGATGCTCCTCTAGCTTCTCCTCAAGTGTTTGTATGATTTAGAAGGTGTGGATATTACCTTTTGATAGGTTCTTCCTTGCTAACCTTCGACTAGTTGAGATCTCAATCGGCATAGCCCCCTTTTGATGTCTTCTTGCTTTGATGAGTCCTCCTTGTGCTTCCACGAGTTGTCTTGATCCCTTCAAGTCTTCAATATGATGCCATTGATGTCTCCAAGCCCCCAAAATGGCTCTAATACCACTGATGGGGGATGATTCTAACACCCCAATGCAAAAATGGAAGATGGTTGCCCTCCACTAGGTCCACAAGCAGTGATATATGCTCACTATTCTGAACGTTTCTCTGAACCAGTATAGAGACTTAAAATATGAAATTTCACAAACTTGTAGAAGATTATAAGATCTACCCAACAAGCTTTAAATCATCCCAAATGGATATTCCAGCTGAGAGAAACACCCTCTGCAAGACAGGCTACCTATTTGCAACACTCTCTGCCTATGTGCAGAGATATACCTTCACAAAGTTGGCAATTTCTCACAACTCACTCAGCCAAATAACTTGAAACTTTAATAAAGTTCAGGGCACAATATTAGAGACCAAATGAAGCTTGAAATCAATGAAAATGAGTACAATGAGAGATCAAACAATGCTCTGTAATTTGGTACAATCAGATTTGGAAAAGCCTAACTACACCTCTAGATAGAGCGGAGCAAAATCATGAGAAAATGAGGCAAGCAAGCAAGGGGGCTGCTTGCTGGAGTTTATGACTTCACTAAAATAAGTGGGAAACTCGTGGAATGCATACAAATCAAGAAACAAAGGTGGGATGATGCTTATATAGACTTTTACTTTTCCTACAATCTAACTAACCACCCACCAATCAGTTTAGGTGCACTTTTTGGTGGTTGATTTGATGAGATTTGAATTTGATTGAGTTTGGTGGAGCTTCTAACTTTATTCCATGACTTTGGGTCCTCCTTTTTTATTGGTCCACTTGCAAAACTCGTGGTTGAGCCTTTTTGCATGATTGAGACTTGATTTTCAACACAATCCACTATGAACCTGGCCCAAGAGCTATCCCTTCTACACAAGAGAAGAAAGCATCATCTTCAGATGATGAGTCTGAAAGTCACCAACCTACCAACACCCAAGTGGAAAAGCCATTGCCATGTTGGGTGAGGCAGCTGTATGGTTCTACAAACCCCATCCCACAATCACTAGAATAGGTTGTAGATGGACCAAGGCGATCCCAAAGAATAGAGGAACAGAGACGGGCAAGCATCCATATTGTAAACACAACCCTGATGGCTGATCTCATTCAAGAAGAAACAAAAGAACCAACCAATGTGGGAGAGGCACTCCATGATCCGAATTGGAGGATTGACATGCAAATAAAGTACAACAATATCATGAAGAATGGAACTGGGGAGCTAGTGGATCGACCCCCTAAGCATAAAGCCATTGGCACCAAGTGGGTCTGTAAGTTGAAGTACAAGGCTGATGGTACTCTAGAAAAGTACAAAGCAAGACTTGTTGCACAGGGCTACTCACAAGTTGAAAGCATTGATTTTTGTGAATCATTTACCCCCACTACAAGAATGACTACTATCCAAGTAGTACTAGTTGTGGCTGCACATAAGCATTGGTTAGTCTATCACATGGATATCAAATCAGCATTCCTAAATGGAGACCTCAAGAAGGAGGTATTTGTGTCTCAGCCACCAAGATTTGAGGCTCCCCATTCACAGAACAAGGTATGTAAGCTTAAGAAGGCATTATATAGGTTGAAACAATCCCCTAGAGCATGGTACTAACGGATAGATAAGTATCTTTTGGATCTAGGTTTCAAAAGATGTGCTTTTGATTCCAACTTGTATGTTCTAAAGAGAGGAGAGAGGAAATTGTGCTTGTACTCTATGTAGATAACCTTGTGATTACATGAAACGATGATGTTCTTCTTCAACAAACAAAAGATGCCCTGAGTTCAAAATTTGAGATGATAGACTTGGGCTTAATGCATTATTGTTTAGGCCTTGAAATTTGGTAGGAACCAGGGGAGATTTTCATCTCTCAACAAAAGTATGCAAGACAGATATTGAAGGCATTCAACATGGAGGATTGTAAGGAAATCTCTACACCTATGGAGGTCAACACAAGATTATCTATTGAGGATACTTCACCTCCAGTAGACATTGGAAGATACAGGAAATTAATTGAAGTCTCATCTACTTCTGCAATAGCAGACTAGATATCTCTTATGTTGTTGGAGTTGTAAGTAGGTTCTCTAATAAGCCTTGCCAAACTCATTGGAAGGCAAGCATGTGAGTACTCAGGTATGTGAAAGGAACCACTAATTATGGTATTATTTATGAAGAAGGGCCATCTCCGGTTGGATATTGTGACTCAGATTGGGCAAGAGATATTGATACCAGAAAAACTGCTTCTGGGTATTGCTTTTCTTTAGGATTAGGGATCTTCTCTTGGATCAGTAAGAAGCAGTTGATTGTAGCATTATCTTCTATTGAAGCTGAGTACAAAGCTGCGTGTTGAAACATGTGAAGTAGTATGGTTGAGGAGGATCCTATGGCACATAGGAATACAAGGATAGGAGGCTACAGAGTTGAAGTTTGACAACCAAAGTTGCATGGCCATCGCCAAGAATCCTGTGTTCCATGCACGTACCAAGCACATAGAAATTCAGTATCACTATGTGTGTAAGTTGATTCAGGATGGGGTCATGGAGATAAGCTATTGTCCAACTGAAGAAAATGGAGCAGACATCTTCACCAAGGCTCTTGGCATAGAGCAACTTCTTCGACACTTTCCAAAGCTTGGGATTGGACCAAGGAGGTAATTCACTGTAGGGTGGACATTGAGAGGGGGGGTGTTAGATATACTCAATACTCCACCCTCAAGTGACCAAAAATGATCCATGGTGCTCTAAGTTGTAAGGCCCCCATTATGAGGAGAAGCCATTTTGAGAGCTCGGACATTTGTGGAACCCTAACTTCTAAGTTAGATGAGGCCTATGTGTGACTGTTGATGGTTATAGATGATCTATGCAAGCCTAGCCATTAGGTCAGGTAGGGCATAAACTTTTGGGCCATTGGGTTGCCATTCAAGGTGAAAATAAAGGCCCTATGGCATCACGCGGTTTCCCCATAGAACCTTAATGGGGGTCGTGTAGAGGGGGGCTTGCCCCCTTTTGTGGGGTTCAAGGGGCCTATCCCCCCCGCCTGTAGGGCCGAGATGGTAGGACCTCTGATCATGGAGATATTGTTGGATTGTATATTTTACTGACTATTTTGTATCTCCCGACTACATTTATCTATACCAAACCGCCTTGTAAAAGCTATATAAACACTGCCCAGGTTGAGCTTTACATTGCATTGCACACTAGTAAGCCCTTCATCTAGAGTCTGTCTAGATGACCATCTAAGCTCCACATTGGGAGCGCACGGGTGGACAACACCATCATTGTAACTGCATTACGCTCGGCAATCTGAGAATTTGAGTTCTCTATCTCTTAGTCTGCATCTATCTTTGTTTGCATTTTTCTCTCAACTCTATCTATAGGTCTATTCCGTTGTGCTGCTATGTTCTTACATGCCATACAATGCGAGTTTGCATTGATAATCTTGGAAAGTGGCAATGTCCTTAGTGATGGGATCTTGGAGCCTAATGGTTAGGTTATGGAAGCTTTCCTCTAAAGTGTAGATTCTAGAGGGATTCTTGTCTCTTCCAAGCTTCGTGAAAAGTTTTACATGAAGTGATATGCCCTTTTGTTAACTCATCGCAAGCTAGCAATAGTTGCAGTAGGCCTTGCTTATCTTTTACATTCCAAACATTCCATGCAACTAGGTTACTATCCTTACTAGACTCGGGTTGTGTAGCATCTAAAACTTCATACAACAAGTTTGTGTATGAGTAAGCCTTAATAGTGTCCTTCCACAAATCATAGTTTGTGCCATTCAACCTTTCATCCTTGGGCATGAACATAGGCATGAATGTTCACAAGTACAACATATTTGATGAAGTCATGTTGGAAATGATAGACATTGTAGCCTTGAAGAAGATAGATCTTCAAAACTGAATCACCACTCTTGCAACAATAGACCCATTCAGCACCAAATATGAGGAGGGGGTTTGGGGAGCTTATAGTAGCCCTTATGAAAACTTTTGACACCCTTGAAGGCCTAGAGTAGACCTACACTTTGAGACCTTTGGTGGGTTAGATTATTCAACCCAACCACACATGATAAATCTTTCTTTTGTGATAAATATTTCTCTTTTTGATGTTAGAAAGTTAGGCATATATAGTAGTTAAAATAAGGGTTAAATATCTTGGGAAAAAGTACAAAGTAATGTGTTTTTATAAATTCCAACAAATTCTGAGTTCCAAGAGATTTGTCGCAATGAGGATCAAAATAAGGTTTTAAGTATGGCGTACAGTGCATGGAACTTAGTGCTAATGTATATGATAAGATGTGGAGCAATGGATATTGGAACTTAGGTATATTTCATGGAAAAATGGGTAGAAGGTTGAGAGAGGTAGGACCATAAAAATTGATCAAAGGGTCCCTTTATATTGCATAGTGAAACCTTTCTTTGAAAGAGATTGGATATTTATGGTGTAACAAACATAAATGCCTTATGGACACTGCCAAAAAATAATAAATTACTTTTAAAGTAGCCATTATTGACTTTAGTGAGCTTTGAATGGGTTCATATTAAACTTATAACGCATATAAGTGTCACGTGAATGGAAGATGAGGTAAGGAATCTATGTTGGGAAATTCAATGGATACATGGACATGCCATGGTATAACTGATTTATGATGTCAGACACGGAAAATGCCCACCAAATGTTCATGTATAGTAGGGAGCTAGTTAACAACCATTCCCCACTTTAACAAGATCGTAGAGTTTTTGGGCATAGAGGGGTTTTGTGATGGGCCTACAATGCCAAAGTTGTTTGATGCTGAGCTGAGATCGATTAGCTTCAGAGAGTGAGCTTGTTCTCTCTCTCTCTCTCTCTCTCTCTCTCTCTCTCTCTCTCTCTCTCTCTCTCTCTCTCTCTCTCTCTCTCTCTCTCTCTCTCTCTCTCTCTCTCTCTCTCTCTCTCTCTCTCTCTCTCTCTCTCTCTCTCTCTCTCTCTCTCTCTCTCTCTCTCTCTCTCTCTCTACAGTGCAAGACTTCTATGTAGCTTTTGAAGCTCTTCTTGATTCAAATTGTATGCTGAACATACATATCTCTATCTGTAGCATGTGCATACTTCTCTTCCGTACTCTCAACAACTATGTCACCGATCACTTTGCAACTATTCAAACCAATATAGAGGGTCTCTAATATACAGTCAATTCACTTACATATGCCGCTCCTAACTGGTAGAGTATCTTGGTGCTCACTTTGATGTCCCAAGAATGTCTCAAAATGTGTACAACCAACGACTCTCTATTTTGTCTTGTAGTGACTTTAAGACTAAAACAAAAATTTAAATGGGGGGGCCATACATACACTTTTGCATACTACTTCCTCTTCATATGCCTTTACTTTTGTCCTTCAATTCCTCAAATGTGTACATAAGGGAGGGTTCAGGTGAACCTTCCAGACACTTTAAAATCCTTGAAAACCTTACAGAAAGACCACCTGCAGCCTATAGCCAACTTTTTGCAAACCATAACCATTGTGAATAAATTGATTATGCACTACCTGTGCACCTTGACCAACTTGACTTTGACCACTTTGACTTTGACCATTTTGACTTTGATCAATTTGACTTTGATCATTTTGACTTTGATTGATATGACTTTGATGGGCTCAAGAGTTGCCCACCACCTAATCTCTCCATCCTAGAGAGGTAACAACCAAACCATGAGCAGAGAGGTTCACCTTGAGACCTGTTGTGCATAACATTCAAAATGACATATGAGCAGCTACCAAGTCCATGAGGAGAAGGAGAGAGCAATCACAAGGGACTTAGCAAAATTGGATATCAACTCATTGAAGAAGCATAAGCTGGAGAATGGAGGGTAGGAAGGAAAGGTTAGGGAGGGCTGAAGGGTTAATAAGTATAGGGGAAGGAGGGGTAAAGGTGGGGCTAGGTGGAGGTATAAAGGGAGGGGCATGGAGTATGAGAAAAGGCTCTTGATGGGCCAAAAATGCTAAAACATGAAGCTACACAGGGTTCATATGGAAAAATGTGAAACATGTGGAAAATTAAGCATGGAATAGACCATGTGGACCACATGTAGAATAATAAACACATGTTAAATGTGCACAAAACATGTGGGTTTGGACCAAAGGGAGATGAAAAAATTGAATTTGGGAAAAAATAATGCAAAAATTGAGTCCACCAATGGTGAGAAACATGAAATTGATCCCAAATTTTAAAAAAATGGCCATGCGAGGTGCAATCTAGAGCCAAAATCTTTTTTCAATAAAATTAAAAATATATATATTTAACCACCATAGCATAAAACTTATCCTATGGTGGGGACGGGGGGAGGAAGAGAGAGATTAGAGAGAGGAGGGAGAGGCTAGAGAGAGGATAGAGAGAGATTATAGAGGGGATAAGGGAGGTAGATAGAGATAGTGAGAGATAGAGAGAGATAGAGAGATGTAGAGAGAGAAGATAAAGAGAGATAGAGAGAAGATAGAGATGGATAGAGAGAGGTAGAGAGAGAATATAGAGAGAGTTAGAGATGTTGGAGTTAGACGTCTGCGAAAACATGCGAACAGCACAAGGAAGAAGAAGAAGAAGCTTGGAGCACAACACACAATATTGAATGTATTACTAGAGAATGTACAAAGATAAGTAGCCCATTAGGGCAATAGGCGTATATACAAGCCGGGGGAAAAAAACCTCCTAAAGAGGGAAAAAAGTGCCCCGGTGGTCCTAGAGTGTTCACACACATCACTACCTAAATATATCAACAAATCACTCCTCGGAGTGATGCGGTGAACAAGTAGCTGGCACTCATGTATAAGGAAGTGCCAAGCTATGTGGGAATCACTCCACAAAAGGAAGTAAGCCCAAAGCTTTGCGGAAAGCTTCAAACTTCTCCCTAGGCAGAGCCTTCATGAAAAGGTCTACAATGTTCTCCTGTGTGGGCACATATGCCAAGCTGATCTCCCCAACAGAGAACCTCTCCCTAACATAGTGATAATGCACCTCAATGTGCTTAGTGCGAGCATGGAACACAGGGTTCCTCACAACTGCCAATGCGCTCTGACTGTCAGTGAAGATGGTGGTGGGAGAAGTCTGACCAACACCCAAATCAGCCATAAGGCGTCTGAGCCACACACACTCAACAGTCACTGTGAAAGCTGCCCTATACTCAGCCTCACAACTAGAAGTGGCCATAGTAGGCTGCTTCTTGCTTAACCAAGATATACATGAGCTACCAAGCATGAAGCAAAAGCCACTAGTGGACACACGAGTGTCATAGCAACCAGCCCAATCAGAGTCAAAAGCATGCAAATCTGACGGTAGTGATCCCCCCTTGGGATAAAACAACCCAAGTAGTCGAGTACCACTCAAGTAGCGAAAGATGCGCTGAACCGCCTGCCAATGCTTGACTCTTGGGCAATGCATAAACCTCCTCATCTGTGAGACAAAAAATTGAATATCTGGCCGAGTAATGCATAACTAAATCAAGCATCCAACAGCCTGTTGATAGAGAACAGCATCAAATGCATCTCCAGCATCATGAAGACTCAATCGTAAACATGTCTCCATAGGAGTGGCACTTGGCTTACAGTCTTCAAGGCCAAAACGCTGCAATAATGTGTCAATATATTTCGTTTGACACAAAGCCATTCCACCATCAACTTGCATAAACTAAATGCCCAAATAGTGATGCAAATGCCCCAAATCAGACATCTCAAATGAGGCATGCAAATCAGCCTTAAAATCGGCAATATGCTTCTCAATAAGACCAGTAGCAGCATGTCGTCAACATAGACAACAATGATCAGAAGCACATCATTAGCACGCTTAACATACAAGGTGCTTTCAGTTGGACTGTTCTCAAAACCATGTGCAATTAGATAGGCATGTATCTTCTCATACCAAGCACGTGGTGCTTGCTTTAAACCATATAATCCCTTCTTTAACCTGCACACCTGGTTTTCATGCCCTTTCTGCACAAAGCCACGGGGCTGAAAAACATACACTTCTTCATGCAAGTCACCATTCAGAAATGCAGTTTTAATGTCCAACTGATGTACATTCCAACCATGATGGGCTGTAAGTGCACAAATGCTTCGAACATTAGTCATACGGTAGGTAGGTGCAAAGGTCTCATCAAAATCAATGCCTCTTTCATGCACATAACCCTTTGCAACAAGCCTAGCCTTATACCTGTCAACTGTACCATTCGGTTTACGCTTCAGCTTGAATACCCACTTAGTGCCAATGGCCTTCTTGCCTGGGGGCAAGTCATATAAAGACCAAGTACCATTCTTCATTATAGCATCATATTAAGATTGCATAGCAGCCATCCAATTTTCTAAATTTTGTGCTTCATCAAACGAAACAGGCTCATTCTCATCACAGAGACTAGATGCAGCCATAGCATAGCAATCTGATGCAAAAGAGGCACTATGAGAGCCTGAACGAGTATGATATGACAGAGGTGCATCTAATTTGTTGTCACGCAAAGTCTACACCAGCCATTTTGGCATAGTTTTTGCCTGCTCAATATCAGCTCTCTCATCAACGAGTGCATCATGTAAATTTGCATCATGTAAATTTGCATCAGAAATGGAATGATCTGCATCATCACATGAAACCTACAAAGGCTGAGAAGTTGCCTCATTGGGACCAGCACTAGACTGTCCACCTGTAAAAAGAGGCAGCAAAGTTACATAAATGTCTTTGGAGCTAACAGATGTCTCCTTAGTACATGAAAGCAATGGCTGAATAGCATCTTCCACAAAAACAACATCACGGCTAATTAGAATGTGTTTAGTATGTGGATGATACAGACCATAGCCTTTACTTTCGTACCCAACAAAAATACATTTTACTGCTTTATCATCCAATTTTTTGCGATGTTGTCAGGCATTAATGCATATGTCAAACAACCAAAAACATGCAGATGAGCAATAGATGGCTTGCGATCATGCCAAGCCTCATATGGAGTGATAGGCTGCAGCGCTTTAGTGGGAGATCTGTTCAGTACATATGTTGCACACATGACAGCCTCAAGCCAAAAACTATGTGATAAAGCCTGACTCTTGACCATACACCTCGCCATCTCCATGAGTGACATGTTCTTTCATTCAGCAACTCCATTGTGTTGAGGTGTATACGGCACTGTACACTGGTGTTTTATCCCACGTTCAGCTAGAAATGCATTAAAATCAGAAGACATATATTCCCCCTCGATCTGAACGGAGGGTGCCCATTTTACATGCTGACAGATTTTAAGCCAAAACCAAAAACTGTTTGAAGCACATGAACACTTCAGACTTTGCTTTCAATGGATATACCCATGCATGTCTGGAAAAATCATCAATGAAAGTCACGAAGTAAAGATAATTTCCAAAAGAAGGCATCTTCATAGGACCACAGACATCACTATGTACAAGCTACAATTTCTGAGTAGCCCGAACTGAACCATCTTTTGGAAATGACGAACGCTGCATTTTGCCCAAAATACAGCCTTCACAAACATGTTTTCTAAGTGCCTCAAGTTTGGGCAAAGAGGACATCATTTCAAATTTCTGCAGACGTAGCAAACTAGCAAAATTCAGATGACCAAAGCGTGCATGCCAAAGCTTTGTATCTGAGATAGCCTGAGAATCATGTACTGCACATGCCGAATCATTCACAGATCCTTCATACTCTATGAGCTTATACAGGCCACGACATAAAATGCCAGAAGCAATAATCACTTCTCCATTTGACATATCATGAAATGTACACCTGTCATCAACAAATTTCACAACCAAGCCAGTCTTGGAAAATGCAGAAACTGATAACAAGCTCTTCTTGATCCCTGGCACAAATAAAGCATCTGACAAAGTGAAAGAACTACCATCAGCAGTAGTCAAAATGATCTTACCAACTCCCATAACAGGATAAGAGGAGTTGTTGGCACATGTAACAGTATTCCCTGTAGGGGAAGACTCGAGTGAAGAGAAGAAATTGCGCTACGAGGTAATGTGTTTGGTCGCCCCACTGTCAAAGTACCAAACATCTGAGTCTACTGTAGACATGCACTGCTCATGAGAAGATGGGTCAAAACTGCAAACAGTAGTAAACGCCCATTCTTCTTCCTGCACAAGATTATCAGACTCTGTTTTTGGTGTAGAGGCTTCTGCAACAACCATTCCAGCCTCTTTCTTCTTTGCCTCTTTTGTAGCCAGTTTTGGACAGTTCTTTATGATATGACCATTCTCTTTACAGTACTTACAAAACAATTTTTGCTTTTCTGATTTTTTCTCATCTTTCTCTTGGTTCTTCGAATGTGCAACATTTGCAGATTTCTGCTTACTAATAGAAGAGCTCCACTTTCCTTTGCCCTTATGACTAGCCAGGAAAGCTTGATCTGCAACACGCATAATGGACCTGTTCTACCTGGACTGATCTTCCTGCAATAGAATAGAGACTAACTCCTCAAATGACAAGGGATTTGGATTGCCTTTCATCATCAACCGAAGAGTAGAAGCAAAACTCTTATATGAATCAGGAAGACCATTTAGAATGGTCTGTATAAGTGAGCTATCTGGTATAACCTCATCAGCAAAAATCAACTATTCCTTCAAGTCTTTGATCTTTGTTAGGAAACTGTCCATAGAATCACCTTCATTCATGTGCTCACTCTCCAACTTTTTTCGGAGGTAAGCAACACGAGCCTCATTCCTAGCTTGGTACAATGTGGTAAGTGTATCCCAAGCATGCTTAGCTGTTCTGCAAGAGCGAATATGAGGAATAATGGCACGTTTGACAGACAAAGCTATCAATGCATGTGCCTGGGCATCTCTGCCATCCCAACGAATTTGCTCTGCAGTAGGTGCAGCAGAAGCTGCAGTACGAACAGGAATATGCAGAATACCATTATCTTCGACACCTTCTGCATCAGCTTCAGTACCTGCAGTTGTAACAGTTGCAAGTGTCATAGGACATTTTTCGACACCCTGCACAATGTTCCACAGTCCTTTTGCAACCAATACATGTCGCATCATATAAGCCCATAACGGGTAGTTGGTATCATCCAACTTATCCTCAACAACCAACATACGGAATACATCACTGCTTTCAGCCATGGCCGATGACTAAAATACCTTAATGCAGAAAATTGATTGTATCTCAAAAAGTTAAACAGAACTGCCCAGACGAATTCCGCTAGACCTGTAGCAGACTTCGAGATGCTTATACTGGCGAACAAAAACTGGTATATATCTTTGGCACAAAAAGACGAAATAGCCTGCACAAGCACTGTGATAGTGCGTTCGAAGGCCGAAACGAGCTCAGATCGTAATTTCGGCACCACAAAGCAAAGCCGTTTTGATCTCAAAAACACGCTGAGTATGCTTACTAAAATTCGTGCGATTTTGAGACTGCGATCGGAGGAGTATCGACGGTGCCCTAGATGAAGCGACGACCTGCTCTGATACCAATTGTTGGAGTTAGACGTCTGCGGAAATACGTGAACAGCACAAGGAAGAAGAAGAAGCTTGGAGCACAACACACAATACTGAATGCATTACTAGAGAATGTACAAAGATAAGTAGCCCATTAGGGCAATAGGCATATATACAAGACGGGGGAAAAAAACCTCCTAAAGAGGGAAAAAAGTGCCCCGGTGGTCCTAGAGTGTTCACACATATCACTACCTAAATATATCAATAAGACAGAGTTTTTTTTGAAATAAAAAAATGGAAGTCAAGAGGGGCCGCTTTTTTTTGAAAATATGGAAAAAATAGATAAAAATCCAAAAACAATCAAGAAAATTTCTCAATAAATTTTGTAAATTTCTAAACCACTTTTCCCACTCAAAACCACAGAGAGCCTCCTTTTTTTGTCTATTTTATCAAGAAAAATGACATTGAAAAAAATGAAAAACTCTAAAAAAGTTCCAAAAAAATTCTAAAAATTCTTGAAAAATTCCTAAAAATTTTCAGCAAGGTGTTCATGAAAAGGGCTATGGAATAGCTTCTAAATTGCATAAAATCACAAAGAACAAGCATGGAAATTGATGAAAACTAATAAAACTTAAGCAAAAAAGTAGTATGAGAAGGCTATGTACAACCTGGGTAGATTTTCCAAGTTCGAGGTGATCCAAAAATCTTCACTCTTGCTGGTGATAGGCCTTGAGATTGGATATGATTTCAAATGGAAGTTATCTTCCCTCAACAGTCTCCAACTGTACTGCACTTCATTTGATATGTCTTCCTTTTAGGCACACTAACCATCTGATAGGGCCACCTTGAATCCTTCATTGGAATAATATCTCCAGCATACTCCATCTTTTGTATCTCTGTTGGGGGATTATTGGACAAGAAGGAGTTTGAGGGTTTGTAGGAGAAAAGGGAAGAGACAAGAAGAGAAAATACACCTTGGAAGCTTTTGTCGATTGATTACAGTAAGACAATTACAATGTTTGAAGCATAATACAAGCCAATACCTCTGTGCACAATCCCACAGAGTGCTCAATTACAAAAGACCAAATATCCCAAAGTCTTCTTGCCGCAGGCCTCCTCTGCACCAGACCTCCACCTGCTTCAAGCTTATCCTTGTGCACACCTTGCACCAAGCTTCCACTAAGGGGGAGGAATGAATACCTTCTGTCGGCACGCGCACACTGCAAAGAGACCTTGAGATCCTTGGGGGACTAGCTTAGCACTCTCTGCACAATCCCCTTAGTTACTCTCTATGCACTCCTTCAACTCCACTTCTCTGCGTCGCACACTGGTGACTCTTGCACTTCTCTCTCTTGCTTCATTTAGACTATGCCTCTCTTGCTTACTCTAAGATTGGTCCAAGAATAGACCTTGCCTTGATTTGAGTGTGTCGATCACATACGCTCCTAACTGCAATAGTATCTTGGTGCTCACTTTGATGTCCCAAGATTGTCTTCACAAGTGGCAGCCAACGACTCACTGTTATGTCCTGTAGTGACTTTAGACTAAAACCAAAAATTTAATGGGGGGCCATACTTTCACCTGTGCGTACGCTGCCGCTTCATATAGCTTCACATTTTCCTTTTAAGTCTTCACTTTTGCACATAAGAGGGGGTTCACCTGAACCTTTCAAAACACTTTAAACCACACTTTGAACCTTAGGGAAATTAGATAAAATATCTCTGCAACCTGCAACCCACTTTCTCCAATTTACCCTTTATGGACAATTAATTGTGCACTACCTGTGCACTTTGACTTTGCACCTGTTGACTTTGACCTTGACCTTGTTGACTGCAGTTGACTTTGACCAACATGACTTTTATGGGCTCAACAGTTGCCCACCACCTAATGTGCTCTCCGTCCCGGAGAGCTACAGCCAAAACTCTGAGCATATAGGACACCATGATAATGGAGCTGCAAAAACTTGAAGAGGACATCTGAGCAGCAACCAAATCCACCAAAAGCAGGATAGAACAAGCACCAGAGAAGAACCAAAAATTGGAATTTGCCATGGAAAAGCAAAGGGTTGCCATGGGAGGGTAGTAAGGAAGGGGTAGGGAGGGCGGAGGGTGCAGAGATGGATGGGGCAGGGAGGGTTAAGGATGTGGCTGGGCAGATTGGTAAAGAGAGGGATTGGGAGTAGGAAGCAGGAGTCTGGAGGGGGCTAAAATTATCAAACTGGAGGGCTATAGAGGGTACATATGGGAAACATAAAAACTTAATGGAAGATGAGGTGAGAATAGACCATGTGCACAATGTAGGGAAATAAAACAGGTGATAAATGTGTGCAAAACATATGGGTTTTGACCAAAAGTCAGAGAAAAGGTGGGAATTTGGAAAAATAAAGTCAAAAACTGAGCTCAGAGGTGCCAAAAAACATGAAAATGACTCCATTTTTGTAAAAAACGGCCAACCGAGGCATGATCCAGAGCCAAAAGCTTTGAGCCATAAAAATTAAAAAAATAAAAATATATAAATTTTTTTTTGGGCACGCCTATAAAAATAAAAAGAAAAAGAAATAAAATAAAATAAATAAAATAAGAATAATAAAATAAAAAATAAAAAGATAAAAAAAAATAAAATAAATAAAAAATAAAAAAATAAACTTTTTTTTGGGGGGTGGGGCGGGGGGGGATTTTTTATTTTTTTTTTTGCAAAAAAAGAAAACGCCCTGGGGGGCCCTTTTTTTTCAAAAAAACAAAGAAAAATACATTAAAAATCCAAAAAAAATCCAAAAAATCTGAAAATTTTTCCTAGAGTGTTAGGTCAGTTTCTTCACTCAAAAACCACAGAGAGCTTCCTTTATTCCCCAAATGTGGCAAGAAAAAGACACGTGAAAAGGAGAAAAATGCTAGAAAAAATTCAAAAAAATGCTTGAAAAATTCTGAAAAAAATCCTAGAAATTCCAAAAATTGTACCTTTGCAAAGTTGATGAAATGGCTGCTAAATTTGCTAAAAACTCAAGAAACAAGCGTGAAATGGATAAAGAAAACTACTAAAACTTAAGTCAAAATGATGAGAAAAGACTATGTACAACCTGGATAAATTTTGCAAGTTCCAGGTGATCCATAATTCTTCATGTGGCTTGATGATAGGCCTTTAGCCATGATCTTTATATGTTGACCCCGAAAAACTCCTCCATAACCTTCAATTGTGTTGCACTTCATTTGTTTTATCTTCTTCTTGGGCATGTTGACGCTTTGATAGACCCACCTTAAATCCTTCAGTACAATATTATCTCATCCATACTGCATATTTTGTTTCCAAAGACTTGCAGGTACTCCGTCCACATCATTGTAAAGCCTTGCACTTACTATCATAAAAATTGACACAATAGATGATATCTATACCAGGATCCATAAAACAGTGGCCATTGACATATGATTTGAAGCATCTTCATCACGGCTGCACTTAAGGACTTTGCTTTTCTTCTCTTTTCCATGGCCTTTGACTGAGACTGTTTCAACCTGAGTGATTTCCTCTTTTTCTTCATATGCTTCATCTCTACTTGAGTTTGGGAAAATTCCATAGCAGGAAGATGGGTCTTCTGCATGGAGCCAAGCCAGCATGTTTTCATCATCATATAAATCTGCTCCTTCGAATAGATCTGCTTCTGGGTTGTCCACCACTTCTTCTTCCATACAAATACCAATTGTCTGCATCATGCTAGTATTTCTCTGATTGTCTGGTCCTTCTTCTAAAATTATCTGCTACAACTCTTTTCCCTCCTGCTTTACCCACATTGTGTCCTTGCCCCAATCATGCAACACATTGGCATGCCTTAACCAAGGTCTCCCAATTAACAGGGGGAAACTTCCTTCTACCTGTGGCAGCCTTAAAACAATAAAGTCCAAGTTAAAGATGGTACCTTGTATTTTGACTGGAACTCCAGGGACCACTCCCATAGGCCTTACTATGCTTTGGTCTGCCATTGTTACAGTGAAGTTGGCAGGTCGTGAAGGGTATAGTCCAATCTTTTTCATGGTATATTCAGGCATCAAGTTAATGCCAGAACCACCATCCACAATAACTCCTTGAAACTCATGACCTTTAATAGAGACTATTAGTCGAGGGCTCTTGTAATTTGTGAGGGGTGCTTCCCCTAAACATTTATCTTTATGCATAACAGCAGCCTTTGCCACTAAACTTGTTGTGGACATTTCATCAATTATCTGCAAGAGTTCTGACCTGAACTTCCCATCCATCTTTATTAAATCAAAAATACTAACCTCCTTTTTCATGGACTTGAGCAGTCTGGAAGCTTCTGATTCCTTAAGAGCATGGGCTGCATTTGACTTATCAAACTCCTCATGAGCCCTGTTGAATGCATATTCAATGGCATCACTGGTACCTGTGAAATTTTCTTTTTGCCTTGTATCTGCACTTGTGGTGGCTTTTTCTTCAGACACACCTTTGTCTCTATTTAATCCATTAATCATTGATTCTTGACCTATTTCCACTGGAGCCTTCCCCTTGCTTCTTGTCTGCACCGTAAAAGATTCAATTTCTTCTAAATGCACCACCCTGGTAGATGGAGATGGCACATTGACCTGATCTAACACTTCTTCTTTGTGTACAGAAATCATTTGAATATGGGGCCCGGATGAAGAGGCTTGATTCTTAGGACAACAATTTGTATAGTGGTCTTTGGCCTCTGGGCAGTTTCTGCAAGGAGGGGCATTTTCTGGGAGAGTGCACCTACTTTGATAGTGCCCACAGTCTCCACATCTGAAACAAATAATTGGCCTTCTAGGCCCATTTCCAAAATTATCCCTCTGTCTAGGGTTATAAGTGTTACCTTGATTGGGTGCAGCTTCCATCACATTTGCTGGTGGTAGGGGTCCTCCTTGTGTCCAGTATGTTGTTGCAGGCATTCCCCTTGATTGGCATTCATGGGCCTCATGACCAACCTTCCTGGATAATTAGCAAGTCACACTCAACATAGGACATTCACTTACTATATGCCCTTGCTTGTTGCACATGGAACACCAAAGTCCACTCTTGATGCCACTCCCTTTGAGTTCCTGCAGCTCCTATCGCAGCTGAGCCAATTCCTCTGCTTGGGCCTCCTCCTCCTTTTGGAGCTTTAGTGCTTCAATCTCCCTCCTCAACTGAGCAACAGCAGTCTCCTCCTCTTTGTAGGGCTTATTCCTTTTTAAGCCCTCCAGCTCCTTCCTTAGCTGGATCACTGGATCCTCCATTTCTGTACCATATGTTGATTGGGAAGAAGTTGCTCCATAATGGTGCCTTATCTGCTCCAAGCATGTGGCTGTGTTGATGAACTCCTCTATGGAGGTTGTAGGTAACACTAATTCCTTTATATTGCATTGGGTGGCCACTGGTAGGGGCTTAGCTAACCACTTCTTAACAAAAAATCGTGTGGTGGATCTGGCAATTTAGCCATTAGTGCTTTGGCCCTAGTCACAAACTCTGGGAACTTTTCTCCTAGACCCAATCTCAAATTTTCTAGTTCTTCTATGATAATCTCCGCAGTGTTACCATGCTGGAACTGATTTTTAAATGCATCTTTCATCACATCCCAAGTGGTAAAATGGTTTTCAGCAAACTGGCTGAACCACTTATCAGCTAATCCCTCTAATGTGGCAGGGAAGAGAATCAAAAAGACATCCTCCCTACCCATTAGGCCTCTAGTCTTACATAGTGCCAAAAACCTTCTAATGTGTTCATCCGGATCCTCCTGAGCTAGGCTTTTGAAAGAAGGAAACTTTATATTTAATCTAGAGAGTAAAGTTTCCAAGTCTACCTGACCCGCCATGCTCTTTACTGATGAGGTTGAAGAGAGTGGACTTGAGGACCTTCTAACAACCTTCCTTCTTGTCTGCTTGCAGGTGACCCTCAATGTTTGGGACCGTGTTGCGGTCATGAGAATCTCATAGCCCACTTAATATGAGACACTTGATAAGAATATTTACCTTTTGTTTGATGAAGTATCACTGTAGACACGTGACCTCTGCTATACTTTGCACTTGGTTTCTCCTAAGCTTAAATCTCCTTGGAAGTCCCACAGGGCGTCCCAAATTTTGTTGGGGGATTCTTGGACAAGAAGGAGTTTGAGGGTTTGTAGGAGAAAAGGGAAGAGACAAGAAGAGAAAATACACCTTGGAAGCTTCTGCCGATTGATTACAGTAAGACAATTACAATGTTTGAAGCACAATACAAGCCAATACCTCTGTGCACAATCCCACAGAGTGCTCAATTACAAAAGACCAAATATCCCAAAGTCTTCTTGTCGCAGGCCTCCTCTGCACCAGACCTCCACCTGCTTCAAGCTTATCCTTGTGCACACCTTGCACCAAGCTTCCACTAAGGGGGAGGAATGAATACCTTCTTTCGGCACGTGCACACTGCAAAGAGACCTTGAGATCCTTGGGGGACTAGCTTAGCACTCTCTGCACAATCCCCTTAGTTACTCTCTATGCACTCCTTCAACTCCACTTCTCCGCGTCGCACACTGGTGACTCTTGCACTTCTCTCTCTTGCTTCACTTAGACTATGCCTCTCTTGCTTCACTTAGACTATGTCTCTCTTGCTTACTCTAAGATTGGTCCAAGAATAGACCTTGCCTTAATTTGAGTGTGTCGATCACATACGCTCCTAACTGCAATAGTATCTTGGTGCTCACTTTGATGTCCCAAGATTGTCTTCACAAGTGGCAGCCAACCGCTCACTGTTTTGTCCTGTAGTGACTTTAGACTAAAACCAAAAATTTAATGGGGGGCCATACTTTCACCTGTGCGTACGCTGTCGGTTCATATACCTTCACATTTTCCTTTTAAGTCTTCACTTTTGCACATAGGAGGGGGTTCACCTGAACCTTTCAAAACACTTTAAAACACACTTTGAACCTTAGGGAAATTAGAGAAAATACCTCTGCAACCTGCAACCTGCTTTCTCCAATTTACCCTTTGTGGACAATTAATTGTGCACTACTTGTGCACTTTGACACCTGCACTTTAGCACTTTGACTTTGCACCTATTGACTTTGACCTTGACCTTATTGACTGTAGTTGACTTTGACCAATATGACTTTTATGGGCTCAACAATCTCTGTTTCAGCAATTTTTTTATTATACCATTTCCATCTTACTGTTCTAGCTTCTTCAACCTTCCACATGCTTGTAAAGCCCTGCACTCACTGCCATAAAAGTAATCATAACACATGATATCCATACCATTATCCATAACAAATTGGCCACTGATATAGGGTTGGAAGTAGCTTCATCAAGGGTGTTTCTTTTCTTCTTTCTTCTATGGCCTATGGCTAAGACTTTTTCACTCGAATCAACAACCTGAATTATCTCATCTTTTCCTTCATTGACTTCCTCTCTACCTGAGTTGTTTGGAAAAATTCCATACTAGGAAGATGAGTCTTCTCCAAGTAGCCAAGCCAACATGTTCTCTTCTTCATATAAATCTGCCTCTGGGTTGTCCAACAAATCTTCTTCCATACAAATACCAATTGTCTGCATCGTGCTAGTATGTCTCTGGTTGTCTGGTCCTTCTTTTAAAAATATCTGCCACAAATCTTTTCACTCTTGCTTTACCCACATTGTGTCCTTACCCAAGTCATGCAGCACATTGGCGTGCCTTAACCAAGGTCTCCCAATCAATAGTGGGAAATTTCCATCTACCTGTGAAAGCCTTAAGACATCAAAATCCAAGGTGAAGATGTTACCTTGTATCTCCACTGGGACTCCAGGGACCACCCCCATAGGTCTTACTATGCTTTGGTTTGCCAATGTTAAGGTGGAGTTGGCAGGTCTTGAAGGTTGGAGTCCAAGCTTTTTCATGGTATGTTCAGGCATCAAGTTATTGTCAGAGCCTCCATCCACAATAGCTCCTTATAACTGATGACCTATGGTAGTGACTGTTAGACATGAGCTCTTATAATCTATGAGGGGGGCTTCCCCTGTAGATTTATCCTTATTCTTAGGAGTAGCCTTTGCCACTCAAGTTGTTGTGAAGGCCTCATCAATGATCTGCAAGAGCTCTAACCTAAATTTCACATCCATCTTTATTAAATCCAAAATATTCTCCTCCTTTTTAATGGATTTTTGTAGTCTTGAAGCTTCAGATTCCTTCATAGCATGGGCTTTATTCGACTTATCAAACTCCTCATGAGCCCTACTGAATGCATGCACAATGAAATGACTAATTCCTACCTTTTCTTTTTGTCTCGTATCTTCAACTGTAGTGGCTCTTTTCTCGTGTGCCCCATTCTCCTTGTTCATTCCATTAGTACTTGACTCTTGACCTATGTCTAATTCAGCCTTCCCTTTGCTTCTTGTCTGCATTACAAAAAAGTCAATTTCTTCTAACTGCACTACTCTGGTAGATGGTGATGGCACATTGACTTGGTCTGCAACTTCCTCTTTGCTCATAGAGATCATTTGAATGTGTGGCCCAAATATAGATGCATGCATGTTTCTTAGGACAGCAATTGGTATAATGGTCTTTGGCATCTAGGAAGTTCCTCCAAGGAGGGGCATTTTTTGGTAGAGTGCACTTGCTTTGGTGATGCCCAGATTCTCCACATCGGAAACAAACAATTGGCCTCCTTGGCCCATTTCCAAACTTATCCCTATGTCGAGTGTTATATGAGTTACCTTAACTAGGTGTAACTCCCATCACATTAGTTGTTGGTTAGGCTCCTCCTTATGCCCAATATGTTTGTGCAGATATCCCTCTTGACTGACATTCTTGGGCCTCATGACCAACTTTCCTGCATAGTTGGCAAGTCACACTTAAAAGAGGACACTCACTTACCACATGCTCTCCTTGCTGCACATGGTGCACCAAAATCCATTTTTTATGCCATCTCTCGGGAGTTCTTCTAACTCCTGTCGAAATTATGCCAACTCTTCTGCTTGGGATTCCTTTTCTTTTTGAAGTTTTAAGGCTTCAATTTCTCACCTCAACTAAGTTACTGCACTTTCCTCCTCTTTGTGGGGTTTGTTCCTTTTCAAGCTCTCAAATTCCTTCCTTAATTGAATCACTGGGTCCTTGGGTCCTACAGGATATGATAGACTAGAAGAGCTTGTCCCATACTGATGCCTAATCTACTCCAATCTTGTGGTTGTACTAATGAACTCTTCAATTGTTATTGTAGGTAGCACTAACTCTTTAATTTTACATTGTGTTGATATTGGAAGTGGTTTAGCCAGCCACTTCTTGATGAAGAAGTCATGGGAAGGTTCTAGTATTTAAGCCATCAATGCCTTGGCGCTGGTGACAAATTTTGAAAATGTATCCCCAAGACCTAGTTGTAAATTTTCTAACTCCTCAATGATGTTCTCTATTGTGTTCCCTCGTTGGAACTGTGTCTTTAGTGCTTCCTTCATTAGGTCCCATGTAGTGAAATGATTATCGAAAAATAGACTAAACCATTTATATGTTAACCCTTCTAATGTTGCTTGGAAAAGAATAAAAAATGCATCTTCTCTTCCCATCATCCCCCTGGTCTTACATAAGGCCACAAATCTTCTAATATGTTCATTTGGGTCTTCTTGTGCTAATCCCTTGAAAGATGGAAATTTTATATTTAACCTGGAGAGTAGAGTTCCTAAGTCTACCTGAGCCGCCATGTTTCTTATTGATGACATTGATGATAAAAGGTTGGTTGACCTTCAAACTTTTCTTCGTGTTGCTTTGTAAGAGACCCTCAAGGTTTGAGACTAGGTTGCGGTCATTAACTGCTCATACTCGCTTAGGCTTTAAGAGAATTCCGAATAGAAGAAAGATTACCTCTCAGACCAGCACAACATTGTCGGTATCCTTGCACTTTGCAATTATTGGTTCTCTTATGCTCAAGCTTCCTTGTGGTCCCACCGGGTGTGCCAAATTTTTTTGGGGGATTCTTTTGCAGAAAGGGACTTGATTGTTTGAAGGAGGAGGAAGAAGAGAAGAAGTGGAACACAGACACCGGAAGCTTCTATATATTGATTACCGATGGGAAAAGTACAATAATGATGTCCAAGCAAGACCAAGTGATCTCTGTGTGGAGTGCTTAATCCCAATGAATACACACTCACACACACAAGGTTACAAGATACCCAAAGTTCTTTATGCCACCAACCTTCTTTGCACAAGACCTCCTCCTTCTCCAGGAGCTTGCTCTTGTGCACACATTGCACTCAAGCTTCCAATAGGGTAGGAGGGAGAGGAACACCTTCTGTTGATGCGCACACCTCTTCAATGGTCCTTGTGCCACCTTGGTTGCTTTGCTTACTGGTTCTCTACACACCTTCTTTGCACACACTAGATCACCCTTCTTGCACACTTTTTTTCACACTTACTTCTCTGCATCGCGCACTCGTTGAATGTCTCTTGCTCTTGTCACCTGGTGTAGACTATGCTCTCACTTGCTTAGTCTAACTCCAAGAATAATGCATTCCTTGTTTTGAGTGTCGCTTCACTTACATACGATGCTCCTAACTGATAGAGTATCTTGGTGTTCACTTTGATATCCCAAGAATGTCTCCAAACATGTATAGCCAACGACTCTTGTTGGAGATAGATGTATGCGGAAGCACGCGAATAGCACAAGGAAGAAGAAGAACCTTGGAGCACAAACACACAATACTGAATGTATTACTAGAGAATGTACAAAGATAAGTAGCCCATTAGGGCAATAGGCATATATACAGACCGGGGGAAAAAAACCTCCTAAAGAGGGAAAAAAATGCCCCGGCGGTCCTAGTGTGTTCACACACATCACTACCTGAATATATCAACAAATCCCCCCTGGAAGTGATGCCGTGAACAAGGAGTTGGCACTCATGTATAAGGAAGTGCCAAGCTATGTGGAAATCACTCCACAAAAGGAAGTAAGCCCAAAGTTTTGCGAAAAGCTTCAAACTTCTCCCTAGCCAGAGCCTTCGTGAAAAGGTCTGCAATGTTCTCCTGCGTGGGCACATATGCCAAGATGATCTCCCCAGCAGAGAACCTCTCCCTAACATAGTGATAATGCACCTCAATGTGCTTAGTGCGAACAGGAACACAGGGTTCCTCGCAACTGCCAATGTGCTATGATTGTCAGTGAAGATGGTGGTGGCAGAAGACTGACCAACACCCAAATCAGCCATAAGGCATCTAAGCCACACACACTCAACAGTAGCTATGAAAGCTGCCCTATACTCAGCCTCACAACCGGAAGTGGCCACAGTAGGCTGCTTCTTGCTCAACCAAGATATACATGAGCTACCAAGCATGAAGCAAAAGCCACTAGTGGAGACACAAGTGTCATAGCAACCAGCCCAATCAGAGTCAGAAAAAGCATGCAAATCTGGCGGTAGGGATCCCCCCTTGGGATAAAAAAACCCAAGTAGTCGAGTACCACTCAAGTAGCGAAAGATGCGCTTAACCGCCTGCCAATGCGCTTGACTCCTAGGCAATGCATAAATCTACTCATCTATGAGATAGCAAACTGAATATCTGGCCGAGTAATGCATAACTAAATCAAGCATCCAACAGCCTGTTGATAGAGAACAGCATCAAATGCATCTCCAGCATCATGAAGACTCAATTGTAAACATGTCTCCATAGGAGTGGCAATAGGCTTCCAGTCTTCAAGGCCAAAACACTGCAATAATGTGTCAATATATTTCGTTTGACACAAAGCCATTCCACCATCAACTTGCATAAACTGAATGCCCAAATAGTGTCAATATATTTCGTTTGACACAAAGCCATTCCACCATCAACTTGCATAAACTGAATGACCCAAATCATACATCTCAAATGAGGCATGCAAATGAGCCTTGAAATTAGCAATATGCTTCTCAATAGGACCAGTGAGCAGCATGTCGTCAACATAGACAACAATGATCAGAAGCACATCATTAGCACGCTTAACATATAAGGTGCTTTCAGTTGGACTATTCTCAAAACCATGTGCAACCAGATACGCATGTATCTTCTCATATCAAGCACGTAGTGCTTGCTTTAAACCATATAATGCCTTCTTTAGCCTGCACACCTAGTTTTCATGCCCTTTCTGCACAAAGCCACGGGGCTGAAAAACATACACTTCTTCATGCAAGTCACCATTCAGAAATCAGTTTTAATGTCCAACTCATGTACATTCCAACCATGATGGGTTGCAAGTGCATAAATGCTCCGAACAGTAGTCATACGGCATGTAGGTGCAAAGGTCTCATCAAAATCAATGCCTCTTTCCTATGCATAACCCTTTGCAACAAGCCTAGCCTTATACCTATCAACTGTACCATCAGGTTTATGCTTCAGCTTGTATACCCACTTAGTGCCAATGGCCTTCTTGCCAGGAGGCAAGTCACATAAAGACCATGTACCATTCTTCATTATAGCATCATATTCAGATTGCATAGCAGCCATCCAATTTTCTGAATTCTGTGCTTCATCAAAAGAAACAAGCTCATTCTCATCACAGAGACTAGATGCAGCCATAGCATAGCAATCTGATGCAAAGGAGGCACTATGAGAGCCTGAACAAGTACGATATGACAAAGGTGCATCTAATTTGTTGTCACGCAAAGTCTGCACCAGCCATTTTGGCATAGTTTTTGCCTGCTCAATATCAACTCTCTCATCAACAAGTGCATCATGTAAAGCTGCATCAGAAATGGAATGATTTGCATCATCATATGAAACCTGCAAAGGCTGAGAAGTTTCCTCATTAGGACCAGCACTAGACTGTCCACCTGTAAAAAAGGCATCAAAGTATCATACATGTCTTTGGAGCTAACAGATGTCTCCTTAGTACATGAAAGCAATGGCTGAATAGCATCTTCCACAAATACAACATCACGGCTAACTAGAATGCGTTTAGTCTGTGGATGATACAGACGATAGCCTTTACTTTCAGAACTGTATCCAACAAAAATACATTTTACTGCTTTATCATCCAATTTTCTGCGATGTTGTTCAGGCACTAATGCATATGCCAAACAACCAAAAACACGCAGATGAGAAACAGATGGCTTGCGGTCATGCCAAGCCTCATATGGAGTGATAGACTGCAGGACTTTAGTGGGACACCTGTTCAGTACATATGCTGCACACATGACAGCCTCAAGCCAGAAACTATGAGGTAAAGCCTGACTCTTGACCATACACCTCGCCATCTCCATGAGAGACCTGTTCTTCCGTTCAGCAACTCCATTCTGTTGAGGTGTATATGGCACTATACACTGGTGTTTTATCCCACGTTCAGCCAGAAACGCCATTAAAATCAAAAGACACATATCCCTCCCCTCGATCAGAACAGAGGGTGCCCATTTTACATGCTGACAGATTATCAGCCAAAACCAAAAATTGTTTGAAGCACATGAACACTTCGGACTTTGCCTTCAATGGATATACCCATGCATGCCTGGAAAAATCATCAACGAAAGTCACAAAGTAAAGATAATTTCCAAAAGAAGGTGTCTGCATAGGACCACAGACATCACTATGTACAAGCTGCAATTTCTTAGTAGCCCGAACTGAACCATCTTTTGGAAAGGACGAACGCTGCATTTTGCCCAAAATACAGCCTTCACAAACATGTTTTCCAAGTGCGTCAAGTTTGGGCAAAGAGGACACCATTTCAAATTTCTGTAGGCGTAGCAAACTAGCAAAATTCAGATGACCAAAGCGTGCATGCCAAAGCTTTGCATCTGACATAGCCTGAGAATCATTTACTGCACATGCCAAATCATTTATAGATCTTTCATAGTCTATGAGCTTATACAGGCCATGACATAAAATGCCAGAAGCAATAATCACATTGCCATTTGAGAGATCATGAACTGTACACCTGTCATCAACAAATTTCACAACCAAGCCAATCTTGGCTAATGCAGAAACTGATAACAGGTTCTTTTTTATCTCTGGCACAAATAAAGCATCTGACAAAGTGAAAGAACTACCATCAGCAGTAGTCAAAATGATCTTATCAACTCCCATAATAGGATAAGAGGAGTTGTTGGCGCATGTAACAGTATTCTCTGTAGGGGCAGGCTCGAGTGAAGAGAAGAAACTCCGCTGCGAGATAATATGTTTGGTTGCCTCACTGTCAAAATACCAAACATCTGAGTCTATTGCAGACATGCACTACTCATGAGAAGATGGGTCAAAATTGCAGACAATAGTAAACGCCCATTCTTCTTCCTGCACAAGATCTGCAAACTCTGTTTTTGGTGTAGAGTCCTTTGCAACAACCATTCCAGCCTCTTTCTTCTTTGCCTCTTTAGCAGCCAGTTTTGGACAGTTCTTTATGATATGATTATTCCCTTTACAGTACTTACAAAACAATTTTTGCTTTTCTGATTTCTTCTCATCTTTATCTTCCTTCTTCGAATATGCAGAATTAGCAGATTTCTGCTTACTCGTTGAAGAGCTCCATTTTCCTTTGCCCTTCTGACTAGCCAGGAAAGCTTGATCTACAACTGGCATAATGGACCTGTTTTTCCTGGACTGATCTTCGTGCAACAGAACAGAGACTAACTCCTCAAATGATAAGGCATTTGGATTGCCTTTCATCCTCAACCGAAGAGTAGAAGCAAAACTCTGATATGAGTCAGGAAGACCATTCAGAACGGTCTGCACAAGTGAGTTATCTGGTATAACCTCATCAGCAGAAATCAATTGTTCCTTCAAGTCTTTGATCTTTGTTAGGAAACTCTCCATAGAGTCACATTCATTCATGTGCTCACTCTCCAACTATTTTCGGAGATAAGCAACATGAGCCTCATTCCTAGCTTGATACAATGTGGTAAGTGTATCCCAAGCATCCTTAGTTGTTCTGCAAGAGCGAATGTGAGGAATAATGGCACGTTTGACAGACAAAGTTATCAATGCATGTGCATGGGCATCTCTGCCATCCCAGCAAATCTGCTCTGCAGTAGGTGCAGCAGAAACAGAAGCACAAACAGGAATCTGAGGAATATCATCTTCGACACCATCTTCATCAGCTCCAGCACCTGTATTTGCAGTATCTGTAGTCAGAGGTGTAACAGGACGTCTTTCAACACCTTGCACAATGTTCCACAATCCTTTTGCAACCAATACATGTCGCATCATATAAGCCCATAATGGGTAGTTGGTACCATCCAACTTATCCTCAACAGCCAACATACGGAATACATCACTACTTTCAGCCATGGCCGGTGACTAAAATACCTTGATGTAGAAAATTGACTATATCTCAAAAAGTTGAACAGAACTGCCCCGACGAGTTCTGCTAGACCTGTAGCAGACTTTAAGACGCTTATACTGGCGAATAGAAATTGGTATATACCTTTGGCACAAAAAGACAAAATAGCCTGCACAAGCACTGCAATAGTGCGTTCGGAGGCCGAAACGCACTCAGATTTCGTGCGAATCTGAGACTGCAAATGGAGGAGTGTCGACGGCACCCTAGATGAAGCGACGACCTGCTCTGATACCAATTGTTGGAGATAGACGTCTTCGAAAGCACGCGAACAGCACAAGGAAGAAGAAGAAGCTTGGAGCACAAACACACAATACTGAATGTATTACTAGAGAATGTACAAAGATAAGTAGCCCATTAGGGCAATAGGCGTATATACAAGCCGGGGTAAAAACCTCCTAAAGAGGGAAAAAAATGCCCCGGCGGTCCTAGTGTGTTCACACACATCACTACCTGAATATATCAACAACTCTCTATTTTTTCCTCTAGTGATTTTAGGACTAAAACAAAATTTTAAATAGGGGGGCCATACATACACTTTTGTGTACCACTTCCTCTTCATATGCCTTTACTTTTGTCCTTCGATTCCCCAAATGTATACATAAGGGAGTGTTCACCTAAACCTTCCAAACACTTTAAAATCCTTGAAAACCTTACAGAAAGACCACTTGCAGCTTGCATCCAACTTTCTGCAAACCATAATCATTATGAATAAATTGATTGTGCACTATCTGTGCACCTTGACCAACGATTTTGACCACTTTGACTTTGACCATCTTGAATTTGACCAATTTGACTTTTACTATTTTGACTTTGATGAATATGAATTTCATCAACAAAAATGTACCATCAAAAGGTTGTTAGAGAGGACTAAGGAACTCCACAAAAAGGTTTATAAACACTTCAAATATTTGAGAGCCATTACCAACTCTGTAAAATGTCACAAAGTGACAACATAATTAGCATAAATAAGGGTGGGAAGTGGGAAGAACCGGTAGAAAAGGATGGGTGGAAGGGAAGAGGCATCCAAAATGCTCTCAAATCACAAGGTAGATGATGAAACAAATTCACCACCAAAAGAATACCATCAAGAGTATCACCACCACCTCCAAAAACACCACAATAGAAGAGCCACCTAGACCTCCACCTAGTGCTTTGCTACCATGTAGAGAGTACACATATAGAAGCAAAAATCAAAAGAAGAAAGTACTCATAAAATGATGTTGGGGATGTGAGGGTCATGTAACCTTACCCCTATATTCATATACAAATAGATTTTATAGAGAATTGCCTCAAGAAGATCATTATGTGGGTTTCGAGGTTACCATGGATGTGCACACATCTCTCCCCTCCTCCTCCTCTATCTCTCTCTCTCTCTCTCTCTCTCTCTCTCTCTCTCTCTCTCTCTCTCTCTCTCTCTCTCTCTCTCTCTCTCTCTCTCTCTCTCTCTCTCTCTCTCTCTCTCTCTCTCTCTCTCCCCCCATCTTCTCTTTGCTTAACTTGTTTAGCCCATAAAAGGCCTTCATTGGTATCATAGCATTACAAGGAGCTTTAACAGAAGCTTAAGGTACAGGACGTGAATGTGCAAGTTGATATCTTCTTGATAGCACCTTGGTATTTCAACCATAATTTGAGTTATAAGATCAAATTCATGGAATTTAAAGTTATATGCATAGCAATACAACTTGAAAAAAGATGTAGAATCTTATTGAAAAGTGATATAGAAGTCGACTCTACAATCACTTGGACAATAAATTAGAATTTTGACTATAATTTAAGTTTTGGAGGTCAAATTGAAGTGATTTGAATTGTTGTGCGTAGCTTGAGAAACATCTAGGGTATTGTAGAAGAACACAACTCCAGATTTAAAAGTATAGGTCATCGAAAACACAAAAGATAGAGAAATAGTGTTATAGATGAAGATAAAAATGATAGAAGATGCTTGTTTTACTTGTAACTTGAGCTACATACCTCCAAATGAGGTGTTCTTAGTGGTGTTCTATAGCCAAGAACAAGTTCTTTAAGTTTGATGATGAGAAAAATTTGTGACTCGATGTTATCAACCTTGAAACAAAAAAATATATAGCAAGATATTTTCATCATAAAAACCCTTATTGCTTTTGGAGGTCCATTTTCCTTTGGAACTTCTGTTAGAGAGATTTTTTGGTATGCAAGTTCTTAATTTTAGAGCTTGATGACATTGAATATGTATGATCTATGTGTATGTTCCTCCATATGAGACTAGAGTGATGATATCAAGTTTTGACATCTAAAATGGCATTTTGATATTGTTTTCTATTTATGCCATTTCATCTTTCATTTGATATCATGGTTTTGTCAGTGCATGTAAAGTGACATTGTGATCATATTTTGTTTATGCCACTTGGATATGGCTTATTTTTTTATTAATCACACATATTTTTGTGAGAGATTCATTGGATCCTTGATTTGTACTTGCATGTTCTTGTTTTCTTTGTAGATAGATGATCCAAATTGGAGCCTTAGTTGGACACTTGTTTATCACTTGGATTGACTATTTTGTTAGCCTATGGTCATTGATTTGATAGTTTATTTGTCAGTGTGATTCTTGGAGGTGGGGTGGGCCCCAATAACAACATTAATCAGAGGTTTACAGTATATTCCAACACATGAACTTTAGCATATGCACCTTAATACTCAAAAAGATGATGAGTAAGAGATAGAGAGAGAATAGACAAGATCTTCAAAGTGTATGGTAACCTAGAATGCTCACCTAAACTAACTTATATTCTAATGTCAAATTACGAGGTGTGAATATGATACAAACTAGCAATATCTGAATCTAGGCAGAAATAGAAACTAGATACAAGATATTGTGTGCCTAAGAGGTATGAAGAGTGTGTGTGTGTGTGTGTGTGTGTGTGTGTGTGTGTGTGTGAATATGGAGAATATGAACAATTTAGGACTCCTTCGTAGCAAACCCAAAAACTTGTGAATGAACAAGTGAGGATAGATGTAGATTTGTTATTCACAGTATGTTGGCTGAAATGAACTCCTGTAGATGTCTCCAGATGTAGAGCACAACTCTTCCAAGAGTGTAAGAACTCCTCCTCTAGTTGATCACCTCCAAGATCAACAAAGATCTCAAATGCTAGAGATTGTGGAAGCTTAACCGATGCTCAACAATGAGCAATTTCTCTTTATATATAGTATTCTAATGTACTCACAAAAACAACAATAGAAAGCTATCTGTGAAAATGACGTTGAACATGCTTTTTTAAAAAAACAAAACGTGCCAAAAAATTTTACTTGGACGTTGTGGAGCTGATGGGAATCAAACCCAAGCGCTTCTATAGAGGGGCATGTGTTTTATCCAAGATGCCTCGCGTTGTTTCTTGTAGGGGGAGCTACATCATATGCTAGTATACTGGGAATTGTTTCCAACATGGTCATTTCAACATGTTTATTTGGTTCTAGTGTCCATTTTTTAGGGAAGATGCTGTCGAAATTTTATCAGATCTTATGCTAGACAAATAATCTAGTAGATCATTTATGCATGTGTGATAGCTTTGGACCGTTGATTATCTCCATTCACTTTGACTTTGTCATAGGTTATTCGTGACAAGTTGAACCATCTTGTGAGATTCATTCTTCAGTGGGACATGTAATGTCATTGTATTGGTGTGTATTACCATTAGTTTTTGGGCATGTGTATTTGCCATTATCTTTGGTTGGATCAGTGATATATGATGACATATTATTCATTCTTCTTTTGCTACTGATTATCTTGCCTTGATTGCTCAGTTTGCAAGGGATACTTTGTAGAATTTTTCTCGAGATTCTTTCAAGACTTGGTGAGCATGTTTTGCTCATACTTTTATGTGCATGCTAGATGCATGGTTATGTGAAAGCTGGTTCACATGGTTTTTTTCTCCAAGGATATGTGTGATGTGAGATATGCAGATGGATATGCACGTATGATCCCATTGATAATAGAACATCATTTTTAGTCTCTTGTTACATTGATATACTCTTGGATTTCCATCATGGCGCCTTCTCGATTTGATGACATTGACTTTTCGGGGTGGAAAGATCAAATGTGACATACATTGGTTCGTGTAGGGTTACACATGTATGTGCATAGAGCCTTGCATGAGGACCTCATGACATGCCCAACCATGTATGGATGGAGATGGATGCATTGGCTAGATCCACTATCTAGTTATAACTTGTGGGTTCTATATATGAGTCTATGATGCATGAGAAGATGAGTAGTGCATTATGAAAGAGACCACATGACATGTATATGAGTTCATTGACTCATATGAGATGTAGGTCATATCAAGGGATTTGATGTTGGAACTAAAGTCGTAAGTTCCATACTCAATGATGTTGCTTTAGGTGGATGTGATGACAACATCAGAGACATGCACATGATCTAGGTTAGGTAGTGGTTTCAAGAGAGACTATGGTGGTTGATCATGCTAGTGATGGTAATGTCACCTTCCCATATGACTCATCTCAAGATTCCTTTTCTTCATTTGATGGCAGACATGTGGTTTGGTTGTTTGGTGCATTAGCCATTTTTCATGTTTCTTCAATTCATGAGTGGTTTTTTTTAATCCTCATATGAGTCAAGGATGTGTGCAAATGCCTGATGATATGGCATATCATGTTGAGGGTGCAAGAGGTGTATGGCTTATGCTACCTATTGGAGCATCATTTACACTCAAAGATGTATATTATGCGCCTTCATATCAGTTAATGAGTTATAGGAGAGTAGATGTTATGCATTCCTTGGTGAGTATCTTTTTTAGTTGTATTTGGGAAAACTTATGCTTGTCAGAGGTGCTAGGATTGGGCACATGTATCCATTGAAGGTACTCCATATGAGAGACAATCTCATCTCAATGGGAGTTTCACCTTATGTGTAGTGTGAAACTCATCATGTCTCATTATTTCTACCTATAGATAGGTCTGCTTACATTCATGATGCACATGTATGGCATGATTCAGATGCTTAGATGGATGCACATGTAAAGCATGCTTTGGGTGCTCATGATGCTTATGTCAAGCATGATTTTATTGATCATATAGATGCTCACATGTAGCACACTTTGGATGATTATTTGTATGCTTTAGAGCATGATTTGGATGCTCATGTAGAGCATTTTGATGATACTCAATTAGAGTTATATCATCACATGGACCTTGGTATTGATGTTGTGCAATTAGCTCATTTGGAGCATGACGATATACTTGCTGTAGCAGAGCAAGATAGCTCTTATGATACACAATGTGTGGTAGGGCATATTAACTCTCAGGATGCATAACTAGATACATCCTGGGTTGAGAGGATGGTTGATATGGATATTGAGAAGTCAGCAGTCATAGAGTCATTCTTGGTTTGTTTATGTCACATATTGACGTAGATATATCAGGACATATTGGTCTTGATGATTGTGCTTTGGATGCCTTCGATACATGGATGGATGATATGCTTAGGTTAGCAAGGATAGCACATGTTTCATTACCATTCGGGAGTTAAATGTATGAGTCGTTATGCTCAAGACTAGACATTGCAATGGGTATTAGAGTGTTTGCACTTGGAGTTGTCAATCATTTGATGATTGATATTGGCATAGAGTGAGTGGGAGCTTTGTTTCATCAGTTCTTGCATTTGTAAGATGTGAGCTCGATTCTTATAGATATGAGTCTAGAGTAATTTGAGGTGCATAGATAGTTTGAGGTAGTTAGTGTAGGCTGATTGGTATGGGTTGAGATCCAGGTTCTTCTTGTACATTATTGTAAAGTCCTAAATCAAGATTTATATGCTTATCCACTTAATATCGTCACATTGAACCTTAAGTGGGAGATCCTTGGGGATGTAAGGGTCATGTAACCTTACTCTTATATTTCTATACATATATCTCTTATAAAGCATTGCCTAGAGAAGATCATTATGTGGGTTTCAAGGCTATCATGGACATGTGCACGTCTTACCCTCGTCTCTCTCTCCTTCCATCTTCTCCTTGCTTCTCTTGTTTAGCCCACCAAAGGCCTTCAAATGAAAGAGTGTGAGAGACTCAAAGTGAGTAGAACAAGTAACATGTAAACTCACATGGATTAGAAACGAGTTTTCCAAGAGCATGAAGTAGGCTCTACGCGTTTCTAACCAAGTACAAAGTAGGGGAGAGGTCTTCCTTATATAGAATTGGAGGAGGTGTTGGAGTTTGAGGTCTGCGGAAGCATGTGAACAACACAAGGAAGAAGAAGAAGTTTGATGCACAATTGTTTGACACAAAGCTATTCTGCCATCAGCTTGCATAAACTGAATGCCCAAATAATGATGCAAATGCCCAAAATCTGACATCTCAAATGAGGCATGCAAATCAACCTTAAAATCAAAAATATGCTTCTCATGAGGACCAGTGAGCAGCACTGTGAAGAGAGATGGTTGATACACTCCAAAGATGTGCCTGATGTTGCAAAAACTTGCTCTACACCTACCAAGATAGCTTCATGGATGATGAGTAGATAGCTTTTTCTTGCTAAGGATGCATATAAACCATCATAGTGCTTTGGAGCATCAGTCTCAAATTGATTCATCAAGACAGACTACTTGACACAAAAAAGATGAAGCAAAACTTGCTATTTTTGGATGAGTTGCACTCTGGAAATTTACTCAGAGCTCACCGCTTGCTGAAAATTAACCAGAGAACTTTTGCACACTTCTAACTAGATAGAAAAATGAATCTAAAGCAACAAATTTGATGAATTTTGATGGACCATACTAAGAGAAATTAATTTATCAATACAGGGGTGTCATCTCGATATTTGAGGAATTAGCTTCTAGAATACCTAGCTGACCTCAAATCAATGTATCTCACATAATAATGAACCAATAGTGATGAAAATTGATATGATGCAAATAGACTTATCAAATTAGCTATACCAATTTAAATCTCAACAAAGTTTAATTATACACAGAGCAATCAATCATTGAAGTTAACTCAAAAACATGAATGTGAACCTATAGTAGGAGATGAGAAGAACTCCAAGATGTATCTTGAAAATCAATTTGTATTGCACATATTGTACATTATATGAATAGACATGAAGCTTGGGAAGGAGGAGCACAATATGTGCTTCACTTGTGGCTTGATACTTGATCAAAATCTCATCAAGATGTAGCTACATCCTCTACTCTATTCTACCACTATACATATGTGTATATATAGAGATTTTTGAATTCAAATCCTAGAAGGATTGTACCTAAACATTCCCTCAAGTTGGGGGATCATATAGCTAACTAATCACTCCTAACTCAACTCATAATTTGTGCCTAACAAAGCCATGAGTTTCTCAATCACTTTTACTTTTCATGGAAATAACTTTTCAATAATTACAAGAGCTTGTTTCTATGACTTCTCTCCTTGAGAGTGTACATAAATAATGCTTTTCATTTATGAGTGATCAAGCATTAGGCTTGCATGAAATACACCAACAAGCATGCTCATCAACATAGACAACAATGATCATACGCACATGATTTGCACTCTTCACATATAAGGTGCTTTCAGTTGGATTGTTCTCAAAACCATGTGCAATCAGATAGGCATGTATCTTTTCATACCAAGCACGTGGTGCTTGCTTTAAACCATATAATGCCTTCTTCAACCTACACACTTTGTTTTCATGCCCTTTCTGCACAAAGCCATGGGGCTAAAAAACATACACTTCTTCATGCAAGTCACCATTCATAAATGAAATTTTAATGTCCAAGTGATGTACATTCCAACCATGATGAGCTGCAAATGCATAGATGCTATGAACATTAGTCATTCAGCATGTAGAAGCAAAGGTCTCATCAAAATAAATGCCTCTTTCTTGAGTATAACCCTTTGCAACAAGCCTAGCCTTATACTTATCAACTATTCCATTTAGGCTTACACTTCAGCTTGTATACCTACTTAGTGCCAATGGCTTTCTTGCCAGGAGGCAAGTCACATAAAGAATAGGTATTCTTCATTATAGCATCATATTCAGATTGCATAGCAGCCATCTAGTTTTTTGAATTTTGTGCTTCATCAAACAAAACAGGCTCATTCTCATCACAGAGACTAGAGGCAGTTATAGCATAGCAATCTGATGCAAAAGAAGCACTATGAGAGCTAGAACGAGTACAATATGATAGAGGTGCATCTAATTTGTTGTCATGCAAAGTTTGCACCAACCATTTTGGCATACTTTTTGCCTCCTCAATATCAACTCTCTCACCCTAGTACATTAAAGTAATGGCTGAATAACATCTTCCACAAAAACGTCATAGCTAATCAAAATGTGTATAGTATGTGGATGATATAGACGATAGCATTTGCTTTCAGAACTATACCCAATAAAAATACATTTCACTACTTTATCATCCAATTTCTTGAGTTGTTGTTCAGGCACTAATGCATATGCCAGACAACCAAAAACACACAGGTGAGCAAAAGATGGCTTACCACCATGAAAAGCCTCATATGGAGTGAAAGATTGCAATGATTTAGTGGGACACCTGTTAAGTACATATGTTGCACACATAACAGCCTCAAGCCATAAATAATGTGGTAAAGCCTAACTCTTGACCATATACCTCACCATCTCCATGAGTGATCTATTCTTTTGTTTAGCAACTCCACTCTATTGAGGTGTATATGGCATTGTACACTTATGTTTTATCCCATGTTCATCCAGAAATGCATTAAAATCAGAAGACATATATTCCCCCCCTCGATCTGAATGGAGGGTTCCCATTTTACATGCTGACAAATTTTTAGCCAAAACCAAAAATTGTATGAAGCATATAAAAACTTCGTACTCTGCTTTCAATGGATATACCCATGCATGCCTAGAAAAATCATCGATGAAAGTCACGAAGTAAAGATAGTTCTCAAAAGAAGGTGTCTGCATAGAACCACAGATATCACTAGGAACAAACTATAATTTTTGAGGAGCTCAAACTGAAACATCTTTTGGGAAGGAGGAACGCTGCATTTTTCTCAAAATACAGCCTTCACATATATGTCTACCAGGTGCCTCAAGTTTGGGCAAAGAGGACACCATTTCAGATTTCTATAGGCATAGCAAACTAGCAAAATTCAGATGACCAAAGTGTGCATGTCAAAGCTTTGCATCTAACATAGCCTCAAAATCATGTACTGCACATGTTGAATCATTCATAGATTTTCATAGTCTATGAGCTTATACAGCCCACGACATAAAATTCCAAAAGCAATAATGACATTGCCATTTGATAGTTCATGAAATGTACGTCTGTCATCAACAAATTTCACAACCAAGATAATCTTGGCTAAAGTTGAAATTGATAACAGATTCTTCTTGATCCCTGGCACAAATAAACCATCCGACAATGTAAAAGAACTACCATCAACAATAGTCAGAATAATTTACCAACTCCCATGACAGGATAAGAGGATTTGTTGGCATGTGTGATAGTATTCCCTCTAGGACCAAGCTCGAGTGAAGTGAAGAAATTGCGCTACGAGGTAATATGTTTGGTTGCCCCACCAGCAAAGTACCAAACATTTGAGTGCAAACATACACTATTCATGAGAAGATGGTCATAACTATAAACAATGGTAAATGCCCATTCTTCATTCTGCACAAGATTAGCAGACTCTGTTTTGGGTGTAGAGGTCTCTGCAACAACCATTCCAACCTCTTTCTTCCTTGCCTCTTTAGCAGCTAGTTTTGGACAGCTCTTATGACATGATCATTTCCTTCATATTATTTGCAAAACAATTTGTGCTTTTCTGTTTTCTTCTCATCTCTGTCATCCTTCTTTGATTGCACAAAATTAGCAGATCTATGCTTACTAGTAGAAGAGCTCCATTTACCTTTGCGCTTCTGACAAGCCAAGAAATCTTGTTCTACAACATGCATAATGGACCTATTCTACCTAGACTAATCTTCATGCAATAGAATAGAGACTAACTCCTCAAATGTTAAGGCATTTGGATTGCCTTTCATCATCAAAAAAAGAGTAGAAGCAAAACTCTGATATGAATTGGGAAGACCATTTAGAACAATCTGCACAAGGTGAACTGTGAGGCAAGACTTCATGAGCAGAAATCAATTGTTCCTTCAAATATTTGATCTTTGTTAGAAAACTATCCATGGAATCTCCATCATTCATGTGCTCACTCTCCAGTTTTTTTCAGGGATAAGCAATACGAGCCTCATCCCTTGCCTGGTATAAAGTGGTAAGTGTATCCCAATCATCCTTAGTTGTCCTGCAAGAGCGAATCAGAGGAATAATGGCATGTTTGATAGACAAGGCTATCAATGCATGTGCATGAGCATCTCTACCATCCCAACAAATTTGCTCTGCAGTAGGTGCAACAAGAACCGTAGCACAAACAGGAACATGAAGAATATCGTCATCTTCAACATCATCTGCACCAACTTCAGCAATTGTGTTTGCAGGTCTAATAGGACGTTTTTCAACACCCTACACAATATTCCACAGTCCTTTTGCAACCAATACATGATGCATCATATAAGCCCATAATGGGTAATTGGTACCGTCCAACTTATCCTCAACATCCAACATACATAATACATCACTACTTTCAGCCATGGCTACTGGCTAAAATAACATGATGCAGAAAATTGATTGTATCTCAAAAAGTTTAACAGAACTACCCTCTCAAGTTTTCCTAAGCATGTATCATACTTAGAGACGTTTATACTAGCGAACCAAAACCTGTTTATATTGTTGGCACAAAAAGACAAAATTACCTGCATAAGCACTTGTGATAGTCCGTTTGGAGGTCGAAACGATCTCAAATCGCGATTTTGACACCATAAAGCGAAATAGTTTTGATTTCCTAATCACTGTGAGTATGCTCACAAAATTTCGTGCAATTCTAAGACTGTGATCGGAGGGGTGTCGACGATGCCCTAGATGAAGCAGCGACGTCTCTGATGTCAATTGTTTGAGTTTGAGGTCTATGGAAGCACGCAAACAACACAAGGAAGAAGAAGAAGCTTGGAGAACAACACACAATACTGAATGTATTACCACTAGAATTACAAAGATAATTGACCCATTAGGGCAATAGGCGTACAAGCCAGGGGAAAAAACCTCCTAAAGAGGGAAAAAAGTGCTCAAGCGGTCCTAATGTGTTCACACACATCACTACCTAAATATATCAACAGGAGGCTCTCCAAATCACATCACATGTGGGATAATTCCCCTTGAAGGAGAACAAATACAATGGTAGAAGAAAATGGCAAGGGCACCCAAATACAATGAGATACAACTAAAATAATATGAAATGGATTGTCTCCTCGATACAAAATGAAGATGCAATCATATGGATACAAGTGGAAATGAAGTAAATGAACTCATGTAATCAATAATTCCCATGATTGAATCCACATATCAAGCACTTGTTGAATATCACTCAAAATTTGGGATAATCTAATGGTCCTAGACCCAAATATGTGCATGCTAGAGTTATCAATGAACTTCAATAAATTTGAAGACCTCTATCAAAGCCTCAACTCACATATACTAAAGGAACACGTCAAGCTCGAGAATGATATTTGAAGAATGACAAAAATTGTACATTGGCCATATGACAAAGCAACCATTATATTATGCATTTATGGTTCATAGTTGTATTTGTAATTATAGTTATGTTTGACACCGAAGGCTTAAAAAGTGATACTTTTAATGAAATGGACTTGTACACGATGTTGATAGTCTTGAAAAATCCATAGCAAGATGTTTTTTTTACCATAATAAAAATTTATCCCCCATCATGATGGTCATGTTTTATACCTACAAACATCAATCAGGTTTACATTTATGACATACCCAAAGATTATATCATATATGCATACAAGCCAACAACTTCATAAACTTATGTTGACCCATTGAAACATTTTTTGCATAGATGATCAAATCTTCTAAAACCTTGACTCTCATCATTTTTACATAAGTGCATCTTCATATACTTGAAAACTGAAGTAGTAACCCATGAACACATTCATGAAAACATGATAATCTTGTCGAAACTTCTAAAAAACTAGGCTCTCTTTCTCTCTCAATGCAATATTTTGTATACTTGATGTAAGCTTTTGCAATGTGCCTCACAGTTTACTTGTATTGTGTACTACCTCGAACTTCAGTTGCCTACCTCCAGCTTTGTAACATGTATGCTTACCAAAAATGAGGCTTCGCATAAATAGGATGGAATGTGCTCTCTTATCTCACTAGAAAGAGGATGCATACCTCCAATTTCTACTCGTTCCATCTTTTCTTTGCACGAGAGTGGTGTGGCAAGTGGAAATGGTCGAGTGTATTGACCTCCATCCATTTGAAGTGTAGTATCCCACATGACTCTGTATGCAGAGAATAGTGCGCATTGTGCATTGGCCTAGGAGTAGTGCCAAAGAATGGGCGTTTTCTCTAAAGGAAGCAATGCACATGTAGAAGGTTTTTTTCTAGAACCCACTTATGGAGGGAATCAGGATTCAAAAATGCGTTATGCAGCTCACTGCAAGGTCTCTGGCACCGATTCATTATTCAAGCATCTACTTATGGACTCAATCAATACACTTGAATGGCACTTTTTCACATTTTTTCAAAGTGCTCATTTGCGATGGCCAAGAGTTGTGACTCATGTCTATAAAGAAAAGAAATAATTTATAAGCTATAATTATACTCCATAGGCCCACAAGTTGCACGTAATGGGAGAATGTATGAACTTCCCATCAGTCTTACAAGAGGTTTAATTTTTTGGATGTAATATTGATGGGTCATCTAAAATTCAAGACGTCATTGCTAAACAAATTGAGTCGAGGTGTTAAATACGGTCCAAGACATTCAAAACGGCCATCCGGGCTATCAAAGTGCTACCATTGACAATGCCCACAGAGAATGCCCAAAAACCACAATAAGAAACATCTTTGAAGAGGTGTCAACTAGTGTGCCCCTAGGGATTGAACTCTCCAACCCAATCACATAAACTTGACTTCTATAGAAAAATTAAAAAATAAAGTATTAATAGACATTAAAGGGATACCGAAGTCATTGAGTCCTTACTATTTATCCATATAGTGATGTGCACCCTCAATATCTTGGGCTCAATAAGGCTTGTCGCCACATCCGTATTAGGGTTGTATGAGAGCTTGGGCCACGACAGAAGCAACATAAGTGCACTCCACCAACATCTTGCACACTCTGCAACTTTCACATTGTTGCAACTAACACCATTAAATGGCTTATTGCATCTTCTCAATATATAGTATTTTGGGAGATGCAAAGGTCCACAAGCCTTATGTGACATACATTGGTTTGTGTAGGGTTACACACGTATCTGCATAGAGATGCACAAGGGCCTCATGGCATGCCCAACCACATATGGATGGAGATGGATGCATTGGCTAGATCGACTATCCGGTTATAACTTGTGGATTCTATATATGAGTCTATGATGCATAAGAAGAGGATCAGTGCATTATGGGAGAGATGACATGACATGTATATATTGATTCCATTGACTCATATGGGACATACGTCACATCGAGGGCTTTGATGTTGCCACTAAGGTCGTGAGGGCCATACTCAATGATGCTTCTTTAGGTGGATGAGATGAAAAAATCAGAGACATGCACATGATGCAGGTTAGGTAGTGGTTTCAAGAGAGACTATCGTGGTTGATTATCTAGTGATAACAATGTCACATTCCCATATGACTCATCTCATGATTTCTTTTATTCATTTGATGGCACACATATGGCTTGGTTGTTTGATGCATTAGCCAGTTTTCATGTTTCTTCAATTTAGGAGTGGTTTTTTCTATGCTCATATGAGTCATGGATGTTTGCAACTGCTTGATGATATGACATATGACGTTGAGGGTGCATGAGGTGTTTGCCTTACGCTACCTAGTGAAGCATCATTTTCACTCAGGGACATACATTATGTGCATTCATTTTAGTTAGCCAGTTACAGAAGAGTAGATGTTATGCATTCCTTGGTGAGCATCATTTTTAGTTGCATTCGAGACAACTTATGCTTGTCACAGTGCTAGGATTGGGCACATGTATCCATTGAAGCTACTCCATGAGAGACAATCTCATCTCAATGGGACTTCTACCTTATATGCAATGTGAGACTCATCATGTCCCATTTTGTCTACCTATAGATAGGTATGTTGACATTCATGATGCACATGTATGGCAGGATTTAGATGCTCAAATGGACGCACATGTAGAGCGTGCTTTGGATGCTCATGATGCTTATTTAGAGCATGATTTTACTGATCATACAGATGCTCACATGGAACACACTTTGGATGATTATTTGGATGCTTTAGAGCATGATTTGGATGCTCATGTAGAGCATTGTAATGACACCTTCGTATTGATGTTATGCAATTAGCTCATATGTAGCATGATGATATACTTATTGTGGTAAAGCAAGATAGCTCTTATGATACACAATGTGTGGTAGAGCATATTAATTCTCATGATGCACAACTAGATACATCCTTGTTTGAGAGGATGGTTTATCTAGATATTTAAGAGTCATCAATTATGCAATTTCTTAGATTCGCTCATGGCAGAGGTTGACATAGATATATCAAGACATGTTGGTCTTGATTATGGTGCTTTGGATGCCTTCAATACATGGATGGATGATGTGCTTAGATTAGCAAGGGTAGCAAATGTTTCTTTACCTTTTGGGAGTTAAATGTACGAATTGTTATGCTTGAGACTAGACATTGCAGTGGGTGTTGGAGCGTTTGCACTTGGAGTTGTCAATCAGTTGATGATTGATATAGGCATAGGGTGAGAGAGAGCTTTGTAAAACTTCATGGGTTCTTGCATTAGTAAGATGTGAGCTCGACTCTTACAGACGTGAGTCTAGGGTATTTTGAGGTGCATGGATAGTTTGAGGTAGTTGGTGTAGGCTGATTGGTTTGGATTAAGATCCAAGTTCTTCTTGCACATTATTGCATAGTCCTACATCAATCTTTATATGTTTTTCCACTTAATATGGTCACATTGAACCTTAACTCGGAGATTCTTGGAGATGCAAGGGTCATGTAACTTTACCCCTATATTCATATACATATATCTCTTAATGGAGAATTGCCTCAAGATCATTATGTGGGTTTGGAAGTTATCACAATGTGTGCACGGCTCACCTCTCCTCTCTCTCCTTCCATCTTCTCATTAAATAGTATTATATGGTTTACTGGATCTTATCAATAAATAGTATTTTAGGAGATGCTGGGGTCCACAAGGCAACCTGCCCCAATTCTTTTTTGTGTCCCTCTCCTCTAAAGGGGGGGGGGGGGGGGAGAGAGAGAGAGAGAGAGAGAGAGAGAGAGAGAGATCTTTTTCTCACAATGATCTCTCGGCCTTGTATAGCATTGCAAGCTCATATCAAAACAATTGTGGCAACGATAGTTCACCGGAAGTAGTTGGTCGCACACAATCAATCCTACAAAAGCAAGGTAAAATGTCTCCTTCCCTCTCTTCGATGTTAGGACCGTAGGGATGGCCCGAGAATACATAGTCGACGGCACCAAAATGATGCCTTCAAGGTCGTTGGCCTATGATGTTGCAAGGACGGCATGCATCCTCTACACAAAATGAGACATGACAGGTTATCCGAGCTCGCTTGCATGCGCACATTGAAGAAGCCACATTTGTGCATAAGATCAGTGCAACCTGTCGACATTCTGAGCATCCATAGCCATGAAGAACCATTTGGTCATCCGATCAGCTAAATCACGAATGGTATAAACACGTGAGTGGTATCATGATCCTACCGATGTCGTGAAGAAAACGGCACAAAACATATGCCCTGACCCCTTATCTACGTCCATTGTAATCGGGTCCTTTGGATTATCCTTCGAAGACATTGCAAAATGATGATCTTTTTGCACTTTACAAATGGTTGAGGTATTCTACTTTCATGTGTTCTTGCGACAAAGTCGAAGAGCTCTGAGAGTTTTCTCAATGCAAGTAATGGATCGTAATCTTATGGAGCTTGTCAAAGAAGGGTTGCTTGGGTTTCTCATCTTGCACCAGTTTTGATCGAATTTAGATCCAAGACATGCCCTTATCCTCTTACTTCTACCCTCATATTATTTCGTTGGGTATTTGCTTCATGTCTGGTTATTAGCTTTACATAGCATTGGACACTAGTAAGCCCTTCATCTAGAGTGTGTCTAGGTCATCATCTAAGCTCCACATTGGGAGCGCACTGGTGGACAACACCATCGTTGTAACTGCATTACGCTTGGCAATCTAAAAATTTGAGTTCTCTCTCTCTCAATCTCCGTTTATCTTTGTCTGCATCTCTCTCTCAACTCTGTCTACTTGTCTATTCCGCTGTGCTGTTATTTTCTCACAGCATGTAGCTGGAAGCACAACAAAGATACACATGATATAATGAGAGAACACGCCAGCAATTTAATCAGTGAGGGCTAGAAAGATACTATGTTTTACGCATAATCAATGTGATGGCACGAAAGAGAGATACGTTGTATTCAGTGAAATCTATTTGAATATATTTGGCATTATCTGTATTACATCTTAGACACACAAGTGCGTTTATGGAACTAAGAAGTCAAACTTCATGCATGCTTGAAGACTTGAGGAATGTACGTACGGATTATACATTGTATGCATATATGTGTGTATGTATATATGCTTTTATATGAACATGTGTGTGTATAAATGCATGTGTTTTTATGTATAGTTGTATAAATGCAAGGTTGGCTCCTATCTTCCAACTCCATCACCAAAAAGAATAGATGGGAGTTTCCTTGATGCTACCTTTTGTTGAAACTCTACTTCTCAATGATCTTTTTGAACGTATTAGCCTAAATAATCACAGGTGCATGCGTTGTGGGTGGTGGCCCTCGTAACTCTTAAGTCCCTTCCCAAAGAATTCCCTCTTGAAACCACTCAACAAAATTGTAATCTAAAATTGAGACATTCTTGAGAAATACCTAAATATGCCTCTCTCTCTCTCTCTCTCTCTCTCTCTCTCTCTCTCTCTCTCTCTCTCTCTCTCTCTCTCTCTCTCTCTCTCTCCCCCAAAAAAAAGTGGCCACTTGCCAAACCATGTGGAAGAAAAACTTGAAGTGAGAAAAAACAATAATTGCAAGCATCCTAATGATTCTTACAATAGACGCATAGTTTATTTTTTTGTAACTGTTGGGAGAGTTCCACCAAAAGCAGATGAAGATGATATCTTTGTCATGTGGAACTCAATCTGTCATCACATCCTTGCTTGGACATGTTCCTATCATTTGAATGCGACTCTAATATTCCTAGGGGTCTTTCATAGGAGCAAATGGATAGGTTTCGAGTTGCTTTGCACTACCATGTATCTGTCCAAGCCTACTGCACTATATTAAAAAGAACTATGAAGTGGATGGAAATATATTTTTACCACTACTTGATGTGACCCCACTGACGACTTTCATCCATGCAGGAACAGCATGTTCGCATGAATCTCTGCTGTACATATGCAAACATACATAGGTACACATACATATACCTTTTTCTTCACTGACCATGCACCCTACCTTTTTACTGGAACCTGACATACTAAAATTTTCAGCGGGCCAAAGTGTACATAGGAAATACAAACTGGGCAGTGGAATAGCAATAAAACATTGTTCAAAAAGACATTCAAAATAAAATAAAGACTGCTATTTACCATACCAGACAATACATTTTATTTCTTGCCAGTATAGAATAAGCTACTGTGGTGGAAGTTGTATAAACATCTTTTGCTGGTTTTCAAGGGGAAGACGGTGCTAAGAGTATATATCCTCTCGAAGATGGGATCTGATGATAGCAGAAAGAGCTATAATTCATCTCAGTTAGCACTTGATCTCTATTAAGAGAGGAGGTATTAAGAGAGGAGGAACTGTATGAAAGGCTGTGATCACAGATTGATTTCAAAAACATGATTGCATAACACCACATAAAAAGGATGATCATCATTATAGAGCTAAATACTCCCGGCTAGATACTTTGCATTGAGTTTTAGACAGATTCCAAGAGGGAGATAGATTAATTGAAATTGTGTTTCCAAAATGCAAAATCCTGGGGAAAAACAAGCCTCCATAGCTCACGAAATTGTGCAGAGTAAATCTCAAATAATCAAAATAGAGGAACACTGCAATTGCTTACAGAGTTTCATACATTAAAACCTCATATTGCCAGCATTGCTATTAGCCACAACTTGTATTCTTGCAAGCATAAGATAATAATTGAAGTTAAATGTTCAGAAGAATGCAAAAAGGGTTATATGAGGCACGTCTGAACTAGTCTCTTAAATGAAGGGAAGCCCATTCCCAGAGGTCAGGAAAGGAAACAAAACATGTTCAATGGGTGCAAGTATTAACCGCATTTCAATTTTATCTAAATTGTAGGATAGTACCCCGATTGTTGTCAGATTATATCTTTCCACCAAAAGGGATCACAAATTCCTCAGACATTTTATGTGCTTCCAAATGTATTAAAAACTGACGCTAATGATACAGAAAATTTGAAAATAAATGATGCAGATACACTAATACATGCAGCACACAAGTACATAGCAGTAATGAGGTTGATAATATGTGGCCATAACCTAAGTCTTTTAGAAATATTTCATAATCTTAGTTAGATCCAATACTCATCCATAAGCTTGATTGGATTCGAAGTATCGTACACATCAATTGAGTGTAATAGACATGCCAGAATAGGACATGTGAGATCGAATATTCTGTATAAAATCTGAACCTGGCACATGTTATCTTGAAATCAGTATCTCAGAGACCTGCTCAACACCACGTACATGCCAATCTAGAACCACGTACATGTTCAACACCACAATCATTAGTGAGAGTAGCCTTTCCTAATTTATCTTCTTTACTCCTTTTGGGAACATATGCACATACCATACAGGCAGCATCACTTGAACAAAATGCTTCCTTAAGACATTGGTAGTAACTGACTTTACTGACATCGTTCAGTCAAATCTTAACTCTAAAACAACCAAAAAATGTGCAGCATATACAAAAAAAAAGGTCAGCCTGTCCTTAATAATGAAAGATCTTTATCCATGGAAAATCGTTCCATCCCCCTCAAATGAACTCGAAGGGAAGCAACTCTACATCAATTACTATAATCCTTTACAAAGGATCAAAAGCTGAAAGGAAACGTCCAAATACTACAGCTAGCAAACACTCGATCAGAAGCAATGCTAAAACAAAAAGTTAGCTAAGTCTTCCAATGTGTTTTGGTCATGCTATAAAGTGAAAATAGGATTTGTAAACAGGGACAGACTCTACATTAGAGATGCTTTTTTACATTAGCCATAAAAGCTGATGTAGATCAGGACTACAGTGCATAACTAACTCAAAACTCTAAAAGGCAAATACCATGCAGCAGAGGACATTCACATAAAGAAGAGCAGCAGCCATCTATAGAAAATTGATGAAGATTGAAGACCACGTAGTAGGAAGCCCATGCAGTAGAATGAATCGGCGCAGTGCAGAAGCGATCTACGAGCATTGATGAAGACTGAAGACCAGGACCCGATGGAGTGGTTAGAACCATTTTAGAAGTAGAAATTCCATGCAGTAGTAGAATACAGTGGACGTGGCAGTGCAGAAGCCATGCAGAACCGCTCCATAAGCAATAGCACTCCCTCAGAAAACAACAAAAATCCTACATGAGCTTCGAAATGAGTAGTAAAATGGAATAAAATCTCACAACAGAGGCCTTACCCAGCCAAGTGTAAAGTAGATCTGTTATAGCAATGCCAAAACTAGATGAGCACGGCAGAGACTTATCATCAAAGCTATAAGCATGTCCATGAGTTCAGCAAACTAGCTTTGAATGTAGCCCAGATCATTGCCAAGAAAACTATTCCTTTTTTATGGGGACCAAGTAGGGAACTCTCAGCCCCCAATTCAGAAAACATGGTGGCACCATCACTTCTAAGACACACTTTGCACCTGCCAGAACTCCATTCTAACAAGACAAACCTTTCAGGACCACATTTCAAGGACTTGCACTTCCTTCATAAGGCAGTTCCCTTGGGCTCCTGCATCCATGAAAACCTGTACTTGTCAGTAACAAAGCCAGAGGGATCTGAATTTACAAATCACAAACAGAAACAGATGATTATGTTGAGAATAAAAAAAGATACCCATTCGCAACTGGTGAGCTGCTGTAATTAGAGCGTCGAGGAGGTGACGACTGACTCAAACTTCTCTCTCTGACAGGGGTGTAAGCCTTTTTTCTTGGAGGAGATCGACTTCTCCTATTTCCATGGCCACCAGGACTTTTGCGACGAGGACTGCCACTAAAACACAAAAGAAAGCATAAGGCAAAGCCATTATAGTACAAGAAATAAAAATACAAACCCTTAATAACAGGAAAAAAACAATACCCGCGACCATAGCTAGGGCTCCTCCTAAGGCGAGGGCTTCGACTTCGTGCTCTGACCCCAGATCCAAGGCCACCTGGTCCTATACGTAGCCTGCATTCTCTAGCAAAATGACCACTTTCTCCACATTCGTAGCACTTCATGTCATCTCCTCCACGACCCCCACCTCCTCGAGGTCCTCCTCCTCCTCCACCGCCGCCACCACCACCACCACCACCACCACCACCATGAGAGAGCTCAACTCTCCATCCATTCTTGCCTGCAGATAAACTTCATGAAGCATATATAGAAACTAGAATCATCCTCCTATATTATAAAATAGCTATGGATAAAAAAATACCTACCGTTCAATGCCCGAATGGCATCACTAGCATCTCTTCGGTCTTCAAATTCCACAAATGCAAATCCAGGAGGCTTCCGTGCAACCCAAACACTGGACAAAATTTGGATTGAGGTAAAAACAGTCATTTAAAGCAACGAGAGATAACTCAAAGCTAGAAAGGACTAAAGGCTTTTCATCAATCCAGCTTAAGAAAAAGGACAACCACTGCTGAAACAGGTTTCCCTGAAATGAGCAGCCATCAGAAGAATGCAATACAACTCTTAGAACTTAAATACGAGACGGTGACATAACTAACTAGTAACTACCATATGTGATGAGCCGTCATCAACAAATTTAACAATAGGACAGAATGGACAAACCTTGATGGCAATTTACAAATGTCATTACGATCTTCAACATACAAGAGTATCTACAGATAAGGAGACGCATAGACAGACGCCACCGGCAATTGCATTGTAAAGACATTATAATGTAAAGAAAATGTTTAAAATGAATGTCAATTTGAAAGTCGAATTCTAGCCCTTACAACTTGTATGGAAGCAAGTGGCATGATTCAAATTCCATACAAATTATAAGAGTGCATCCAGACAATAATCGGCCTAGACTGAGCCCATCGGCAGTAAGATCGTAATTCAAGAGAATGTACGAAATGAATCGTCTATTTGAAAGCCGAATCCTAGCTTAAATGATGTAAAAAGAGTATACCTGCCAAACAAAATTGGAAACCCAACTTCCGGGAAAGCTTCGATCATTTAACTTCAAAAACCTTTCTAGTTTTCTACAGCAAACATGTTGCTTTAGCAAGAAAAAATCGCGACGTTGCTCAAACTTGAATTTCTCGAGATCTTAGAAAATATTGACTGCATGAAGACCCTGAAGGCACTCTACACAACCGGCACCGCTGCTACATCAGGTGAAGCATAAGCTCCACCGAGTGCGATCGTGTGACGAGAAATAAGAATCAACTTGGAGATCATAAATTCCACAATCACAAGACACATAAATGTAGATCGTTAAGACAAAAGTGCTGCTAACCGTGTTCAATCAAGCAACACTACGAACCAACATCCAAGAACATTCAGGACCACGAAAATCCGGAATGTTCAATCTCATTTGGCAAAATTCTTGCCAAAAACAATTGTGTAAGCTCTCAGAAACTTCTTTCCTGCATAGCCCAGACGGGTAACTTGGAATAGCGTATATCTGCTTCACTGAGCAGCGCATCATCGAGCATCGTTTTGAATAATGATTAAATCCTATTACCAGGTTCCAGGTAAAAAAGGAAATAAAACACGCTTCCCACCGCCGCGAAAACATCATAATCGAAAGACAATAAGCATGAGCATGGGAAACAGGAAGGGAAATCACCTGCGCAAAACTCCATACATACGAAATTCATCCTCGAGTTCGCGTTCGGAGGCCCGAGGGTCCACGTTGCCAACGTACACGCGCGACATGGCGACGGTAAGCTTAGCTTCGATCCGCTGCGAAGAAATCGGACATTAGAAGATTAGGGTTTTGAATAACCTAGCGATGATCTGACGTTATATTCGATTCGATTTCGTAGGGTATTCAAGAGGACAGGATGAGACGATAATGCATAGATAGGTTTGACTGTGCAAAAAAGACCTCCTGCAGGCTGCAAGACTCAAGTTCCAACCACTCAGGCAGCAGTGCTACACTGCTGATTCCTGGATTGACCGTCGGCTAAGTAGTACGTTTTTATTTGTTCACTTAATTTGGAGTCTCGCCTACTCTTGAGAGATTTAAGACTTTCTTCAAAACCAAGTTAGTATGAGTTAATATGAGGCCCCCACATTCAAGGGTTAATATGAGGCCAATCTTCAAGTATACTAGGCCAAATTGATTTTTAGGAGCAAAATTTTCTTTTATGCTTGTGGGTCTTCTTAGGTGGAAGGGACTAGATATGCTCATTTTGTTGATCTCCTCTTTTTCGATGGCTTCAAAAGGTAGAGGTAATGTGTTCCAAAAAGCTCCTTGTATTGTACAAGAAATGAGGTGAAACATTAAACAAGCTAACCCTACAAAATGAGCAACCTGTCACTTTTATAGATTTTTATAGATTTTTGAAGGGCTATGTCACACAAAAGTGTCCGATTTAGTTTAAAAATTATGTCTTTGCCTCATTTGGAGGTCAAGACGATGTCTAAAAAATATGAGAAAATTCCTCGAGGTTAGTCCCATGCCCCTAACGCTTGAGTACTCCTCGATCTTTACAAGGTGGGTCTCATTTATACTAAAAATAGAATTTAAGTCTAAAAAAAGGCCATTTCAAATGTATTTTTATGATTAATCTAAGATTTTGCCCCACCTTTGGAGGAGGTTTCTTCAAGAATATGGTAGACACAAACATCAAAGCCATTGAATATTTCTATAAAAATAGAATCAAGTTAAAGATAGATGTGAATTTTAGAGATAAACATACATACGGAAAAGAGTGTTGTGTCCACATGGTGTGGTGTAGTGGAAACACATGGACACTTGTTAGAAGGGTTCATAAGTTTAAGCTCTTATTAGAAGGATTTTAAGATGCCAAAGCATTCAGTCTTTGGACCATAAATGAATGGACATTTAAAGACGCCACGTTGTCAAATATAATCATCATGTAATGCTCTTTATTTATATTTGATGAAATTCAACTTTTTGGAAGAAAAATCATCACCCGAAAATTCACGTTCATAAAGGGAGTATTGTTCATTTTCACAATCAAATTTGTGTCAAGAAATGTCACATATAATGGTAAAAATATCAAGTCCCTTTTTTTTTTTTAAATGAGGTTCGGCCGAGGCCTACTTCTCCAGGCTTTAACTTTAAAATTGTAACTGTACAAGGAAGACCATAGTACCCATGGGAACCCCCTTATCCCGCAAGAACAGGGGTTTACATAGCTGGGTTAAACTACATTCACAACTATCACGAGGCAGGACAAACGGTGGCACATTAGCCACAAGATACAACTTCCATAATAAACATGTCTGTTACACGGTGTTGGGGAATAATGAACTCTCGCTCCCGCCTCAAGAGGCGAGAGTTCCAACCACCCGAACAAGCGACTTGAAACAATATCAAGTCCTTCTTCCGAGTGTTTAGGAGCCCCGTAATGAATGTGAATTCAAATCATTCAAAGTTTTAATGCTTATTAATGTATTATTATTTTTTTCATTTTCAAAGGAATTTCGTTTTCAACCAAAGATGAAGTCCTTCTTCTCATATTTTGGGAGCCATCCGCGAGATGAAATCATTCAACCAAAGATCAAGCCCTTCTTCTTTGGGAACATTGTAACAATGTGAGCTCAAATCATTCAAGATTATAATATTATTTATTTATTCAATTAGGGTGCATGGTGTAGTGCTAAGCACATCAAGCCTTGGACTAAATATCAAAATTCAATAATTTTTTCCATCAAAGTCGCTTTGAATTAAGGAAGAGGAGACAAATACAAGAGCGTTAGAGAGAGTTACAAAGAAGGTTAATAATCTTTTACTCTCTCTCATGGGGGTCCATTTATATTTGACCCTTTTGTTTTAAAACATGAACACTCTAGGGTATTCGAAGGGAGAGGGATTTATTACAATTACAATTTTTTCTATCTATAAAGGGATTTTCCAATCGACCATTCTTTCAAAGGGTTGTCAAAGTTAGCATCGCATCTTTCTTTCCATATCTACTAGAGAGCTTCACCCCTTATGGCATTCGACAAGCGAGCAGAGCAACCAATTGCTTCTCCGAGTAAAGCTTGCTTCCAATTGATTTGACTTTGAAACACCAACATCCTACGAAGGGCCTAGCAAATTGAGTGATTCATAGGGTAGGAAAAGAAGAGGTGACCTAGATCCTCTTTACCATTGAGGCAACACTTACACCATGAATGGGGTCCATATATTTTGTTACCTTTGACATTAGTCCGAATTCCCGAGTGTAAGCCATAGGTCTAAGAACTTAAACTCCCATATGAAATGAAATGTGGCCTATTTAGACACCACCTCCTATTAAGCATGACATGAAAATCCAAATTCTTCTTGATACTCAATGTCTTATCCAATTTGTTGGCATCTTGCCATCTCAGACCATCATCTGAGGGGGGTCCTGACCGAGAAGGAGGCATGTTGTAGAGTTATGTCAAGCATTGATTCTATATCATAATAGGCACCAATCATCATAGTCAACTCTCTTAGCAAGATAAATGTCCTCAAATCTAATCGAGTGTCTTCTCTTTTGATTCCAAAGGTGATTCCACATACAAAACCCTGTGTTCCATAGCCTCTTTGCCCTTTGGAGGTTCTCTGCATCAATTTTCTTGATTCCACCAATGGGAAACAAGATAGAATCGTTTTTTCTAATACCTGCTGCCCACTTCCAATCTTCATTGATCTTGATGTACAATTTACCTTTTTCCAACTCTATGTGTGACTAAGATAGCTAGTCGAATAGAGTGGATTCTATTGTCTCATCCTTGCCTAAATGATTCAAAACGCCAGTCGCTTTGCACTTGACAAACTATACCTAGTGCAAAGTAGGGAAAGAATAATAAGGGTGGATACAAAAACATCCGTGGCCAATCCTTTCACAAGTGCTATTTTTTTTGGAACACATTACCTCTTCTCTAATCATGTGTGTGACATGTGTGTATAAGATTGCTAGTCCTTGAAAATAGAGCTATATACAAAATTCTAGGCATACCCCCAAGCCTCATGTTCTCTAGAAGAACATGTTTCATCTACATGGTGGGATTCACTTCATATTTCAAATGAATAGAGTGGATTCTATTGTTTGACCCTTGCCCAAATGATTCAAAACACCAGTCAGCTTTGCACTTGACAAACTATACCTAGTGCAAAGTAGGGAAAGAATAATAAGGGTGGATTCAAAAAACATCACACAAAAGTTAGTGAGCATACTCAAAATAATTTTTTTGTATGGTGCCGAAATCACGATTTGAGCTCGTTTCGGCCTCCAAACGCACTATCACAACACTTGTGCGGGAAACTTTGTCTTTTTGTGCCTATATATATATATATATATATATATATATATATATATATATATATATATATATATATATATATATATATGCTTTCGTTCGCCAATATAAGCATCTCAAAGTCTGCTACATTTCTACCAGAACTCAGTAGGGTAGTTCTGTCATTTTGAGATACAATCATTTTACTGCATCAAGGTATTTTAGTCAGTGGCCATAGCTGCAAACAGTGATGTATTCTGTATGTTGGCTATTGAGGATAAGTTGGACGGTACCAATTACCCATTATGGGCTTATATGATGGGTCATGTTTTGGTTGCAAAAGGATTGTGGAATATTGTGCAGGGTGTTGAAAAATGTCCTATTACATCTACAAACAGATTTGTTGAAGGTGATGTAGATGTTGTTGAAGATGGCGACATTCTTCATGTTCCTATTTGTGTTGCGGTTTTTGGTGCACCTACTGTAGAGCAAATTCCTTAGGATGCCAGAGATGCTCAGGCACATGCATTGATAGCCTTGTTTGTCAAACATGCCATTATTCCTCACATTCACTCTTGCAGAACAGCTAAGGATGCTTTGGATACACTTACCACTTTATACCAGGCAAGGAATGAGGCTCGTGTTTACCTTCAAAGATAGTTGGAGAGTGAGCACATGATTGAAGGACAATCCATGGAGAGTTTTCTAACAAAGATCAAATATTCGAAGGAATATTTGATTTCTGTTGATGAAGTCTTGCGTGACAGTTCACTTGTGCAGACTGTTCTGAATGGTCTTCCTAATTCATATCAGAGTTTGGCTTCTACTCTTCGTTTGATGATGAAAGGCAATCCAAATGCCTTAACATTTGAGGAGTTAGTCTCTGATCTATTGGAGGAAGATTAGTCTAGGCAGAATGTCCATTATGTGTATTGCAGATGAAGCTTTCCTAACTAGTCAAAAGGGCAAAGGTAAACGGAGCTCTTCTACTAGTAAGCAAAAATCTGTTAATTCTACACAATCAAAGAAGGATGACAGAGACAAGAATAAAACAGAAAAGATTTTTTTTTTTTTGTGAATATTGTAAAAGAAATTATCATGTCATAAAGAGTTGTCCAAAACTGGCTACTAAAGAAGCAAGGAAGAAAGAGGCTGGAATGGTTGTTGTAGAGGCCTCTACACCCAAAATAGAGTCTGCTAATCTTGTGGAGAATGAAGAATGGGCAGTTACCATTGTTTGCAATTATGATCCACCTTCTCATGAAAGTTGATGTCCACAGTAGACTCAGATGTTTGGTACTTTGATAGTGGGAAAACCAAACATATTACCTCATAGCGCAGTTTCTTCACTTCACTCGAGCTTGCCCTATCAGACATTGATCCATAGATATCATGACATTGGACAATAGGGATCATTCTATGTGTGTGAGGGACAAGGGATAGCTAGCCAAGGTTCCAAGCTCGGGGGATACCCTAAGGTATTCAGTAGTAATGGGAATAAGTGTTGCATGATGTACACATGGTGGCACTAGAATATTCCAGATCATTGCTATTTTTAGAATACAAGAGGGTATATATGGATGAGTCACACAAACATCATTCAAGTTTACAATTGGTATCAGAGCAAATAAGATCTTTCTTGTAGCGTGCATTTTTTAGGGGGGTGTTTTTGCATTTAGCTTCTTCATCTTCATCGTCGTCTTGGAGATTTCGAGAGTTTTTTCGTCGTCATCATTGCGTTTTCATGCAAAATGAGAGGTCAAAAGGAGCGAGGGTCCATAGGGACCCCCCCTCTCACGTGAACCAATGCACAGGCCTGCCCCAAAATGTCCTGGGCCCGTGAGTGCCTGCCCCCGCACATCACGTTTGCCCGAAGAAAATTCTACCCGCACGAGCACATGTGCTACCCACGCGTAGAGGAGAGAGAAGAGGTTATTTCCTTATTCTTCCTCTTTGTGTTGAAGTATCAACAAAGACTCCACTCTTTATGTACTAGCCTTGAGCGTTCCCTCACCGTGCATATGGGATAATCGTCCATGCTTGCGTACATCTCTGGCTTGGAAAAGGCATACACAGAGATCATAGTCACGATTTTTTTCGAAGTCTTCTGTTAATTCCCTAGTCTAATCTTGCCAACTTAGCCAGTTGAACCCACCTATCTACACATTAGAGTTTTTTCTTGCTATGGATAGCTCCCTAAGAGCTCTTTCCAGAGAGTGGTTGAAAGCCATATTTTGGTTTCAGTCTCAGTTACCTTCAAAGCTTCAAGTTTGATCCTTCTTCAATATCAACCCTCTTTTGAGCATTGTTTTGAAGTACTAACTATCGGAAGGGTCTTGGAAAGCTATTTGGACGGAGTGTGGATCATCTCCATCACCTACACACACCTGCATATTATCTCTTGGGCCTCCAAATAAGTTTATTTTTAAATTAATATGCATTATTGCTTTCTTTTTGCATCATACTGCATATAGAACATGCAAATTTGCATAGTATCTAGAGTATACACGTAGTTAGGACGTGGACTAGTATTGTACAATGCATGTATTCTTATTTGCAGGGATATGTAAGTATTTTTTGGCAAGTTTTGTGAGGAAAGAACAAGAAATTTGTCAGGGTCTGTAATCCCCTTCGGTTTATTTGTAATTAGATTGTGCCTATCGGCACCATTATTGCAAAAATTGCTTGTTGATTACTTTGTATAATTTTTTCGATTTTCAAAATTACGTCATTATGTTGCCAAAATTTTTAGATATTTAGTATGTATATGCATTCAAGAATACAAAACATATTTAAAGTTTCTTGTTTCTTCATTTTCCATTGAGCAAAGACTTGTAATTTGTTTTTTTTCCGCTACCACTTACTTATTTAGGTGTACATAGAGCATACTATCTGAAAACACAAAAAATATATATATAAAATAGAAACTCATAAATTGACCAAAACCCATATCATAGTATGGAACCCAAACCATCATCACCTTCTAGTATTGAATTTTGATATTTAGTCCAAGGCTTGATGTGTTTAGCAGTACACCATGAACCCCTAATTGAATAAATAAATAATATTATAAGCGTGAATGATTTGAGCTCACATTGTTACAATGCTCCCAAAGAAGAAGGGCTTGATCTTTGGTTGAATGATTTCATCTCGCGGATGGCTCCCAAAATATGAGAAGGACTTCATCTTTGGTTGAAAACGAGATTCCTTTAAAACTGAAAAAAATAATAATACATTAATAAACATTAAAACTTTGAATGATTTGAATTCACATTCATTACGGGGCTCCTAAACACTCGGAAGAAGGACTTGATATTGTTTCAAGCCGCTTGTCCGGGTGGTTGGAACTCTCGCCTCTTGAGGCGGGAGCGAGAGTTCAATATTCACCAACACCATGTAAGGCACATGTTTATCATGGAAGTTGTATCTTGTGGCTAATGTGCCACCATTTGTCCTGCCTCGTGATAGTTGTGAATGTAGTTTAACCCAGCTATGTAAACCCCTATTCTTGCGGGATAAGGGGGGTCCCATGGGTACTATGGTCTTCTTTGTGTTAAACGGCCGCCGGACAAGGACAATTGTACTTAGACAGAGGGCTTTAATGAAGAAAGAACCCAAGTGTTAGACGGCCGCCGAACAAAGACAAGAGTACGAGGACAGGGAGCTTAAATGAACAAAGAGAATCTTTCAGGGAACTCGCAGGTAACTGCAGAAGTGCGCACCCTTGTAAAAAATCCTCTATTTAAGGCAATGAAAAAAAGAGCAGAACAGCCCCTGTTTTTGGTGGGAATTGTAGTGTGTTGTTTGATTAAGTCTCGCGCCCCGTTTTTTGGGAATTGCAAGTGCAGTGTTGTGTGTGTGTATGTGTTCTGTTCCGTCTGTTCCAATTCCCCTTCTGCGTATCTGTTTGTGTGCGTAGGCGCGTTATAATGCAGTGTTATGAACCGATACTGTGTTATAGAGATTCCGTCCGGTAATGATTGAAGTGTTCGTGAGCGTTGCTCAAGCTAGAACGCGTTGGTTGATAGTTCTTCTGTGGAGTTAGGAAGTGTAACGAACCAACACGGTTCGTTTGTGTGTTACGAGTCTCTATAATTGACTGAGTCGGTATCATAATCTGTGTTAAGATTAGTACCGGTAATGTTCTGAATACGAGTAGAGTAATAAGAAGGTTTGCGACAAGTTACTGTCAGTAGGCATTTCGGCTTGAAGTCGGCACACGATAATTTGTAGAGTGACAAGAAGAACTGCGTGGTGTATGCGTGTGAAGTTACTCAGAGTACGTCTTGTGTATTGACTGTTGAGGAGCTTGGTTGTTCGAGTCCGCGTAACTTTACGATATAAGGTCTGGTTGGTATACCTATCTGCCCTGACGAAGTACGGATTAGGTGACTGTGATATTGAAGTATCTTTTGCACGTAATTTACGTAACCAGACTGCTACCATCAGTCCTGAAGTTTGAATTCCCATACACTGAACAGTCTTCCGTTGTTCGGGGATGGATACTGAGCTAAGGAGGGAATGACATTAAGATTGTGTGTTAAATTGGGAAAATAGTACAGGGCCTCTGTCTAACAGACCCCTACCACTCCCAAGGACCCACGTGGCTAAGAGAACGATCGCGGTTAGAAGATTTGGAACCGGTTGAACTTGAAGCATTTGAATAGGAAGTAAAGTAACGACTAAACCATAATCAGTTTAACATTTGGCGCCGTCTGTGGGAAGGTGGCATCAGGTTGCCAATTATCTGTGAACAGTAGCAGTAGCGTGCTGGCTGTTTGTTCAGAATCAACACTACGTTTATTGTTCTATTGACTGATGGTAGCAACAGAACCAGATTGTTGCCAACTGCTCAGATAGTACTACTAAAGCAATGATACATGCCGGTTACTCGGTCTGGCGAAACGTATCCTAGGAACCATACGACTGGAACACGAAAAGTACTAAAGATGACCCCAGGAAAAGAAGGTATAACGCGACCTGACTCAGTGGTCGAGCAAGTTAAGGACGCTAGAATTAATTCCGGTCATATTCCGGTGGAACGATCAACGCCTTTGGTACATGCTGGTGTCACTTCGACCCAGCCTAACCAAAATATAGTAATTCCAGAATCTACCAAGACGCCGTTGGAAACTAGTTTAACAATCTTGGATAAAGATTCAGAGTTATCTACGATTAGACAAACTCTAGGGAAAGAAATCGGTAAAAGCGGAAAAACGCTACAGTCTGGTAGACTGTCAGTTCATTCCGGTGATATTCCGGTGATAGAAACACCAACTGGCGGTCAAGGATTAGCATTTTTTGCGGAGTTCTCAGCCAGACTCGCGTGTCTGGAAGAAAGATTTCGGATATTGGACATCTAGAAAGAAGGAGACCTATTCGAAGCTGAGGTCCGAAGTATCCTGCGCAAAAACAGCACACCGGAAGGCATGCCATCCGGTGATCCAGATTCTGATAGTTCAACTAATCAACCTCAAGATACAGAAGAAGGACCGGAGACACCCACAATGAACGGACAACAACAACAACAACAGGTAGGTCAACCAAGGCCGCCTCCAATAGGAGTAACCTACACGAAATTCGGTGGATTTCCAGGAGATGACCCAGACGCTCATGTACGAACTTTTGAGATAAGTTATGCAGTTCTTAACCATCCACCAGATCAGGCGTATAAGGCCATTGTTTTTCAATCTACACTGGTCAATGAAGCAGCGAGATGGCTCACGGAATATGATATTAATCATTTTGGTACTTACGATGCAGTACGAGATGCCTTTCTACAACGATTCAGACTAAAGAAGAATCCTGCTGAGATCTTTGATTATTTACAGAACAACCGACAGAAGGCAAATCAGACTGTCCAGGAATACGCTACTCTCTTCAGAACACATTTACGGCAGATACCACAGGCACATGCTAATCTACCTGATGATGTCATCTCTCAATGGTTTATCAATGGACTAACCCCACAACTGAAGCAGCTTATGATCATAAGATGTGTCGGAGCAATGACACTGGATGCAGTCATTGCAATGGCTCTACAGTTGGAATCCAAGGTTGGTGGATTTTTCGAAGACTTGGAATGGTTAAGGACAAACAAAAATATGATTGAAGATATAACCAGGCAAATATACTGCACCACGTGCAAAAATTCAGGGCATACAAGTGCTAACTGTGCGCTAAATCAAACATTTTGCGCTATCTACAACACTGCCGGACACTCCACCGGAAATTGTGTCTACAATGCCAGAATACAGGGAACAGCAACAGTCAATGCTGTTATTCAAGAACATGGACAGGCAGCGAATCACTATGTACCTCCGCAACTGAGAAACAATCAGCCACAGGGATATCGAAACTATCGAGGACAGAGGAACAATAACTACAATGTAAACCGCTGGCAGAACGAACCACCACCGGAAAATCCCAATTTACCATCGCCACGCTGTCATTTTTGTGGTGAATTCGGACACATTAGAAGATATTGCAAGGACGCAGCTGAGTATGATCAAAGGAAGAAGGAGCGGCAAAATCCAATGGCCAACATGGTACAAATTACTCCGGTAGAAACGCAAACTGCTACAGTCCAGACCCGATCAGGTAAACAACTGCAGCCAGCAGCAGAAGTATTTGAACCAGGGATACGAGAACAACATAAGATGTATAACAAGGCTAGTCACTGGACCACCTCAGAACCACCAGTGTTCCCAGAACCCATTCCGGTGACTCAGACCTTGTCGACAAAGGAAGGAACACAACGAGAGGAGGCAGCAACAGAACAACCATCAGCAGTAGACATAACAGCAGATACTTCGGCAACAGCAGAGACCTAAAGTTCAAAGGAGCAGGATAACCAATCTCAACAGGCCTGGGAAATTTTATCCAAGGCATCTATCACTCTGCCTCTCGGCCAACTACTGGCATTAGTGCCTGGCGTTCGACAACAGTTCCAGCAACAGTTCAATCCGGTACCTTCTTGTATTCCGGCGACAGCAGCAGTTCAACCAGAACCTGATTCTACGGTTGATCATTCAGTCCCCTTGATTACAGTATGGTATAAGAATCATAAAATTACACAGGTATTGATTGATGGAGGCTCTGGTGTCAACATTGCAACTACGGCCTTATGCAATAGGTTAGGATGGACCGAAATCGAACCGGTTCAATTTTTTGTCAGAATGGCAGACCAATCTAGAGTCCATCCTGTAGGACTTGTGCGAAATGTACCCATTACTTTACAAGGTAAGACATTCAAAATGAATTTTGTCATACTAGATCTGCCGGAATCCACTTTGGATTACAACCTTCTTTTCGGCCGACCTTGGCTGAAGCATGCAAAGGTAATACAGGACTGGTCTGCGCAAGAGCTCACATTCAAGGATGCCAATCGTAAATATGTGGTAAAACTAGATGCTATACAACCCTGCGAACCTCACGCCAGACCCTATCTTGCTGAACCAGTTCATATGTTAGATGGATTATCAGCTGATGAAGAAGAGCAATTTCTGAAGAGTAACGCCGATTTAATGTCTCTAGGAACTGTTGATCTACAGTCCGTCATCGATAACTGGAACACTTCAGTTTGTGCAGTAGTAGCTATCGCCGAAAAGTCTGACCAAGCAGATATTGAATTACAACCACTATTCAAACCAACAGAGGATACAAAGAACCCGCAACAATTTTATGTCCCTGAAGACCAGCTGATCACGTACAATCTAGGAGACAAGGACCATCCTCGACCTGTAAAAATAAGGCAAAACTTACCGGAAATCTTTCAGGCTAATTTGATTCAGCTTCTTCGCGAATTCTCAGACGTCTTTGCATGGGATTACAAAGACATGAAAAGATTAGATCCGCACATTTATCAACACAGAGTTATGTTGAAACCTGAAGTTAAACCAAACAAACAACCCAGCTACCGGATGAATCCCAATTATGCATCACAGGTAAAAGCCGAACTTGACAGATTATTAAAAGTAGGGTTCATCATACCAGTAGAGCATGCTGAATGGATCTCACCAATTGTGATTGTACCAAAGAAAAACAAGCAATTACGAATCTGTGTGGATTACCGAAAATTAAATGCAGCAACAGTACCAGACCCATTCCCGATCCCTTTTTTGGATACCATGCTTGATAGAGTAGCAGGCCACGAAATGTATTCATTCTTAGATGGCTACAACGGTTACAATCAGGTTAGAATGGCTGAAGAAGATATACCAAAAACTGCTTTCATTACCAATTGGGGTGTCTTCGCCTGCACCGTAATGTGGTTCGGATTAAGAAATGCACCAAGCACATTTTAGCGATGTATGCAGGAGATATTTTCTCCTTATCTCACTTCATTCATGCAAGTATATCTTGACGACTTCTCAATCTTTGGGAAGATGATAGCACATTTAAGTCATTTACGATGTTGTTTTCAGAAGTGTAGAGAGTATAGACTCTGTCTTAACCCAAACAAATCCGTGTTTGCGGTTTCATGTGGCAAACTACTTGGGCATATTGTATCTGCTCAAGGTATCCGAGTAGACCCAGATAAGATTTCGGCGATTTTAGAAGCCCCGGTACCCGCAACTCCAAAAGAAGTAATGCATTTTATGGGGCAAATACGGTGGCATGGCAGACACTTACGGTGGCTTGCTCACCTAGCAGTACCACTAAACAGGCTAATCACAAAAACTCCCCGACAGTTTGAATGGACTGAAGAATGCCAAACTACATTTGATCGGCTCAAGTATCTCCTGACGCAAGCCCCAATTTTACAACCACCGGACTGGGACAATCCGTTCCATGTTTTTGTCGACGCTTCAGATATTGCAATTGGCAGTATTCTGATGCAGCAAACAGATAAGTGGTTTTGCCCTGTTTATTACGCCAGTAGAAGGCTTGCACTGGCAGAAAAGAACTATTCCACTACTGAAATAGAATGTCTAGGATTGATTTACTCAATCAAAAAGTTCAGACATTATCTTCTAGGCCGGAAGTTTACCTTTCATGTGGACCATGCTGCCCTTGTCTATCTAGTAAGACAGCAGCATTTAGGTGGACGATTAGCACAATGGGTGCTACTTTTACAAGAATTCGACTATGACGTCATTCACCGACCCGGAACTGCACATGCCCTAGCAGATTTCTTATCTCGCCTGGATTCCGGTGAAGCTCCGGTAGGCATAGATGACACGACTCCTGCGATTTATAATGCTGAACCACTATCCGATGAGACGGCCAACCTACAAGCACCATCTACATACTATGATCAAATTCTAACTTTTCTCACCGAAGGACGCTTTCCAGCCGAGACTGCCAAGGCAGTTCGAAAAAAATTGCAGTCTTTAGTCGCCGATTCCAGATAGTTGCTGGAGAACTATATTATGCAGATCATACCGGAATCCTACTTCGCTGTATTCCACCACATGAGGTTAATTCAGTTATCACTTTGGCTCACTCAATTCCTTCCGGTGGCCATTTTGCAGTAGACTTAACTCACCGGAAAATTCTGCAAGGAGGTCTCTGGTGGCCAACGATGTACAGAGATGTCGCACAGTTTGTTAAACAATGTGATACTTGTCAAAGAACTGGTCAACCTTTACAACGGCATCTTTTTCCTCTGCAACCCATCTTACCATTAGAACCTTTCCAGAAATGGGCTCTAGATTTTATCGGGTCAATTACACCTCCAGCCGTATCCAGTAACAATCAATACATACTGACTTGCACAGACTACGCAACTAGGTGGGCAGAAGCCTGGGCTTTACGGTCCGCTACAGCAGTTACGGTAGCAAAATGTCTACTCATGGATGTCTTCCCACGATTTGGCTTACCCCTGGAAATTGTCTCAGATCAAGGCACTCATTTTGTGAACAATCTAATGAAGGCCCTTACACAATCATTCCAGGTCACACATAAATTTAGCTCTCCTTATTATCCACGTGCCAATGGATTGGCCGAAAGTACAAACAAATCACTGTTGAATATCCTCCGGAAATTGATCATGGAAGCACCGGAAAGATGGGATCAACTACTACCTGCAGTATTATGGGCATACCGGACTACATATAAGGTAACAACAGGCTTGACACCTTTCAAACTAGCTTATGGCTTAGAAGCAATAGCACCCATGGAAATAGTCATCCCAAGTCTGCGTGTAGCAATCACTCAGAAGATGCTACCGGAATATTCGCTGACAGCACGAATGGACGCACTCAGAGAACTTGATGAGCATCGATGGCTCAGTTTTTTAACTATGCGCGAAGTACAACTAAGGCAAGCCAAGACACACGATCGATATTTGAAGACTCCAATCTTTTCGGTAGGCCAGCTTGTACTTTTTTATAACGCAAAATCTGATAGAGCAGCAGGAAAGTTCAAACTACGCTGGTTCGGTCCCTTTAAGATTTCAGAACAAGTCGGTCCGGCAACTTTTCGGTTGACTACGTTGACTGGAACTCCACTCCCCAAGGTAATCAATGGGTCGAAGCTGCGGCCGTATTATCCCACTACTAGTACGCATTAAATTATTCGGCGGCGAACCGCGTTTTGTATAATTTTTTTCTTTTTCTCCCTTTTTAGTCGTGTTTTGTACGAATCTTTATGTTACCAGCCGCCCCTCCCTACCGGTCACTCAAGCACGCACGCCAGCATGCAAACAGTATCATTCCCGCACCGCACAATGATACCCACCCCCCCCTTCCCACCCCCCACCGTGTTCTCCTTATTTAACCCCCTCGGTTGCGCCAAAAACGCTATTGTGTTCTCGAGATTATACGTATTATCCCTGTCCCCTGTGTTGACTGTAAGTGTGCTCGTGAACACCATGGAAGCGCTAGCCAACTACGCTGCTTTTCGTGATGGTATCCCTACAGACATCGGTGAATATCTGCGTTGTAGAGGGTTGGCCAACTTCGCTGAGTTGCCCTGGCACTCAGTGGAAGCCCATCCCTTCTCCGCGCAGATCATCCACGCCATCGCCCAATTCCCCATCACCGAACGACAGTGGGTCTTCCCTTCCCTCCCATATAGAACTGTCATCACCTTCCAAGCCTTCTCTGCAGCCTACCGCCTCACCCCGCAAGGTCGCGAAAATGGCCCTAGCATCCCTGTCGCTCGCATGACCGAACTCTTCCCCCGCTCCTCATCAAACGAATATGCCATTCTCTGCCGCCCGGAACCCGAACGATCCGCTCTACAGTTCCTCGTAGCAATCCTCAACCTACAAAAACGAACATACGGCATCTCTCGCCCCTTCTATTCCGCCGTAGAGTTAGCCGCCCGCGAACCCGTGAACTTTGCCTCTTACTTCTTCCAACGAATTCATAAGGAATGCGTAGCTATAGTAAAACAACTCCAAAAGGGCACCTCTCCGCGCTCTCGCCTTCCCCACATCATCTCTTTCCTCTTCCCAACCATTCTCGCCGCACAACCCCCACCCACAGGCCCAGCACTTAGGCACGAAGAATCAGCACAACCGCTCGATGAAACTGAAGAAGAAGACGAAGAGATCAATCAACTCTTCCGCACTAAGCGAATCCGGATCAGCTCTTCAGAAAGCGAAGTCCAAGGATCCGCCGGAAAGAAACAACACACCAAAGAGGACAAACAAGAAGAAACATACCACGACACCGCCACTTCAATACACAACGACACCTCGACGGAGCAACAAGACCAGCAAAACCAAGCAGAGACAGAGATAGTGTCCACCGAAAAGGAATTCGAGCATCAACAGGACGAACCGGAATCCGCCACAAAAGCACTGGATCAACTCATCGCAGCCATCAATCATACAGAAACCGAACAACAGACAGTTGCCAAGGTAACCACGACTGACACTGTTCTTCCCACACCACCTGTCAACCCTGACCTCCCACCGGAACCACCCCGCCAACCCCGTTCTAAACCTACACCATCCTCCTCTTCCTCCCCTAACTACTCTCCGCCAAACTCCCAGAACCTACTCACCGATACGTCCTCTCAGCCTCGTCAACCACCACCACCACACAACGTATTTTCGGAACTAGCCTCCATGGGGTAGTTCCTCATGCATTTATCACACCAGCTGCCGGCACAGTTTAAGGAAGCCACGGACAATCTGAAGGTAGAATACCAATATAAGGTCGATGTCCTGGAAGCCGACATCACCCCCCTCCAGGAAGAAATCGAAGCCATAAAGACTGAGAATCATCAGCTACAGACACAGTTAGCAGAACTCCAAGCAAAATTTTCGGCAGAACAGACTCTAGTAGAGCAAAGAGATGCAGCCCTCGAGCAAGTTGCAGCCAAAGAACGACTACTACACGCCGCACATGAAGAAATCCGAGCCCTGAAGACCACCCTCCACGAACACGAAGATATCAAGGCCTCTCTCGAAGAGTTGGTCGCAGAAACAAAGATTCAATTGCAGGAGACCATCAAGAAGAATCAGGACCAACAAAAAGAAGCCGAACAAGTCCAAGAACAGTTATGACGAGCCCAAGAATGCGCAGATGAGGTTAACAGTATCCTAAAACGCCAATTGATACGGGAAGGACAATACCTAAAGGATATCGACAAGACGCGCAAAGACCGAGATGCGTTCAAGAAAACTCTCGATTTCCAAACCCAGCAGTTTGAACGCCTAGACAACCAAGTGCGCAACCAGAAGGAGTATATTACAGAGATGAAGACCAAACTGACCGAAATGCAGACAGCCCGAGATGCGGCATTAGCTAACGAATTTTACTTACAAGAGGCTTTCCTTCAAACCCAAACCGAAATTTTGTTAAATCAAGCCATAGCCCTTAGTGCAGTAAGAACCGACGCCCAATTACTAGAACCCACCACCTTAGTACAGATGTTAGAAACCCTCAAAAAGAAAATTACCCGAACATTTAGGCTCGCCCGAAGTATGTACTTAGAAGGACTAGTATCCGAACCATAGGAACCTGCGGGTTCGAGTCCACCGTGCGTGCTTAGTGTTAAACGGCTGTCGGACAAGGACAATTGTACTTAGACAGAGGGCTTTAATGAAGAAAGAACCCAAGTGTTAGACGGCTGCCGAACAAAGACAAGAGTACGAGGACAGGGAGCTTAAATGAACAAAGAGAATCTTTCAGGGAACGCGCAAGTAACTACAGAAGTGCGCACCCTTGTAAAAAATCCTCTATTTAAGGCAATGAAAAAAAGAGCAGAACAGCCCCTGTTTTTGGTGGGAATTGTAGTGTGTTGTTTGATTAAGTCTCGCGCCCCGTTTTTTGGGAATTGCAAGTGCAGTGTTGTGTGTGTGTATGTGTTCTGTTCCGTCTGTTCCAATTCCCCTTCTGCGTATCTGTTTGTGTGCGTAGGCGCGTTATAATGCAGTGTTATGAACCGATACTGTGTTATAGAGATTCCGTCCGGTAATGATTGAAGTGTTCGTGAGCGTTGCTCAAGCTAGAACGCGTTGGTTGATAGTTCTTCTGTGGAGTTAGGAAGTGTAACGAACCAACACGGTTCGTTTGTGTGTTACGAGTCTCTATAATTGACTGAGTCGGTATCATAATCTGTGTTAAGATTAGTACCGGTAATGTTCTGAATACGAGTAGAGTAATAAGAAGGTTTGCGACAAGTTACTGTCAGTAGGCATTTCGGCTTGAAGTCGGCACACGATAATCTGTAGAGTGACAAGAAGAACTGCGTGGTGTATGTGTGTGAAGTTACTCATAGTACGTCTTGTGTATTGACTGTTGAGGAGCTTGGTTGTTCGAGTCCGCGTAACTTTACGATATAAGGTCTGGTTGGTATACCTATCTGCCCTGACGAAGTACGGATTAGGTGACTGTGATATTGAAGTATCTTTTGCGCGTAATTTACGTAACCAGACTGCTACCATCAGTCCTGAAGTTTGAATTCCCATACACTGAACAGTCTTCCGTTGTTCGGGGATGGATACTGAGCTAAAGACGGAATGACATTAAGATTGTGTGTTAAATTGGGAAAATAGTACAGGGCCTCTGTCTAACAGACCCCTACCACTCCCAAGGACCCACGTGGCTAAGAGAACGATCGCGGTTAGAAGATTTGGAACCGGTTGAACTTGAAGCATTTGAATAGGAAGTAAAGTAACGACTAAACCATAATCAGTTTAACACTTGTACAATTACAATTTCAAAGTTAAAGCCTGGAGAAGTAGGCCTCGGCCAAACCTCATTTAAAGAAAAAAAAAGGACTTGATATTTTTAGCATTATATGTGACATTCCTTGACACAAATTTGATTGTGAAAATGAACAATACTCCGTTTATGAACGTGAATTTTCGGGTGATGATTTTTCTTCCAAAAAGTTGAATTTCATCAAATATAAAATAAAGAGCATTACATGATGATTATATTTGACAACGTGGCGTCTTTAAATGTCCATTCATTTATGGTCCAAAGACTCAATGCTTTGGCATCTTAAAATCCTTCTAATAAGAGCTTAAACTTATGAACCCTTCTAACAAGTGTCCATGTGTTTCCACTACACCACACCCTGTGGACACAACACTCTTTTCCGTATGTATGTTTATCTCTAAAATTCACATCTATCTTTAACTTGATTCTATTTTTATAGAAATATTCAATGGCTTTGATGTTTGTGTCTACCATATTCTTGAAGAAACCTCCTCCAAAGGTGGGGCAAAATCTTAGATTAATCATACTATATGTAAAAATACATTTGAAATGGCCTTTTTTTAGACTTAAATTCTATTTTTAGTATAAATCAGACCCACCTTATAAAGATCGAGGAGTACTCAAGCCTTAGGGGCATGGGACTAACCTCCAGGAATTTTCTCATATTTTTTAGACATCGTCTTGACCTCCAAATGAGGCAAAGACATAATTTTTAAACTAATCGGACACTTTTGTGTGACATAGCCCTTCAAAAATCTATAAAAATCTATAAAAGTGATAGGTTTCTCATTTTGTAGGGTTAGCTTGTTTAATGTTTCACCTCATTTCTTGTACAATACAAGGAGCTTTTTGGAACACATTACCTCTTCTCTACTCATGTGTGTGTGTGTGAGCATGTGTGTATAAGATTGCTAGTCCTTGAAAATAGAGCTATATACAAAATTCTAGGCATACGCCCAAGCCTCATGTTCTCTTGTGCAGACTGTTCCGAATGGTCTTCCTGATTTATATCAGAGTTTGGCTTCTACTCTTCGTTTGATGATGAAAGGCAATCCAAATGCCTTAACATTTGAGGAGTTAGTCTCTGTTCTATTGGAGGAAGATCTGTCTAGGTAGAACATGTCCATTATGCGTATTGCAGATCAAGCTTTCCTAACTAGTCAGAAGGGCAAAGGTAAACGGAGCTCTTCTACTAGTAAGCAAAAAACTGTTAATTCTACACAATCAAAGAAGGATGATAGAGACAAGAATAAAACAGAAAAGAAAAAATTGTTTTGTGAATATTGTAAAAGAAATGATCATGTCATAAAGAGTTGTCCAAAACTGGCTGCTAAAGAGGCAAGGAAGAAAGAGGCTTGACTGGTTGTTGTAGAGGCCTCTACACCCAAAATAGAGTCTGCTAATCTTGTGTAGAATGAAGAATGGGCAGTTACCATTGTTTGCAATTATGATCCACCTTCTCATGAAAGTTAATGTCTATAGTAGACTCAAATGTTTGGTACTTTGATAGTGGGGCAACCAAACATATTACCTCATAACGCAGTTTCTTCACTTCACTCGAGCTTGCCCTATCAGACATTGATCCATAGATATCATGACATTGGACAATAGGGATCATTCTATGTGTGTGAGGGAGAAGGGATAGCTAGCCAAGGTTCCAAGCTTGGGGGATACCCTAAGGTATTCAATAGTAATGGGAATAAGTGTTGCATGATGTACACATGGTGGCACTAGAATATTCCAGATCATTGCTATTTTTAGAATACAAGAGGGTATATATGGATGGGAGAAGAGTCACACAAAAATCATTCAAGTTTACAATTGGTATCAGAGCAAATAAGATCTTGCTTTTAGCGTGTGTTTTTTTTGGGGGGTGTTTTTGCATTTAGCTTCTTCATCTTCATCGTCGTCTTGGAGATTTCGAGAGTTTTTTCATCGTCGCCATTGCGTTTTTCATGCAAAATGAGAGGTCAAAAGGAGCGACGGTCCATAGGGACCCCCCCTTTGACGTGAATCAATGCATAGGCCTGCCCTAGAATGTCCTGGGCCCATGAGTGCCTGCCCCCGCACATCACGTTTGCCCCGAGGCCAAAATTCTGCCCGCACGAGCACATGTGCTACCCACGCGTAGAGGAGAGAGAAGAGGTTATTTCCTTATTCTTCCTCTTTGTGTTGAAGTATCAACAAAGACTCCAGTCTTTATGTACTAGCCTTGAGCGTTCCCTCACCGTGCATATGGGATAATCGTCCACGCTTGCGCACATCTGTGGCTTGGAAAAGGCATACACAAAGATCATAGTAACGATTTTTTTGAAGTGTTCTCTTGATTCCCTAGTCTAATCTTGTCAACTTAGCCAGTTGAACCCACCTATCTCCACATTAGAGTTTTTTGTTGTTGTGGATAGCTCTCTAAGAGCTCTTTCGAGAGAGTGGTTGAAAGCCATATTTTGGTTTTAGTCTCAGTTACCTTCAAAGCTTCAAGTTTGATCCTTCTTCAATATCAACCCTCTTTTGAGCATTGTTTTGAAGTACTAACTATCGGAAGGGTCTTGGAAAGTTATTTGGACAGAGTGTGGATCATCTCCATCACCTACACACAGTTGCATATTATCTCTTGGGCCTCCAAATAAGTTTATTTGTCAATTAATATGCATTATTGCTTTCTTTTTGCATCATATTGCATATAGAACATGCAAATTTGCATAGTATCTAGAGTATACACGTAGTTAGGACGTGGACTAGTATTGTACAATGCATGTATTCTTATTTGCAGGGATAGGTAAGTATTTATTGGCAAGTTTTGTGAGGAAAGAATAAGAAATTTGTCAGGGTGTGTAATCCCCTTTAGTTTATTTGTAGTTAGATTGTGCCTATCGGCACCGTTATTGCGAAATTGCTTGTTGATTACTTGGTATAATTTTTTCGATTTAAAAATTACGTCATTATGTTGCCAAAATTTTTAGAAATTTAGTATGTATATGCATTCAATAATACAAAACATATTAAAAGTTTCTTGTTTCTTCATTTTGCATTGAGCAAAGGCTTGTAATTTGTTTTTTTTCCGCTGTCACTTACTTATTTAGGTGTACATAGAGCATACTATCTGAAAACACAAAAAAAATATAAAATAGAAACTCATAAATTGACCAAAACCCATATCCTAGTATCGAACCCAGACCGTAATCACCTTCTAGTATTGAATTTTGATATTTAGTCCAAGGCTTGATGTGTTTAGCAGTACACCATGCACCCCTAATTGAATAAATAAATAATATTATAAGCCTGAATGATTTGAGCTCACATTGTTACAATGCTCCCAAAGAAGAAGGGCTTGATCTTTGGTTGAATGATTTCATCTCGCGGATGGCTCCCAAAATATGAGAAGAAGGACTTCATCTTTGGTTGAAAACGAAATTCCTTTAAAATGAAAAAAATAATAATACATTAATAAACATTAAAACTTTGAATGATTTGAATTCACATTCATTACGGGGCTCCTAAACACTCGGAAGAAGGACTTGACATTGTTTCAAGCTGCTTGTCCGGGTGGTTGGAACTCTCGCCTCTTGAGGCGGGAGCGAGAGTTCAATATTCACCAACACCATGTAAGGGACATGTTTATCATGGAAGTTGTATCTTGTGGCTAATGTGCCACCGTTTGTCCTGCCTCGTGATAGTTGTGAATGTAGTTTAACCCAGCTATGTAAACCCCTGTTCTTGCGGGATAAGGGGGTTCCCATGGGTACTATGGTCTTCCTTGTACAGTTACAATTTTAAAGTTAAAGCCTGGAGAAGTAGGCCTCGGCCGAACCTCATTTAAAAAAAAAAAGGGACTTGATATTTTTACCATTATATGTGACATTTCTTGACACAAATTTGATTGTGAAAATGAACAATACTCCCTTTATGAACGTGAATTTTCGGGTGATGATTTTTCTTCCAAAAAGTTGAATTTCATCAAATATAAATAAAGAGCATTACATGATGATTATATTTGACAACGTGGCGTCTTTAAATGTCCATTCATTTATGGTCCAAAGACTGAATGCTTTGGCATCTTAAAATCCTTCTAATAAGAGCTTAAACTTATGAACCCTTCTAACAAGTGTCCATGTGTTTCCACTACACCACACCATGTGGACACAACACTCTTTTCCGTATGTATGTTTATCTCTAAAATTCACATCTATATTTAGCTTGATTCTATTTTTATAGAAATATCCAATGGCTTTGATGTTTGTGTCTACCATATTCTTGAAGAAACCTCCTCCAAAGGTGGGGCAAAATCTTAGATTAATCATACTATATGTAAGTATACATTTGAAATGGCCTTTTTTTAGACTTAAATTCTATTTTTAGTATAAATTAGACCCACCTTGTAAAGATCGAGGAGTACTCAAGCCTTAGGGGCATGGGACTAACCTCCAGGATTTTTCTCATATTTTTTAGACATCGTCTTGACCTCCAAATGAGCCAAAGACATAATTTTTAAACTAAATCGGACACTTTTGTGTGACATAGCCCTTCAAAAATCTATAAAAATCTATAAAAGTGATAGGTTTCCCCTTTTGTAGGGTTAGCTTGTTTAATGTTTCACCTCATTTCTTGTACAATACAAGGAGCTTTTTGGAACACATTACCTCTTGTCTACTCATGTGTGTGTGTGTGAGCATGTGTATATAAGATTGATAGTCCTTGAAAATAGAGCTATATACAAAATTCTAAGCATACCCTCAAGCCTCATGTTCTCTAGGAGAACATGTTTCATGTACATGGTGGGATTCACTTCATATTTCAAATGAATAGAGTGGATTCTATTGTCTGATCCTTGCCTAAATGATTCAAAACGCGAGTCGGCTTTGCACTTGACAAACTATACCTAGTGCAAAGTTGGGAAAGAATAATAAGGGTGGATTCAAAAAACATCCCTGGCCAATCCTTTCACTAAGTGCTATTTGGGCACATACATATGAAATGGGTGGATTCAAGATACTAATCCATTAACAAGCATCACTAGTGCATGGACTTAGCAACTAACGTGGGACTCCTATCCCTATCAATACTTTGAGAACTTCTATTTTATTTGAATTTGGTTTGAAATTGTAAATTTAGGTTGACCCAAATATCTAAATTAAATTTTTGTACCATGGTTCACTTTTAGCCAACATTTGCTTTTACTTATTGTTGATATATTTAGGTAATGATGTGTGTGAACACTCTAGGACCACCGAGGCATTTTTTCCCTCTTTAGGAGGTTTTTTTTCCTGTCTTGTATATACGCCTATAACCTTAACGGGTAATATATCTTTGTACATTCTAGTGGTAATAGTACATTTAGTATTATGTGTTATGCTTCAAGCTTCTTCTTCTTCTTTGTGTTGTTTGCATGCTTCTGCACACCTCAAACTCCAACAATTTGCATCAGAATAGGTCACTGCTTCATCTAGGGCATCGTCGACACCCCTACGATCACAATCTCAAAATCACACAAAAATTGGTGAGCATACTCAAGCTGATTAGCAGATCAAAAGAATTTTTTTGTATGGTGCCGAAATCACGATTTGAGCTCGTTCCGGCCTCCAAACGCACTATCACAGCACTTGTGTAGGAAATTTTGTCTTTTTGTGCCAAAAATACATATAGGCTTTCGTTCGCCAATATAATCATCTCAAAGTCTGCTACATTTCTAGCAAAACTTGGTAGGGTAGTTCTGTTCAACATTTTGAGATACAGTCATTTTACTGCATCAAGGTATTTTAGTTAGTGGCCATAGCTGCAAGCAGTGATGTATTCTATATGTTGCCTATTGAGGATAAGTTGGACGGTACCAATTACCCATTATGGGCTTATATGATGGTTCATGTTTTGGTTGCAAAAGGATTGTGGAATATTGTGCAGGGTGTTGAAAAATGTCCTATTACATCTACAAACACATTTGCTGAAGGTGATGTAGATGGTGTTGAAGATGGCGATATTCTTCATGTTCCTATTTGTGTTGCGGTTTTTGCTGCACCTACTGTAGAGCAAATTCCTTGGGATGGCAGAGATGCTCAGGCACATGCATTGATAGCCTTGTTTGTCAAACATGCCATTATTCCTCACATTCACTCTTGCAGAACAGCTAAGGATGCTTGGGATACACTTACCACTTTATATCAGGCAAGGAATGAGGCTCATGTTGCTTACCTTCAAAAATAGTTGGAGAGTGAGCACATGACTGAAGGACATTCCATAGACAGTTTTCTGACAAAGATCAAATATTCAAAGGAATATTTGATTTCTGTTGATGAAGTCTTGCCTGTCAGTTCACTTGTGCAGAGTGTTCTGAATGGTCTTCCTAATTCATATCAGAGTTTGGCTTCTACTCTTCGTTTGATGATGAAAAGCAATCCAAATGCCTTAACATTTGAGGAGTTAGTCTTTGTTCTATTAGAGGAAGATCAGTCTAGGCAGAACATGTCCATTATGCGTATTGTAGATCAAGCTTTCTTAACTAGTCAGAAGGGCAAAGGTAAACGTAGCTCTTCTACTAGTAAGCAAAAATCTGTTAATTCTACACAATCAAAGAAGGATGACAGAGACAAGAATAAAACAGAAAATAAAAAATTGTTTTGTGAATACTATAAAAGAAATGATCATGTCATAAAGAGTTGTCCAACACTGGCTGCTAAAGAGGCAAGGAAGAAAGATGCTGCAATGGTTGTTGTAGAGGCCTCTACACCCAAAATAGAGTCTACTAATCTTGTGCAGAATGAAGAATGGGCAGTTACCATTGTTTGCAATTATGATCCATCTTCTCATGAAAGTTGATGTCTACAGTAGACTCAGATGTTTGGTACTTTGATAGTGGGGCAACTAAACATATTACCTCATAGAGCAGTTTCTTCACTTCACTCGAGCTTGCCCTATCAGACATTGATCCATAGATATCATGACATTGGACAATAGGGATCATTCTATGTGTGTGAGGGACAAGGGATAGCTAGCCAAGATTCAAGGCTCGGGGTACTCAGTAGTAATGGGAATAAGTGTTGCATGATGTACACATGGTGGCACTAGAATATTCCAGATCATTGCTATTTTTAGAATACAAGAGGGTATATATGGATGGGAGAGTCACATAAACATCATTCAAGTTTACAATTGGTATCGGAGCAAATAAGATCTTGCTTGTTGCGTGCGTTTTTTTGGGGGGTGTTTTTGCATTTGGCTTCTTCTTCTTCATCGTCATCTTGGAGATTTCGAGAGTTTTTTCGTCGTCGTCATTGCGTTTTCATGCAAAATGAGAGGTCAAAAGGAGCGAGGGTCCATAGGGACCCCCCCCTCTGACGTGAACCAATGCACAGGCCTGCCCCAGAATGTCATGGGCCCGTGAGTGCCTGCCCCCGCACATCACGTTTGCCCGGAGGCCAAAATTCTGCCTGCACGAGCACATGTGCTACCCACGCGTAGAGGAGAGAGAAGAGGTTATTTCCTTATTCTTCCTCTTTGTGTTGAAGTATCAACAAAGAATCCACTCTTTATGTACTTTCCTTGACCATTCCCTCATCGTGCAAATGGGATAATCGTCCACGCTTGCGCACATCTGTGGCTTGGAAAAGGCATACACAGAGATCATAGTAACGATTTTTTTCGAAGTCTTCTCTTAATTCCCTAGTCTAATCTTGCCAACTTAGCGAGTTTAACCCACCTATCTCCACATTAGAGTTTTTTGTTGCTATGGATAGCTCCCTAAGAGCTCTTTCCAGAGAGTGGTTGAAAGCCATATTTTGGTTTCAGTCTCAGTTACCTTCAAAGGTTCAAGTTTGATCCTTCTTCAATATCAACCCTATTTTGAGCATTGTTTTGAAGCACTAACTATCGGAAGGGTCTTGGAAAGCTATTTGGATGGAGTGTGGATCATCTCCATCACCTACACACACCTGCGTATTATCTCTTGGGCATCCAAATAAGTTTATTTGTCAATTAATATGCATTATTGCTTTCTTTTTGCATCATACTGCATATAGAACATGCAAATTTGCATAGTATCTAGAGTATACACGTAGTTAGGACGTGGACTAGTATTGTACAATGCATGTATTCTTATTTGTAGGGATAGGTAAGTATTTTTTGGCAAGTTTTGTGAGGAAAGAATAAGAAATTTGTCACGGTGTGTAATCCCCTTCAGTTTATTTGTAATTAGATTGTGCCTATCGGCACCGTTATTGCGAAAATTGCTTGTTGATTACTTGGTATAATTTTTATGATTTTCAAAATTACGTCATTATGTTGCCAAAATTTTTAGATATTTAGTATGTATATGCATTCAAGAATACAAAACATATTTAAAGTTTTTTGTTTCTTCATTTTCCATTGAGCAAAGGCTTGTAATTTTTTTTTTCTGCTGCCACTTACTTATTTAGGTGTACATAGAGCACACTATCTGAAAACACTGTTGGAACTGAAGGACTCACAAGGCAAGGAAGCGTACGAAGGGAGTCAGAGAGAAGAGAAAGCACAAGCAGACAGAGCAGTCAACGACGATCTGGCAAGTAGGCCAATATTTTTTTCAGGAACCTAACGCATATCAGAGAGGTGGACACACAAGGAGAAGGAGCAAGTAGGGAGCTCCAGGAAATGTATGTCCAAATGTTAGTAGAATCCCTACAAAAATAGTGATTTTCATCACTAACAATCATTGTAAATATCATTTCCCTATTTTTGTAGCTCCATTTTGTGCAAGCCAAGGAGTCCTTAAGCTTGAGGAGCTTTAGGAGTACCTACCTGTCAGTTTTCACATTTTTTAGACTTCGTTTGAACCTCCGAATAGGGTAGAGAACCTAATTTTTAACTAGGCCGGACGCTAGGTCTGAACATGGCCAAAACCTAGTCAAAAACTATAAAAAGAGCTAGAAGGCTCATTTTTGAGGTTAGCTTGTAATTGATATGAACTTGTAGGAGCTTTTTGAAAGGAATCTAAGAACTCCATTGCTTCTCACTCTTTGTCTTGCTGTGTGTGTGTGTGTGTATGTGTGTGCATGTTAGTGTGCTTCTCACTCACGCACTTGTGCCTTCACTTGCTCGAGGTCATAATACCATCCTCACATCTTCCCGGATTGATATTAAAGGAGGTGCTACTCATCACTGAGCTACACCAAATTTTGGCGCCGTTGCCGGGGACCGAGCTTTGAGGACGAGCGTGTGATGGTAAGACGTAGAGTTGTGACGTTGGCGTTGTAGGTAATTTCTTTACTTTTCCTTACTTTTCTCATCCTTACTTCATCATCATCATCACATCATCATCCCCATCATCTTCCACCTCCATCTCCATCATCGCAAAAATTTCAGTTTTTTTACTATATCTCCTTCCCCCTATCATTTCCCTCATTTCACTTGTGAGAGAGAGCGAGAGAGCGACCTTGTGTGCACTGTTTTTGCATGTTTGTTGAGTTTTTGCAGGTTCCAGCAGCATCATCCCCTCCAGCACGTTGCGCAGGTACGGAAATGTGCAGAACTATCTCGCAGTCGCCAGCTTCTGTCGATCGCGATTGACTAAAATTTTCATCTTTTGGTAAAACTGAGTGCACCCCAGTAGACTAGAGGCTTGGCACAACACAAATCCACAAAAATTTTTGAAAAAATTGCAAATTTTCAGTCCATCACGATTGATAGCATCAATCGCGACGGACAACCATCCATCGCGACTGCCATCCATCGCGACGGACAGCCATCCATCACGACCGACAGCCATCAATCGCGACTGACACCTGTCCATCGCGACGGACAGCCATCCATCGCGACAGACACCTGTCAATCGCGACGGACAGCCATCCATCGCGACCGACAGCCATCAATCGCGACGGACACCTGTCAATCGCGACGGACAGCCATCCATCGCGACGGACAGCCATCCATCGTGACGGACAGCCATCCATCGCGATGGACAGCCTTCCATCGCGACGGACAGCCATCCATCGCGACGGACAGCCATCCATCGCGACCGACAGTCATCCATCGCGACGGACACCTGTCCATCACGACGAACACCAGTCCATCGCGATTGACAGCCCAGTCGATCGTGATTGACAGCCATTTTCGGCCATTTTTTGGGGTTTATTAAATTGAGGAATTTGGCTAATTTTGGGCATAACTATTGGGCTATAGGACATATAGGGAGACTATAAACAAGCAATTTGAGGAAACCCTGTTGACCTGTTAGCCTGTTTGAACCCTGTTTTAATCCCTGAAGCCTGAACTGACATAACTTTCTCATACGAAATCCGTTTGCTGTGATTCTTGTTTTGTTGGAAAGCTCGTGATATCAGGATTATTAGATAGGGTTTTTTGAAGTTGACCATACCCCGAGGTAAGAAAACTGAGGGATCCTTGGGATTGTTTTCCATAAAGGCAAAGGATAATTTGGTCTGTGAGATACAAGCTTAAAAGTGGTCTATTGTGGCATTTGAATCTAAGTCTTGAGCTAATCGTGGGACTTTTACAGGTCCAGTAAGAGCACTTGAGAGCATCCAAAGCAAGGGTTTCTTTGCAAGCTTGAGAACCGGGTTCTCGAGCGTCATAAAGCAAGGGATCAACAAGTAAGGTCAGAATATTCTCAACTCCCTTTGTCAATTCGTAGCTTAGGCTAAGTGCGGGAAGTGCTAGGAGTAAGTCAGGGCGACGATAGGCATCAATCAAGTTGAAGACTACCTATGCACTCAAGTTCAAGGTTAAGCATAATCACTTCGTGATGCGATAACCTTAAAGGAAAGAATCTAACGTGGAACGATCAACTTACAGTGCGAAAATATACTCAAATATTCTTGATGACGTGATTTCTGACAAGAGCATACACACGGTAACCACTAAAAAGAATCAAGTAACTGATACAAAAGAACTCAGCAACGAGGTTGTACTTGGGCAAATTTGGGCTATTCAATTATGCTTATGAACCTTAGATCAGGGCGACATCTAGGGAGAGATAGACAAAGTTTTAGGTCTTCAGAGGCTAGTGTCAACCACACTGCTAGGTCTTGGGCCCAGCAGTTGAGCCATCACTCATACCACCTTCGCTCTGAGTCTAGTGAATCAGAGATGTCTCAAGGCATGGACGGACCTACGGGAAGTTCAGGAGTGCCATACTTGCACAGGGTAGAAGGCCCTTACAAAACGCAGTTGGAATACCTTAGGACCAATCGATTAGGTGCTAGCATCTATGAGGACGGCCTAGGAAGATCTGTAGTACAGATTAAGAATCCTGACCAATCTATTGGACTAGAGTGCCCAGCTGTCAAGTTCGAAAATGGAGCGTACTTAGACAAGGAAGGGAAAATATATGTTGTCACCAGTCATCCAGATAGGACTGATGAATTTGGGAATGAGATCCCAAGAACGGACTTAGGTGACCTAGAGCAAGGAAACATGGGCGAAGAACCGAGAGGCAAATCTGTTCTCACTAGGATTATCACACCAGAGTGGATTCCCCAAGATAATAAGAGCATAGATCTGCTTCAGAACCGAGAAACTAACAAAGCCTTTTGGAGGTATAAATCTGATCGGCCAATTGATATAGGAACAATCATGATCTATGAGTTTAAGGATCGTGATAGCCCAGGCAGAGTGACCTACTTAGATCACGCTTCAGAGAGGATCTTTGTGGTGACAGAAAATGATAGGCATGCTTACACTTGGAAAGGTGAAATTATTTTCCCCCAACCAAGATCAAATGTGTCCTATGGTCACCCTGGAGCGGGAACATCCCAAGCTCATGGAACTCAAAGAGACAGAAGTAGAGATAGGCGAGAAGTAAGCTTTGCTAACCCAGGGGGCAGAGAAAGAACAAGGATGGAAACAAATAGAGTAGAGCCTGAGGTACATAGAGCCGCAAGAAATCAAAGGAATATGGAAGACTTCCCTCTACCACAACCTAGAGAACACACCAGGATTTTGAGACCAACTCAGTTAGTCAAGTCCATGAAAATTTACTTCGATGGCACAGGAGACCCATACAATCATGTGGCAGAGTTTAGGCAAGTCTTGAGAGCAGAACAAGTGGAGGACCTATTCACACAATATAATGCCTTTGGTCTAACCCTTAGGAACACAGCCCTTACGTGGTTCCAACCATTGAATGAGAGGCAGTTCAGGAGCATAGACCAACTTCTAGAGGCATTCATTATCGAATTCTCTAAAAGTGGCATAAGACATAACACTTCCTCGCTGATTCACAGCTTCAAGCAAACCCCTCAAGAGACCGTGAGACTTGCTGGAAGAAGATTTAGGCAATACTTAGAGAGATGCCCTGTCCCTTAGCTACCCACACCAGCTAAGCAAGTGGCTTTATTCTTGGATGGATTGCTAAGTACCAAATTGAGGTCATATGTGTATCTGAAGGACCCTAGGACTATAGAAGAGTGTGTACGCATGTGCATTGACATCGAGGATAACCTAGGGGAGGAGCTAGAGCTTTCCAAAATCTACAAAGACTCAGATAGTGCCTCTAGCCTCTCTTCCTCGCAATCCACATCAATTGAGGAATTAGCAGAGAAAGTAGCTCAGAAACTAGGTGTCTCTAGCAAACAAATCCCAAGGTTTGCCCCTGTGAAAAGATGCTATACTTGTGGAGGCGACCATATGGCGAATGTCTGTCCCATTATGGCTCAACCCAAGTTAATCCTAGTAGCCAGTACTGCACCATAGAACGAAGGTACACCAATCACACCGCGCAAGATTGCCCCTACAATAAGCAAACCGTTAGACAGACGTACCCACAACCATACCCTCAACAAGGAAGATACCAGAACCAGTACCCACCTCAGCAGTATGCGAGACCTCAACAAACCTACCAACCCTACCAAAACCAACAAAGGCCTCAGCTTGTGCTAGCACAACAACCCCCTGCTCCAGCTAATGTGATTTCGGTAAAGTATGCTGCTGCAGAAGAAAACCTGAATAGAGCTATAGTCCCCGTAACACCATTGCTTTCAGAAAGTGATCCCAGTGACCATAGCTTCGATTCTACACATGTTGATAGTCCCCAGGCAAATCTCCTGAACATGGTGAGTCCTATTATAGTGAAGAGCCAAACGAACCTAGTTGGGAGTCAGAATACACAAACGTCATGTACGCAAACCCCAACCCTAGACCTCAACTTAGGCAAGTAAGACCCCCATTCCCTAGAGGACCATGCTACAGATGTCAGGGAGATCATCTCATTCGTGACTGCCCCATGCCCGCACCTACCCAAACCCAATCAGTAACGATCCAGGGCTTTTGCCAAGAGTGTGGAAAGGTGCATCTCTTACGAGACTGCCCTAAGAATCCTAATAATATGCCAAAAATCACTCCTATTAACGTTATTGGGTTAGTGGTAGATTCCACAGGAAGTGTCACTTCCACTGCACCCGTACAGGTAGTCACTAGAGCTCAAGCAGTCCAGCAAAACCAAGGGGTAGGCCAGGAAAAGAGCCCAGATGTTAGAGAAACAGAGAGCATGACAAAGAAAAGGACTAGAGCTTGGAGAGGTAGTCGTGAAAGAATGAAAAGACAATGGGCAAAAAAGATGAGTGAACTCGAGGAAAGCCTCAGAGAAACAAAGGCCAGGATAACTGAACTCACATCTCAAACTCCCTCTCACACTACCACACCACCACCATTCCCGTCTCCATCCGACCCGCCACCTTCCAACCCACCTCACACAATTCCACCACCCCCTAGAGTAGGATCAATCCTAGCAGACCCCACTCCCGAGGACCTTAATATGATGCTCAAAGCCTATCAGGCCAGGATCCAAGAAGGGATAAACGTAACTGATCATGAAAAGTGTTACCCTAGAGCAGAACTAGAGCTAGAACGAACCAAAATTTGTGCTAAGATGGTGGAATTGGCTCAGACCATGTTTGAAGCTAGTCGCCTATTTAACATCTCTAGTTCAGCGAAGACACAGTTACACTTTGATGGACTGTTAGAAAGAATAGAGAAGCTGATTGCACAATCAGAAAAGGAACCTGCCTCTCAACACAAGGACAAGGCAAGTGAAAGAGTAAGCATTCCTGCCCAGGAAGCCTATGTGCCTGAAGCCTATGTGCCTAACTCTACGGAGCCAGACACATCATCTTCTATGAATCGGTTCACACCAGAATTCCTACGCGAGATTCAAGAAGACAAATGGGCTAAAGAGAGTGAAGTCCCTCCTCCTATTGAACTTGTGGATGATGCACACGACCAATTCCCACAAGACATCCCATCCATTTATGAGGAGCAGGAGAGCACCCAATCTCAGGAGAGATTAGATTTTGAGTCTAATTCTTTGCATGAATTACCCCACTTCACAGGCCCATGGGAAGCTAAGTCCACGTGCATGAGAGCACCCACGGTCATGGTACGAAATGAGGACTCGGTCATACCTAGGAACACAGAGGTAGTGAAAAACACTAAAGTACAATGCAACCTCACCTTAGAAGAACTACTCAAAGTAAGGCCAGAGCTATGGAAACATGTGGCCAAACAAGTACAAGAGATAGCAAAACCTCGTTCCCAAGTAGGATCCCAGAGAACAGTGCCAGAAATACCATTGGACAAGATAGGAGACATGAGTGAGGGCGAAGAGGGAAACACATATCTTCCTATCACCCATCAAGGATACACCACCAAGGCCATTTTAGACTCAGGCGCAGGGGTTGCAATTGCTACTACTTCCCTATGGAAGCGTTGGGGCAAGCCAGCACTCACGCCCACGAGGATGAAATTGCAAATGGCCGATGGTCACATAGAGAGACCCCTAGGGTTGTTAGAAGGAATAACTCTCACCACGTGCGGTGTCGAGTTCGAGCATACATTTGCTATATGTGATTTTAGCAAAAATCATGCCTATGAAATGATCTTGGGAAGACCATTTATGCGACAGTTGTAAGTGGTACAGGACTGGGGAACCAATTCTTTGTACCTGCAACACTTAGGTGTTACGACCAAAGTGAATCTCAAAGATTACTCTCATAGAGATGTCCCTCCTATCCAATGGAATCCCATCCATAGAGCCAAAGATGATACGGAATCTGTGCATTCCATAGGATCAGGATCCTCATGGATGCATGAAGACACCCACTTATGGATGTGCAAAGTAGCAGTAGAAGAAGAGAAGAGAGAAAAAGCCAGAGAGGTAGGTGCAAACGAAACGCATAGATCAATTCAAGACCCAGCCTATGCACCGGTAGTCTTTCCTGACAAGGAATTTGAACCCCACGGCTGGGCAGAAATCCTAGCAACAATGGATGTAGCCATCAATGAAGAACAATGGACACCTCACTGTGATGAAGATGGCTATGACATTTCAGTCTTCTCCATAGAGCCAATCATGGGAGAGGCAGTGTTAGAAGAGTGTGAACCTAGCCCTGATGCATTTGAGGATGCAAGTGACTCTGATCTAGAGTCAATCATTATGGACCCACCTTTTGCATCAGATGAAGAATATTTCTATGAAGTAGAATTTCAAACCCAGAGGTATGGAGAGCTTACAAAGATGTAAGACTAGCCACACATGTGACCCCGAAGGAAGAAGGAAAGAAAAGAAAGAAGAGAGAAGTCACACCAGAAGAGGAAGAATCTTTGTTTGAGGTCCCGGAAAATTTTAAGAAGTATGAGATAGATGACAGGAGAGTCATGATCAGAATGCCTAAACGAGAGGCGCAATCAGGGGAGGCCTATGATAACAAAGAAACCACGAAGAAAGTAGTTGTAGCCATCGAGGAAGGAGAAGAAAGATGCACGTACATAGGCCATGACCTGACAGAAGAGGAAGAACAAGAGCTAATAGCCTTGTTAAGAGAATATAGGGATGTATTCGCTTGGAGCTACAAGGATTTGAAGGGTGTTGACCCAGACATATGCTCACATATAATGATAACTATGCCGCCAAAATCAAAGAGGAGATAGATAGACTGGTTGAAGCTGGATTTATCTATGAAATTGAGCACACTGAGTGGGTATCCCCCATTGTAGTGGTGCCCAAGAAGAATGGAAAGCTGCGTGTATGCATTAACTTGAAGAAGGTTAATGCAGCCACAATTCGAGATAACTATCCGCTTCCTATCACAGAGCATCTCTTAGAAAGAGTAGCAGGCAAGGAAGTGTACAGCTTCCTGGATAGATTCTCTGGCTACAATCAAGTAGCCATAGCTCCAGAAGACCAGCATAAGACTGCCTTTGCCACTGAATGGGGCATTTTTGCCTTTAGAGTAATGCCATTTGGGCTTACCAATGCACCAACTACCTTCCAAAGGCTGATGTGCCATGTGTTTAAAGAGTTCCTGAGGAAGAACTTAGAAGTCTATGTTGATGATCTTTGTGCTCATTCCAACATTAGGCAAACCCATATTCCCGAACTCAGACAAATCTTTGACAAATGTAGAGAATATCAAGTCTGCCTGAACCCAGAAAAGTGCGTCTTTATGGTCAGGCAAGGCAAGATTCTAGGACACATAGTGTCAAAGAATGGCATATCCACTGATGAAGAGAATGTGAGAGCCATAGCAGAGCTACCTAGGCCAAGGAATGTCAAGGAAGTACAAGCTTTCATGGGGCATTGTGGTTACTACCGCCGGTTCATTCACATGTATGCTGTCATTGCAAAGCCCATGTACGAACTTCTGACTAACTTTGAGTGGACTGATGAATGTGAGAATTCCTTCCAGGAGCTTAAACAAAGAGTATGTTCAGCACCAATCTTGACCACTCCAGATTGGAACAAGCCATTCCATGTTCATGTGGATGCATCCAATTACGCTATTGGATGTGTACTCGCACAACCTACTGGTGAAGGTAATATGGATCTCCCAATTGCCTATGCCAGTAGACAATTGAATGCAGCTGAACGAAATTACACCACTACTGAGAGAGAAGGCTTAGGCATGGTATATGCAGTTAAGAAATTTAGACACTATTTGCTTGCAAACAAGTTTAAATTTTTTACTGACCACCAAGCATTGTTATATCTCGTGAACAAGCCATGCAATACAGGAAGATTAGTAAGATGGTTTCTCTTGCTAATGGAATATGAATTTGAGGTTGTAGTAAGGAAAGGGAAGACTCACTTGAGAGCAGATCATCTCTCTAGGCTCACATCGGGAGAAGCCCCACAAGGAGTGTCAGATGACCTTCCTGATGCTTATTTGTTTAATTTGGAAGTGGTGCCGCAGTGGGCTAAGCCATTAGTGCCAGTATTGACATACGGGCCTAATCACCCAGTAATGAACACGCAGGATAGAGAGGTAATAAAAGCCCAAAAGTATCACATCATGGCAGGAAGTATGTACAAGCACACAGATCAAGGGATCCTGGCTTGTTGTGTGGAAGAGGATGAGTACGCTAAATGGTTGCAATTAGCACATGTAGGTGCATTAGAGCAACACCACTCAAAGCAACGAACCCTACAAACACTAAGGAGACTCGGAGTGCATTGGCCGACTATGGAAGCTGATGTCCAAAAGTTGTGCAAGGAATGCCCAATCTGCTGCACTAAACCACCTGTGGAACATGCCACTCTTTATCAAGTATCCATAGTGCCAGATTGGAGTGAACCATTAGTATCCTTCCTGAGTACGAAAGCCTTCCCTCCAGACATGACTCTGGCTCGGAAAAGAAGTCTAGAACAAGAAGCCCAAGAATACTCACTCATTGGGGATAATCTATACAAGCGTGGTAAGGATGGTTACCTGAGATGTGTCCATGAAAGTGAATATCTCAAGATCTTGGAACTTCTCACCAAGGTGTAGCAGGAGGACACTTTGGACCAGATCGGGCGATCAAGGCAATACTATTTGCGGGCTTCTGGTGGCCGACCCTTCACATGGATGCACATACCTATGTGAAACGGTGTGATGTCTGTCAGCGAGCTCAACCTCCTATACGCAAAGATGAGATGCCATTGAAACCCATGATGGGTGGATGTGCATTCTCTAAGTGGGGAATAGACTTTGTAGGTCCTATTAATCCCCCAGCTAAGGGTTCTCATGCGGAATACATCATTGTGGCGACAGACTATCTGACAAAGTTAATAGAGGTAAAAGCCACAACGAAGAACGATGCTCAGACAGCTGCTAAATTCTTGTTTGAGAATGTATTCACAAGATACGAGCTACCTATAGAGCTAGTAAGTGATAGGGGCACTCACTTCTTGAATGAAGTGATTGAAAATCTGCTCCAAGAATTCTTGGTAGTTCATAAGAAGTCTGCCCCCTACCACCCTCAAGCTAATGGGCAAGCCGAAAGCACAAACAAGATTCTGTGCAATGTGTTGACCAAACTAGTGAATAATAAACGCTCTGATTGGGACAAATAGCTACACCATGCTGTTTGGGCATACCGAGTCGCCTACAAAATTGTACTCCAAGCCACCCCCTTTCAGATGGTATTTGGCCAAAATGCAGTGCTACCGTTGGATTTCTTAATACCTACATTGAAAGTAGCACATGAGCATGAATGGACAGGTCATGAACTCTCCTCTAGGATCTTCGACCTAGAACGATTAGGAGAAACAAGACTGAGGGCGGCTGCAGGGATATATGCAGCTAAGAAACGACAGAAGGCATACTTTGATGCCCATGTTAAGGATAAAGGTTTGAAGGCAGGCGATCTAGTACTAGTCTACACTTTGAAACAACATGCGAGGAAATTAGAGAAACGTGGCTATGGACCCATGATCATTAATAGAATCTCAACGAGTGGAGCAGTACAGCTAGCCACCTTAGAAGGTGATATTCTTCTGAGCTACATAAGCGGATGCAGGGTCAAGTTGTATCAGGAACCTCTCACAGAGGAAATGCTAAGTCGACTCAATACTGCTAAGAAACGCAAAGAAGAAGAAAAGAGAATTCAAGAAGAAGCCCAAGCAGAAGCCTTAGAGCGCATACAGAGAATGAAATTAAGAAGACAAGGTAGAGAGCAACCTAGGCCAGATGCCGATGCAGATCAAGGATATCACATGGCTATGTGTGAAGTTTCAGGTATCAGCTCCCATAGGATAATTGATCAACGTCCTTTTATAACCTTAGATATAGGACAAGGAAAGGGTGCAAGGACTGTAAGAGCCTTGATTGACTCAGGTGCAGCCACTGGTGCTGTTAAATTGTCTTACTGTCAAGAGTTGAAATTAACTGTCAATCCTATAGAAGCATATCTCATAGTATTGGGAGGTGTGGAAACCCCTTGCATGGGCGAGGTGGATCTTCCCATCTCCATTCAAGACGAAGTAATGACAGTCAAAGTACTAGTGTGTCAAGATGAGGACCTCACTGAGCCTCTTGTCTTGGGTCAGGACTGGATCTATGATCATGCGGTCAACCTAAACTTAAGAAGTGGACTTCTTCAGGTATGGGTAAATCATAGTCGAATTACAGTTGAATTGGAAAATGAGGCACTCAAGGAACTAGGTAAGGCACGAACTCCTGGTCCTTCCAGGGGTGCACATGAAGTTGACCATGCTATTCTTGTCCAAAACAGTGTGATACAAAAAGAGGACTATCTCAACAACGGAGTCAAGGATAAGAAGGCACTCCCTTCTGTTCCAAAGGCCAGAGGGATGCAACAACCAAAGGCAGATCGAATACAGAAGAAGCAGAACACTACCTATACTGGGGGCCAAAAAAAGGAGCAAAGCAGATTGTTTCAGCCAATGAAACAAGTATGGAGGCGAAAAGGCGAACACCCTATTCCGACCAGGCCAACCCCATGGCCAAAACCTCTTATTAGTAGTCAACAACACGACACTAATAAGAAGTCCTTCATAAATTCTTCTGCAAAAGTGAAGTCTATTTGGGTACCCAAGAAGTCAATGAAGGCCAGCCCACAATCACGACAAATCTGGGTGCCTAAGGCTTGCTTGCGGGCTCAAATAGCTACACCAAGGCCAAACCCTGTACAACATGTTTCACTCACTCGAACATCTGAGGCCCACTCTTACACATCACGCACAAACACGTATTCTTCCATGAGCACAAGTAGAATCACTTGTAAATGGGTCCCTAAAAGCCCCATTTTTCAAGTAAATACCCCTATCACACTCTCCAAAGTCTCCACAAAGTCAAGATCAAAACCTATCCATTGCATTTGGCAACCTAAAACTTGTAATAAACCCCCAGACCCCAGTTGTAAATCCATGTCCACCTACTAACTACGTCACTCTCACATCACATCATTCCGCTTAGTTCTTAGGTCTACCCAATTCCTAACTACACACACAAGCACTGAGCACTTACTAACCCCCTAACCTCTCCCGAACCTCATGTTAATGTTGTAACGGGGACACAGTGTCATTTTTGTGTCCATTGCAATGTTAACATTTATTCATATATTCTCACAGAACCAGCTACGAAGTTTTCAACATGGCTGAGGCAGCAGGAACTAGCTCTCAAACAGAAACGAGCCAGCAAGTGGTGGACTTAGATAGTTTACCCGTTTTGCCTGAGACAAATGAAAGACCAGAAGAATTGCAGGCCATCAAAATCATACCTATAGCGGACCCTCCCAGTGGCCATACCATGCCCGTAGGAAAAGCTTCCCACTGGTTTAGTGAAGTGGCAGGACCCTTGGGAGAGGGAACATACCTATGTGAAGCAAGGTAAATACCATTTCTTTACAAGAGAATTCGAGAAGTTACAAAATGCAGAAGGTCTACGTTCGGTATGGGAGAAGGCAGGATTGAATGCATATTTCAGTGCACGGCTCCCAAAGCCTGACTTCATGCGATGCTACTATCTCATCAACACCTTGACTCCAAACAAGAACCCAAAAGCTGCAAGCTCATTTGTGATCCCATCTCTAACAAAAGGAAATGAGCTCAAGAGGTTTAGGTTATCCAACAACTTGGTGAGAGAGGCCCTAGATATGCGCGGAATGCATATTCCTACAGAGAAGGAGACCCTAGTGCCTGATTACATGAAGAATCGAAGCCTCACCAAACTTAAGGACATGGTGTCCATGACGCCTAATATTGCAATACACCTTCGCATGTGGATGCAACACTTTGCTTTTCCTGCACAAGATAGATTCACCATGCCGCCCAAAAAGATTTGGTTTAGTTTGTATCTGGCAGAGACACAGAGCCTCACCATCAACTTACCCCACTGGATAATTGATCTGATACACCTAGCTCACAAACGATGGCCGCGGAAACAGGTTTTATATGGTTGCTATGCTCTGCCGAGAATCATTTATAGGTGTTTGGCTTATGACATCCCTATTCAACGGGCCCTAATGTGGAATCGTGTAGAGCAGTTTAGAGGCAGGACATCCACTGGACCCCCTTCTAAGAAGATGAGAGGTACTGTCCAAGTCCCTTGTGCTCAACCACGTGGAGCCACCCTAACACCAGACGTCACCCCTCCACCCCGAAGAGTCCGACCATTCACACTCCGACTTCCAAGACGCAGCACCGATGGTTCTACCTTGATATTCCCTCCCATCCCAACCGATCTTGAATTTCCCAGTGGTGCACCTTTGGAAGAACTCATGAATGAAGATTTCGAACAATTATTACAAGATGTAGAGCTGGAGGCAGAAGAGGCACAACAAGTGGAGAATGTGCAAACGCAAGCAACAACCGCCCAAGTACCTGTCACCACAGTGGAAGTGGATGAAGAGGATGATGAAGATGAAGAACAGGAGGAAGATGAGGAGGATTATGATCAAGAGCATCATGATGAGCAACAAGAAGTGCCAGAAATTGTAGGTGCACCTGCATATACAGCTCAACTACAAAGGTTATACGACACAATCAAAGCAGTGCAAGAAAGGCATCAACTCTCTCTTGTGTCAGGTCAAGCTTTGATGCAAGAAATGCTATTAGATGATGGGGTGGATCAACATTTCATTGACACCCTCAAATTAGTGTCAGAGTCTTTAGGAGTTCCGAAGGCTATCCACACTGCAGTCCGTCAGTCTGTGAGATATGACAAACGCAGAGTCGACACATTACCACGAGCAGGTAAGACTATCAGGATGCTCGTCACAGAACAAGAGGTAACCATTGAAGCCACAGCTACCCCCACCACCACCATTGACCTCTCTGCCGAAACCTTCGTTGAGACATCACCCATCTCACCCCAGCATCCCCCATCACCACCTTCTCCACCCCCACCACCACCTCCCACCATGGAAGAAACGCCAGTCATCACCTCTACCTTCACTTATAACCCACCCTCAGTCACATCATTTTCCTTTCGAGAACCCACCTCACAAGACACCCTCTTCTCTTTCATCACCAATCCCTTGTACACTTCAACCCTTCTACCCCCCGAACCCATAATTGGCCATCCCATAATTCCAAGTGTGGTTGGAAACCCGGCACCCACCGAAGGCACCCTGTGTTTCCCAGCCTATCCCCCAATACGGGTACCTCCATTCCATGACCCTCACTTCCCATCTGGCCCCTACACCTCTTTCAACCTAACCTCACCACCCCAATACCCATCCTTTGTGGAGTAGTTCATCTGCTCTCCAATGTTTCAGAGGCACATTTCCCCGCTGTTCGCAACGACATCAATTTACACGAACACCACACTCACTTCACCTACCATACCCACCTACATGGTAGCCCCTGTACACACCACTCTGTCTGACCCAATGGACATTTCACCCACCACAGCACCTCTCCCCACGATTCCACCATCTCCCCCTCCCTTACCCCCCACCTCACCACTCACCACATCATTGGCACATACAGCATTCACTACCTCCCTCCCCAATCCCACCTCCCCTACATTCCAAACTTTTCCCCTTGCATCTCATAATGTAAATAGCACGTTCAATACATTACTTCAGTATGCACATCAACTACAACAAGAATACCATCAATTGGAAGAACGCACTGCGGCCCTCCAGGCAGAATCTCGACGTCTGCAAGCTAGAGTCAACACTCTGGAAGCCGATTACCAAACGCTCCTAACCGAGCATACCACCTTACAACAGGCTCACTCCGAATTAGAATCAAAGACATCGACAGTAGATGATCAAGCAGTCAAGGAACTAGAAACAGTGCTCCAAGCGCAAATGATATCTAATGCTACACTCAGACGCAACCTTGGGCTATTAAGGAAGCATATGGAAGCAGCACTAGAAGAGAACAAGAGGCTTCAACAACAAAACCAAGACAACTTTGAAGCGGCTATGGAAGGAACTGCAGGAGCAACCATTAGCCCTACCAAGTATAGAGCAGTCCCATCAGAAGACATTCGCATCTTACTCGAGGAGCGTGCAAATTTCTTAGAGTCATATGAAAAGTTAGAGACTGAATGTGCAGACCTAAAGAAACAGATAGCTCGTGCCCCCACAGCTCAACAGGAGTCAATAATCTTGGAACGCTCCACAGAAGAATTAGAGACCCTCCATAAGCAGGTGGCAGAACTCAAAGCATGCCTCGTACCATATGAAAGGCCACCCTCGCCCACTGAAGAACCAGAACCTGAAACAGTAGTGGAAATCCTCGTCGATGACAGCTATGAAGAGCCGTACGAGCCGATGCCAACACCCGGTGGTCTGACTACAGAGGAAGGACAGGACACTTTAGAAATTCAAGTTCCAGATTGGGTCAAAAGGGTTGAGAAAGTGGGTAAGACACATGATGATTGCATTGCTGTGCAAATGCAAGCTCTCACAAATCTGGAAGAAACTGTCCTTCGGTCTTCTTACTTTCAGAACCTATCCCACCAGCGGTTAATCACAACATCAGAGTCGCAGTACATGCCTTATTTTGTCTTGCTACATGATTATAATGCAGAAGTCAAAAGACATACAGGGAAGGAGCCCACATTTGCCACTCAATTTGAGCCAGAGGACTTACCGGCAGATGCGTGTGCTGGCTCGATCTTCCAGCTTAATTGGCGTGCACGTCTACTAACCGATTACCCTGAGATGATGAGCACCTGGGCAACCATGCCACTGTACATCAAGTATAATCCATGTTATTGCCCAATGGTACGCCGCAGATCATGGCAAGCATTTGCGATCAAGGTACGCAACAATAAAGAATGCTCGGCTTGGGTTAACTATCCATATTTTGCTCCACCTCGAGGGACCACAACCGTAGCCTACATGATATCAACAATTCGGCACTGGTCTACACGTCTAAATAATGTACCCAACATAGTAGCGAAAATGTGTATGAAAATATTCGAGCTCATGACCATTGTCTTCAAAACCTTTCGAAAGATACAAGCTCCATACATCTCTGCCCCTGGATTCTCTCAAGGTAACAAGGATTTAGTCTACGACATGAGCCAGACTCCCTCGGTCTGTTATACTTTATGGGATATTTGGAATGAAGGTGTAATGCCTTGAGGTTTTTAATGTGTTTTGTGTTTTGATTTAGCAGGTGAAGATCCATGAGGGTGTGAACGCGCATGGACTTGGAGATATTTAGAAGAATATTTTTAGAAGATGGTTATTTTTAGTTATTTTTGTAAAAAATAATGGATCGCTTTAGAAAGCGACGTTTTTGTAAAAATAGAAAATTACAAACTTGTAAATAAAGCAAAAACACGCTTTTCGGAGCGCGGCCCTCATGTATCTTCTATTCAGGGCGTAATAGGAATTTACTATAAATACGCATGCTCTGGTAGAGTGTCCATCAGAGCATGTGGGGGGAGATTGTACCCAATTTGGTGTCGTCTCTTATCTCTTTCTGTCTTTGAGTATTTTTTTCTCTGCGTTCGTACGTCTGTTATTCTCTGCGTTCGTGCGTCTGTAGTACCTGGGGCAACAGTGGTATCAGAGCCAAGACGTTCGCGGAGGTGGTTGCAGCGTTTGATTGCGATTTGCAGCATTCGGGTCTGTTCGCGATTCGGTGTTCATCTCAACCGCCTGATCCAGTTGCGGCGTTTGATTGCAATTTGAGGCATCCAGTCCGTTCGCGAATCGGCATCCATCTCAACCGTCTCGTCCAGTTGCGGCATTTGATTGCGATTTGTGGCATCCAGTCCGTTCGCGAATCGGCATCCATCTCAACCGTCTGGTCCAGGTTTTTTGTTCATTAAGTTTTTTTGAAGTTTTTTTTGGTTTTAGTTACGCCGGTCAAGTTTTTCGAATTTCACACTGTCACACTCTGTACCCTCTGTACCCCCTGTGCTCACTGTGCTCTCTGTGCTCTCTGTACCCTCTGTACCCCCTGTGCTCTCTGTGCTCTCTGTACCCTCTGTACCCTCTGTGCTCACTGTGCTCTCTGTACCCTCTGTACCCCCTGTGCTCCCCTGTGCTCCTTTTCGGTTACTCCTTCGGCTTACTCCAAGGCGTCGACTAAGGCGTCGACTAAGGCATAGAACTATGGCATAACTATGGCATAACTTTGGCATCTTTGGCTTCTCTAGCACTCATGGTTCTCTTGGTTCTCTTGGTTCCGTTGGCAGCCGTTGGCTACGCGCGAACCAACTAACATATAAGTGGCAATAAGGGCTTAGTTATTTCCCTAGTTAGCCTAGTTAACCCACATAGTTCCTTATTTAGTATGTAGGGGATTTGAACCCACAACCTCATACTACCAAGCGATAAGTTTTATCCACTAGGCTATTTCCTCTTTTTGATACTTTATTCCTTTTAATAAATATTTAACATAACTTTTATCTCTCTCTTCTTTTATTTATTTGTTTATTTATTTACTTATTTTTATTTTATTTTTATTTTATTTTTCTTTTATTTATTTATCATAATACTTCTATTTATTTATTAATATTATTATTATTATTATTATTATTATTATTATTATTAGTTATTTAAATGTTATTGTTAAACGTCTTTTCCTATGTTTAGACCTAGGTTTTGCATCTTTCCATACGGCCATGGACACTACTCAAAATATCGATGATTTAGTTCCTCACCCCTCCCTGGGGTATCAATTGAGCAACAAGTCGAACTTTTACGACATGAACTTAAACATGCCCAAAATGAAATAAAAGAACGTGATGTTGCACTCCAACAACTACAAAGCGATGACAATAACCTAGTCCGGGTAGTGAAGGCCATTATTACCGCCCAAGAGCAAGGAACACAATCCAAGATTGGTGCCAAAAATTTCCAATTTTCACGATTTGATGGACGAAAAGATGGCCAATTTGTTCTCTCATGGTTATCCCAGTTTGATGATTTCTACTCTGATGAATCTTATTCTGAACAGGAAAAAGTGAAATTTGTAACCAACTACTTAGTGGGAAAGGCTCAGTTATGGTGGAATGTTTTGCGCCATAGCACAGATCGCCCCACCACATGGCAAGCCTTTCAAGACAAGCTCAAGGAGTCCTTCCTTCCTCCTCAGTTTCACTTACATGCCCGTCGCTCTTGGACGACTTTTGGATGGAACGATGGAGATACTGTTTCTACCTATACTGAACGTTTTTGGCAACATTTATTACTTATACGTCCACTTGAAATGATTCCTGAAGATACTTTACAGCGGAAATATGAAGATGGTTTGGAGATGGGAATCCAAGCTAAGCTCAACACCTTACGTCCGACGACGCTCTATGAAGCTATTTCTTTTGCACATGATGCTGAGAAAGAATTTCAATCTATCACTAAGTCCATTCGCTTACAACAAACACGTCAACGACCACAACTAATCAAACCCACTTTTCCACTCAAGCGTTCCTTTTCTACTTTTTCTTCTCCTCCTTTTCAACGACCACCTATTTTTCAACGACCTCCTCAATCCACTTTTTCCCCAATCCCCAAGACAAACCCCTTACACCCTACCAAACCTCCAACCTTTCAAACTAGGACGATGGATGCCCAACAAAAGAGGTCCCGTATCATTTGTTGGAATTGTGGTAAGATTGGTCATACCAAAGCTAGATGTAGGTTCCCAACTAACCACATGCAACCTGGTGGAGCTAAAGTACATAACATGGAGGTGATTCCTGAAGATATTCAATTTGAAGACATTCAACCTGATTGGACTGAAGATGCATTGGAGCAGGATCTAAGTACCTTGGGTAACACAATTTCTATTCATTCTTTACTTTTCATGCAAGGTACTATTAATGGTAAAGTTGTTAATATTTTACATGATGATGGTAGTTCACATGACTTTATTTCTCACATATTAGTCAAAGATCTCCAATTAACCCCACTTCCTTCTCTGTACAAAGTTAAGGCTTCATTCCAAGGAAACAGATATAATGTTACAAGTGAAGTGCATAATGTTCAAATTTGTATAGGTTCATACATGGATAAACGCACATTCTTAATTGCTCCTTTGCAGTCCTATGATGTTATACTTGGTATGCCTTTTCGTCACCATTATAATCCATGCATTGATTATCATACACATACCATGCGTTTTAAGTTTAACCATCAAGATATCTGTTTGTCTGCAATACATGATTTCCAACCATTCCCATTAATTAGTCATACACAAGTAAAACGTGCATTCCGAAAAGGCTACAATTCATGTATTGTTTTTGTCAATAACATAGTCGATTATCTACATCCACTTACTAATACCCATAAATCATTTATGGATTCTTATAAGGATTGTTTTATGGCTAATTTTCCTTCTAAACTACCACCTTCGAGAGGATCCCTTGATCATAGTATAGACTTAATTCCTGGTAGTTCTCCTCCCCATAAAGCACCTTATAGGCATGGACCTTTGCATCAACAAGAAATAACCAATCAAGTTAAGGATTTACTTCACAAAGGACTTATCAGGCCTAGTTCTTCTCCCTTTGGAGCACCTGTTCTTTTAGTAGAGAATAAGAACAAGACTTATAGGATGTGCATTGATTATAGAGCACTCAATAAGATCACAATAAAAAATAGATATCCTATTCCTAGGATAGATGATTTATTAGATAAACTTCATGGAGCACGTGTCTTTAGTAAAATTGATCTTAAATCTGGGTATCATCAAATAAGAATGTCACCAAATGATATTTTTAAGACTGCCTTTCGAACTCAGACCGGTCACTTTGAATTCATGGTAATGCCTTTTGGACTTACCAATGCACCTGCTACATTTGCACGCATGATGAATAATATTTTTCTTGAATACCAAGCTTTTGTTCTTGTTTTCTTCGATGATATACTTGTCTATAGTAAGAATGATGATGACCATGAAAAGCATTTAGCAATAGTTTTTAATTTGTTACACACCAACCAACTTTATGCAACTCCTGAAAAGAGTTACTTTTTCCAAAGAGAATTAGAGTACTTAGGCCATATTGTTTCAAGTCAAGGAGTTCATGTAGATCCAAAGAAGATTAAAGTAATTAAAGAATGTCCTATACCACAATCGGTGAATGATGTTCGCTCTTTTCTTGGATTAGCTAGTTTTTATAGAAAGTTTGTAAAAGGTTTTTCTTATTTAGCCCTCCCACTCACTTTATTATTAAAGAAAAAGTTAAAATTTGCATGGGGATTGCCACAACAACAATCTTTTGAAAAACTTAAACAATCACTTTCTCATGCACCTGTTTTGCAATTACCTGATTTTACCCATGTAGTTACAGATGCTAGTGGCTCAGGTATAGGTGCTGTATTGATGCAAAATGATCATCCCATTGCATTTGAAAGTAGGAAGCTTAAACCTTCTGAAAAGAACTACAGTACATATGATAAAGAACTTTTGGCAGTTGTACATGCTTTAAAAATTTGGAAACATTATCTCATGGGTACAGAAGTCATAATCAAAACCGACCAACAAGCTATTAAACATTTACTCAATCAACCATTGATTTTAGATCGACATATCAAATGGGCTTCATACATACAAAATTTTCAGCCTATGATTCAATATCAACCTGGCAAAGCTAATGTTGTAGCTGATGCCCTGAGTCGTTTTCCATCCCCACAAACAAATATTGTTTTTATGAATAACATTTCTGTGGTTCATATTCACTCATTTCATGACATGATTCCTACGAGAAACTTTCTTTACTCCAATTTGCATATAATAACACAACACATACCACTACTGGACGTGCACCAAATGAAATTGTATATGGTAAAAAGCTTCCTACTCCCATGTCTATCATTCAAACTGACATACCTATGGCTGATTCTTTTGCACAAGATCATATTTCTATACTTCATGAGGTTCATGAGCATATTAAAAAGAGTCAGGAACGTTATACCCGTAATATTAATAAGAAACAAGCAGCTAAACAATTTAATGAAAATGATTATGTTTGGTTACGCATAATTAAACGACGTTTGAAAAATATTCTACAACATCCTAAGGTAAAACTTGCACCACGTTATTATGGACCTTTCCGTATTATTCAAAAAATTAATGAGAATGCTTTTAGATTAGATATACCTTCTCATTGGAATATTCATAATTCTTTTCATATCAATTTATTGAAACCATTTAAAGGAATTTTACCACTCATTCCTATTTTGGATGATCCTCCATTGTTAGAAGAGGATGCTGAAGTTTTAATTCTAGAAAAAATACTTGATCATGATGTTACTACTACACGCACAGGTAATCAATACCATAGATATTTGATTAAATATAAAAATCATTCATTCGAAGAATCACAATGGATTCACAAAACATCACTAATTCCACATTATCATCATTTGATTTCTGCTTATCATTCACAATCACATTAAATTCCAGTTTTCCAGTTCCATGCATGTTTTTTTTATTTACATGGCACATGCCTATGATTGTTCAGTGATGCGACATGTGATTGGCCATCCATGTCTATTTTATTTTTTATCAACTGAGGTCAGTTGCTCGTCAACTGGGCGGCATGTTATACTTTATGGGATATTTGGAATGAAGGTGTAATGCCTTGAGGATTTTAATGTGTTTTGTGTTTTGATTTAGCAGGTGAAGATCCATGAGGGTGTGAACGCGCATGGACTTGGAGATATTTAGAAGAATATTTTTAGAAGATGGTTATTTTTAGTTATTTTTGTAAAAAATAATGGATCGCTTTAGAAAGCGATATTTTTGTAAAAATAGAAAATTACGAACTTGTAAATAAAGCAAAAACACGCTTTTCAGAGCGCAGCCCTCATGTATCTTCTATTCAGGACGTAATAGGAATTTACTATAAATATGCATGCTCTGGTAGAGTGTCCATCAGAGCATGTGGGGGGAGATTGTACCCAATTTGGTATCGTCTCTTATCTCTTTCTGTCTTTGAGTATTTTTTTCTCTGCGTTCGTACGTCTGTTATTCTCTGCGTTCGTGCGTCTGTGGTACCTGGGGCAACACGGTCACTATAATCTTTGCCTGGCATGCACGAATAAAGTACTTACCCGCATGCTTCAAGCAGACATTTGAGGAAATGTTCTCTACGGGATTCTGGGAATATCATTCAGAAATTTTCATTCCCAGACCCACACATTTGCTACATCTATTCGCAGTAGAACAAGCGATCCATGCAGATCAGTTACGTCTGCCATTCCAGGACCAATTGATTGGGATCGTATGATGACAGATTTGGCCAGAGGACTACGCATACAAGAACATCAGCTTGCCACTCAGGTTCTGGAATATTACATCCAACACTCCCAGCAACAAGGGTCTGTCAGGGACGACAGACGCGAGAGAGGGGGGGGTGTTGGAACTGAAGGACTCACAAGGCAAGGAAGCGTACGAAGGGAGTCAGAGAGAAGAGAAAGCACAAGAAGACAGAGCAGTCAACGACGATCTGGCAAGTAGGCCAATATTTTTTTTCAGGAACCTAACGCATATCAGAGTGGTGGACACACAAGGAGAAGGAGCAAGTAGGGAGCTCCAGGAAATGTATGTCCAAATGTTAGTAGAATCCCTACAAAAATAGTGATTTTCATCACTAACAATCATTGTAAATATCATTTCCCTATTTTTGTAGCTCCATTTTGTGCAAGCCAAGGAGTCCTTGAGCTTGAGGAGCTTTAGGAGTACCTACCTGTCAGTTTTCACATTTTTTAGACTTCGTTTGAACCTCCGAATAGGGTAGAGAACCTAATTTTTAACTAAGCCGGACACTAAGTCTGAACATGGCCAAAACCTAGTCAAAAACTATAAAAAGAGCTAAAAGGCTCATTTTTGAGGTTAGCTTGTAATTGATATGAACTTGTAGGAGCTTTTTGAAAGGAATCTAAGAACTCCATTGCTTCTCACTCTTTGTCTTGCTGTGTGTGCGTGTGTGTGTGTATGTGTGTGCATGTTAGTGTGCTTCTCACTCACGCACTTGTGCCTTCACTTGCTCGAGGTCATCATACCATCCTCACGTCTTCCCGGATTGATATTAAAGGAGGTGCTACTCATCACTGAGCTACAAACACACAAAAAAATATAAAATAGAAACTCATAAATTCACCAAAACCCATATCCTAGTATGGAACCCAAACCATCATCACCTTCTAGTATTGAATTTTGATATTTAGTCCAAGGCTTGATGTGTTTAGCACTACACCATGCACCCCTAATTGAATAAATAAATAATATTATAAGCCTGAATGATTTGAGCTCACATTGTTACAATGCTCCCAAAGAAGAAGGGCTTGATCTTTGGTTGAATGATTTCATCTCGCGGATGGCTCCCAAAATATGAGAAGAAGGACTTCATCTTTGGTTGAAAACGAAATTCCTTTAAAAATGAAAAAAATAATAATACATTAATAAACATTAAAACTTTGAATGATTTGAATTCACATTCATTACGGGGCTCCTAAACACTCGGAAGAAGGACTTGATATTGTTTCAAACCGCTTGTCTGGGTGGTTGGAACTCTCGCCTCTTGAGGCGGGAGCGAGAGTTCAATATTCACCAACACCATGTAAGGCACATGTTTATCATGGAAGTTGTATCTTGTGGCTAATGTGCCACCATTTGTCCTGCCTCGTGATAGTTGTGAATGTAGTTTAACCCAGCTATGTAAACCCCTGTTCTTGCGGGATAAGGGGGGTCCCATGGGTACTATGGTCTTCCTTGTACAATTACAATTTCAAAGTTAAAGCCTGAAGAAGTAGGCCTCGGCCGAACCTCATTTAAAGAAAAAAAAAGGACTTGATATTTCTTCCAAAAAGTTGAATTTCATCAAATATAAAATAAAGAGCATTACATGATGATTATATTTGACAACGTGGCGTCTTTAAATGTCCATTCATTTATGGTCCAAAGACTCAATGCTTTGGCATCTTAAAATCCTTCTAATAAGAGCTTAAACTTATGAACCCTTCTAACAAGTGTCCATGTGTTTCCACTACACCACACCCTGTGGACACAACACTCTTTTCCGTATGTATGTTTATCTCTAAAATTCACATCTATCTTTAACTTGATTCTATTTTTATAGAAATATCCAATGGCTTTGATGTTTGTGTCTACCATATTCTTGAAGAAAACTCCTCCAAAGGTGGGGAAAAATCTTAGATTAATCATACTATATGTAAAAATACATTTGAAATGGTCTTTTTTTACACTTATTCTATTTTTAGTATAAATCAGACCCACCTTGTAAAGATCGAGGAGTACTCAAGCCTTAGGGGCATAGGACTAACCTCTAGGAATTTTCTCATATTTTTTAGACATCGTCTTGACCTCTAAATGAGCCAAAGACATAATTTTTAAACTAATCGGACACTTTTGTGTGACATAGCCCTTCAAAAATCTATAAAAATCTATAAAAGTGATAGGTTTCTCATTTTGTAGGGTTAGCTTGTTTAATGTTTCATCTCATTTCTTGTATAATACAAGGAGCTTTTTGGAACACATTACCTCTTCTCTACTCATGTGTGTGTGTGAGCATGTGTGTATAAGATTGCTAGTCCTTGAAAATAGAGTTATATACAAAATTCTAGGCATACCCCCAAGCCTCATGTTCTCTAGGAGAACATGTTTCATCTACATTGTGGGATTCACTTCATATTTCAAATGAATAGAGTGGATTCTATTGTCTGATCCTTTCCTACATGATTCAAAACGCCAGTCGGCTTTGCACTTGACAAACTATACCTAGTGCAAAGTAGGGACTCAAAATCACACAAAAATTGGTGAGCATACTCAAGCTGATTAGGAGATCAATTTCTTTTTTGTATGGTGCCGAAATCACGATTTGAGCTCGTTTTGGCCTCCAAACGCACTATCATAGCACTTGTGGAGGAAATTTTGTCTTTTTGTGCCAAATATATATATATATATATATATATATATATATATATAGGCTTTTGTTCGCCAATATAAGCATCTCAAAGTCTGCTACATTTCTAGCAGAACTCGGTAGGGCAGTTCTGTTCAACATTTTGAGATACAGTCATTTTACTGCATCAAGGTATTTTAGTCAGTGGCCATAGCTGCAAGCAGTGATGTATTCTGTATGTTGGCTATTGAGGATAAGTTGGATGGTACCAATTACCCATTATGGGCTTATATGATGGGTCATCTTTTGGTTGCAAAAGGATTGTGGAATATTGTGCAAGGTGTTGAAAAATTTCCTATTACATCTACAAACACATTTGCTGAAGGTGATGTAGACGGTGTTGAAGATGGCGATATTCTTCATGTTCCTATTTGTGTTGCGGTTTTTGCTGCACCTATTGTAGAGCAAATTCCTTGGGATGGCAGAGATGCTCAGTGATGGAGAATGTTAATCTCCAAAAGAACAACTTATTCTTGTGATTAGAGCACCTCTATACCAAGAATAAGTCAAAACCTTTTACACATTTAGAGGATCAACTTCTAATTATCAAAAGATGAACAAATCTGTGAAAAAGGTGATACACAGAAAAGTCTGCTGCACTATTTCCTTATATTGACTTATCAAACGTGTAAAGTTTTTGATGAAACTTTGTACGAATCATCTCCTAGAGATTGCGCAACTATTCCAAGTTGAATTACTCCAAAAGATTAAGTGTAGCTTGAGAAATCAACTTCTCAAGTTACCTATGTCAGAAACTGTACTTCTGAGAAGTCGATTCAGACACCTCTAACTTCTTAACTTTGATTCTCACAATATCTAACCCGTTTTGCCAAATGCTTTTAGCCACGAGTAGATCACCTTCCAACTTAAAGATTAAGTGCTTGCTTGCACAAAACTTTAAACTATGGAGTGAGCACTGACCAAAAGATTAAACACGAAATTTGCGCCTGTTTCAGAGAACTGTAGACATTCAACACATATGAATGTTCCTATTCACAATTCTCCTAGCCTGTTTACAATTGGACTCTGAAATTCAGGTCACAGGCTCATTAACTAACAATTTAGATATCCTCAAAAGGATTTTGCTAATGATCAAACACAGAAGGAGCAGACACGAAAAAATCGGGCGCAATATTTCTTCATTAACTCAGAAAATTACAACTGAGTGATGAGAGCAAACACAAATTCACTTTCCACTATCTCATAGCTTCTATCTCCCTAATTCTTGACTTGTAACTATTGTCACATATGCTCTCATACATGCCCCGACTTTTCTCAAGGTATTTATAGATAATTTGTACATAATTCTTACTGAACAAAAGATCTAAGTCATCTATGACTATGCTAATGTACATATGTGTACAAGACAACATTCTGACTTCTTCTTAATTTTGCAAATGTCTTCCTTTGCTTCATTCTGACCATAAGCATTCTCCAAGATCTGTATAATCACCAATTTGTGATTGGTTTGCTCCAACAGCTCCCCCTCAATCACTAATTGTGATTATTCCATTCTTCTTCACTCCTGCCATCTCCTTGAATCTCTGTAGCTTAGGTCCATCCAAGCTTTTTGTCATCATATCTGCCACTTGTTCTTTTGTTGGAGTGTACATCACTTCAATCTCTTTATCTAGTACCTTTTCCCTCAAGAAATGATACTGTATCTCTATATGCTTAGTCCTGGCATGAAAAACAGGGTTAGCTGCCAAATACAAAGAACTCATATTGTCTCCAAAAATTATTGGAGTACTATGATCAGTCTCAAAACTTTTCATCAAGGTCTTCAACCATATAACTTCTTTTGCAGCTTCTACCATTCCCTTATACTCAGCCTCTGTGGATGATAAAGCAACTGTGTGTTGCTTCTTTGAACACCAAGACACTAACTTGTCTCCAACATAACATAGATATCCATGAGTAGACCTTCTATCATCTGAGTCACCTGCCCAATCTGCATCACTAAACACTTTGATTCTTGTGTCAGAAGTGAAACCATAGTACAAACCTTCACTTAGGGTTCCTTTGATATATCTAAGTACCCTTTGGGCTGCAATCCAATGAGTCTTCTTTGGACAATGCATAAATTGTGACAACACACCTACTGCATATGATAGGTCTGGCCTTGTCAAGGTAGCATAGATTAGACTACCTACCAAACTCTGATATTTCTTCATGTCATTGAACTCTTCACCTCCATACCTGCTTAATTTATGATTTACCTCCAATGGAGTGGTTGAGGTCTTGCAATCTTCCATGTTAAACTTGATCAAAAGATTCTTCAAGTATCTCTCTTGTGAAACATATACTCCATGTTGAGTATACACAATCTGCATTCCTAGAAAATAAGATAAGTTTCCCAAGTCACTTATCTTAAACTCCTTCTCTATTTGCTTCTTGAGTTCATTGATTCCTTGAGCATCTGTTCCTGTAACAATAATATCATCAACATAAATGCACATGTAAATATATCCATTTTCACTTGCCTTCACTAGCAAGCTACTATCTGCCTTTGATGCTTGAAATCCACATTCATTCAAGAACTTGACCAATCTGTAATTCCAAGCTCTTGGGGCTTGCTTCAACCCATATAAAGCTCTCTTGAGCTTACACACATAATCTGATCCAATTGACTCCATGAAGCCTTCTGGTTGCTCCATATATACTTCATCTGCAATGTAACCATTAAGAAATGCATTCTTCACATCCAATTGTGATAATTTCCAACCTTTGCAAGCAGCAATAGCAATCAATGTCCTAATTGTAGACATCTTAGCAACAGGACTAAAGGTTTCATCATAATCTACCCCATAAGTTTGGGCATAACCTTTAACCACAAGTCTAGCCTTATATCTAGACACCTTACCATCTGCAAACCTCTTTGTTTTGTATACCCACTTGCATCCAATGACTTTCTGATTCTTTGGTCTTGGTACTAATTCCCAAGTTTCATTTTCAAGTAGAGCATCATACTCTTCTTGCATTGCCTTCTCCCAATTCTGTTTACCTTTGGCTTCTTCATAAGTGGTTGGATCTTCTTCTGTTTTCACAATGTAAGCATAATCTCTTGTTGTTAGGAAAGATGTATCATAGCTATACCTTATAGGCTCTTTCCTTTCCCTTGTAGATCTTCTGATTTCTGCACTTCTTGATGTTTCAGCCTCATTTGATTCTGGATCAAATCTTGGCCCTTCTTCTACATGATCCTGCACTCTACATCTAGAGTCAACTTCATCAACAATTTCTTCACATACCTTTACCTTTGCCTTTCCTTTCCTTTGAATTTCTTCAACACCTGCATACTCATTTGGTGATCCTGTATACCACATGTTTTGCTCATCAAATGTTACATCTTTAGTAACAAGAAATTGCTTTGTGGATGGACTCCACAACCTGTAACCCATTTGTCTATCATCATATCCAATAAACACATACTTCTCTGCTTTTGGTTCTAGCTTATGTCCTAATTGTGAAGGAACATAAGCATATGCAATACATCCAAATACTTTACAATGATCAAGACTAGGCTTCTTACCCCACCATGCTTCATAAGGAGTTCCTCCATCCAAAGCTTTGCAAGGCAACCTATTCACAAGGTATGTTGCAGTGTTAATGGCCTCTGCCCATAAGTAATTTGGACAATTCTTTTCCTTCATCATGGCTCTTGCAAATTCTACAAGAGTCCTATTTCTCCTTTCAGCTACTCCATTTTGTTGAGGGGAGTACCTGCAAGTCACTTCTCTTTTGATACCTGCATTCCACAAATAATCATCAAACTCTTTTGAGAAATACTCTCCCCCTCCATCTGATCTTAACCTCTTTAGCTTTTGTCCTGTGATCCTTTCTGCATAAGCATGGAAATGTTTGAATGTCTTGAAGACTTCTGATTTGTCCTTGATTACATACAAAGTAATCCACCTGGTTGCATCATCAACAAACAACACATAATATCTGGATCCATTTATGCTATAGTCCCTTGAGGGACCCCATACATCTGTATGAACCAATTCAAGCATGTTTGAATACTTGTACCCTGATTTGTTATAAGAACTTTTATGTGCTTTACCTAATTGACAAGCTTCACACTTGTACACCATATGTTGCCCTTCAATATTTGGCAATCCAAGCACCACCTGATTCTTTGACATTTCCTTTATAGCTCTCTCATTGAAATGACCTAGCCTCTTATGCCATAGGTCTAATTCAGATACCTTTTGACCTCCATAGGTAAACAATGCATGTCCTACATTACCTTGGACTTTGAGAGTAAACAATCTTCCCTCCTTTTTACCTGCAATTATGGTTCTATATCCCTGATTTGGATCTTGTACATAGACACCATCATTTGTAAATCTTACCTCATATCCTTTCTCCACAATTTGCCCTACACTTATCAAATTTTTAGGAATAGTAGGGACATAAAGTACCTTGCTCAGAAGTGTACTTCCACTCTTTGTCTTCACTGATCCAATGCTCTCCACTTTATGTTTAGTATTGTCACCTGTTTGAACTGTATGTCCATTCACCCTTGCTTCCATATCAGTCATCAAGGATAGGTTCCCACTCAGATGATTACTACACCCTGAGTCAATATAAAACACTCTTTGATCTTCTCCCATTAATTCATGAGTTGCATTCAAGATAAGAGTCATGTCATCCTTCTGATCTGATGCATAATTGTAATAATTATTGTTGTAGGACTGAGATTGGAAGTTTCTTCCACCTCCTCTACCATATGATGTCCTACCACCTCTTCCTCTGAAATTGCCTCTTTGGTTTCTGCCTCCTCTACCTCTTTGACTATAATTCTGATTGTTGTATCCTCCACTTTGATTGTTATACCAACAATCATTTGCCAAATGATTTGTTCTGCCACAAATCCAACAAGCTTTAGCATTATCTTTGTTCTTACCTCCTCTTCCTTTACCTCTGAAATTTGTCTTCCCTTTTGTGAAGTTGGCTTGATTTGAGTTCCCTTCATCCTCATTTGATTGCTTTCCCTTGCCATTCTTTTTCTTATCTTTGGAGTACATAGCTTGACTTGTACTTCTATCATTGTCTCCTTTAAGATCCTGCTCAAAGGTTAGCATGTGTCCTAGCAATTGATTAAGGTCAGGAGTAAAGTGATCAAGTGACAATTCTATGGACAATATAAAAGGCTTCCACTTCTCATCACCTCTTAGACCTGTAAGTATTTGTCTTACCAACTTTTCTTCTTCAATGTCTTCATCCACTGCTCCCAAGCTATCTGCAATATCTTTCATCCTTGCCACATAATCTGAAATTGATTGTGAGCTCTTCTTCTTGAAAGTTGTGAACTCAGCCCATAGTGAGGACTTCCTTGACTTAGTTGTATTTTGGAAATGCTCTTCCAAGGCATTCCAAACATCTGTAGCACTTTCTAAACCTCTGATGTGAGGTAGAAGATAATCATTTACAGCCATGTAGATGATACTCCTTGCTTGAGCATCCTTTCTCATCCAAGTCTTCAACATTGCAAGTTCTTCCCTAGTAGGAATACTTGGATCTGCAAATTCTGGTTTTTCTTCATCTCCTGTAATGAATGATATAAGATCTTTGCTCATGAGGTGTGCTTCCATCCTCATGGACCATGCTGGATAGTTCTCCCTATCTAGCTTATCAATCTGCAAGCTTTCTCCCATCTTGTATCCACCTGTGTATTGAAATCTTCAAGCTTTACAAACAATGTATGTACCTTTACTTCGAATTGAACTCCTTTTGCCTTTCTTGATGTCAATTTGTCTTCTCCTCGAGCTTTGACTCCAAGCTTTCACTTCTTGATCCTTCAAATGTTGAATCTCTTGAATCTGCAGCAGTCGAGATCCTCCTTTTCTTCAAATTGATGTCTCCTGCTCTGATACCACTGATGGAGAATGTTAATCTCCAAAAGAACAACTTATTCTTGTGATTAGAGCACCTCTATACCAAGAATAAGTCAAAACCTTTTACACATTTAGAGGATCAACTTCTAATTATCAAAAGATGAACAAATCTGTGAAAAAGGTGATACACAGAAAAGTCTGCTGCACTATTTCCTTATATTGACTTATCAAACGTGTAAAGTTTTTGATGAAACTTTGTACGAATCATCTCCTAGAGATTGCGCAACTATTCCAAGTTGAATTACTCCAAAAGATTAAGTGTAGCTTGAGAAATCAACTTCTCAAGTTACCTATGTCAGAAACTGTACTTCTGAGAAGTCGATTCAGACACCTCTAACTTCTTAACTTTGATTCTCACAATATCTAACCCGTTTTGCCAAATGCTTTTAGCCATGAGTAGATCACCTTCCAACTTAAAGATTAAGTGCTTGCTTGCACAAAACTTTAAACTATGGAGTGAGCACTGACCAAAAGATTAAACACGAAATTTGCGCCTGTTTCAGAGAACTGTAGACATTCAACACATATGAATGTTCCTATTCACAATTCTCCTAGCCTGTTTACAATTGGACTCTGAAATTCAGGTCACAGGCTCATTAACTAACAATTTAGATATCCTCAAAAGGATTTCGCTAATGATCAAACACAGAAGGAGCAGACACGAAAAAATCGGGCGCAATATTTCTTCATTAACTCAGAAAATTACAACTGAGTGATGAGAGCAAACACAAATTCACTTTCCACTATCTCATAGCTTCTATCTCCCTAATTCTTGACTTGTAACTATTGTCACATATGCTCTCATACATGCCCCGACTTTTCTCAAGGTATTTATAGATAATTTGTACATAATTCTTACTGAACAAAAGATCTAAGTCATCTATGACTATGCTAATGTACATATGTGTACAAGACAACATTCTGACTTCTTCTTAATTTTGCAAATGTCTTCCTTTGCTTCATTCTGACCATAAGCATTCTCCAAGATCTGTATAATCACCAATTTGTGATTGGTTTGCTCCAACACTCAGGCACATGCATTGATAGCCTTGTTTGTCAAACATGCCATTATTCCTCACATTCACTCTTGTAGAACATCTAAGGATGCTTCGGATACACTTACCACTTTATACTAGGCGAGGAATGAGGATCATGTTGCTTACCTTCAAAAATAGTTGGAGAGTGAGCACATGACTAAAGGACATTCCATGGACAGTTTTCTGACAAAGATCAAATATTCGAAGGAATATTTGATTTCTGTTGATGAAGTCTTGCCTGTCAGTTCACTTGTGCAGACTATTCTGAATGGTCTTCCTGATTCATATTAGAGTTTGGCTTCTACTCTTCGTTTGATGATGAAAGGCAACCCAAATGCCTTAACATTTGAGGAGTTAGTCTCTGTTGTATTGGAGGAAGATCAGTCTAGGCAGAACATGTCCATTATGCTTATTGCATATCAAGCTTTCCTAACTAGTCAGAAGGGCAAAGGTAAACAGAGCTCTGCTACTAGTAAGCAAAAATCTGTTAATTCTACACAATCAAAGAAGGATGACAGAGATAATAATAAAACTAAAAAGAAAAAATTGTTTTGTGAATACTGTAAAAGAAATGATCATGTCATAAAGAGTTGTCCAAAACTGGCTGCTAAAGAGGCAAGGAAGAAAGAGGCTGGAATGGTTGTTGTAGAGGCCTCTACACCCAAAATAGAGTCTGCTAATCTTGTGTAGAATGAAGAATGGGCAGTTACCATTGTTTGCAATTATGATCCATCTTCTCATGAAAGTTGATGTCTATAGTAGACTCAGATGTTTGGTACTTTGATAGTGGGGCAACCAAACATATTACCTCATAGCGCAATTTCTTCACTTCACTCGAGCTTGCCCTATCAGACATTGATCCATAGATATCATGACATTGGACAATAGGGATCATTCTATGTGTGTGAGGGACAAGGGATAGCTAGCCATGTCAGACATTGGTCTACAGAGACCATTCCATGTGTGTGTGGGACAAGGGCTAGTTAGCGAAGGTCCTAAGCTCGTGGGTATATCCTAAGGTATTTGATGGTTAGTGGGGATGAGTGTTGCATGTTGGCCACATGGCGACGCTAGATCATTCCAGATCACTGCTATTTTAGATAGAAGTGGATATAAATGGATGGGAGGAGAGTGGCACACACATCATTCGCATGTCTTATTTTGAGGAAAGCCTCACAAGCCAAGGTTCCAAGCTCGGGGGATACCCTAAGGTATTCAATAGTAATGGGAATAAGTGTTGCATGATGTACACATGGTGGCACTAGAATATTCCACATCATTGCTATTTTTAGAATACAAGAGGGTATATATGGATGGGAGGAGAGTCACACAAACATCATTCAAGTTTACAATTGGTATCAGAGCAAATAAAATCTTGCTTTTAGCGTGCGTTTTTTTGGGGGGTGTTTTTGCATTTAGCTTCTTCTTCTTCATCGTTGTCTTGAAGATTTTGAGAGTTTTTTCGTGATCGTCATTGCGTTTTTCATGCAAAATGAGAGGTCAAAAGGAGCGAGGGTCCATAGGGATCCCCCCTCTGACGTGAACCAATGCACAGGCCTGCCCCACAATGTCCTGGGCCCGTCAGTGCCTTCCCCCGCACATCACGTTTTCCTGGAGGCCAAAATTTTGCCCGCATGAGCACATGTGCTACCCACGCGTAGAGGAGAGAGAAGAGGTTATTTCCTTATTCTTCCTCTTTGTGTTGAAGTATCAACAAAGACTGCACTCTTTATGTACTTGCCTTGAGCATTCCCTCACCGTGCATATGGGATAATCGTCCACGCTTGCGCACATCTGTGGCTTGGAAAAGGCATACACAGAGATCATAGTAACAATTTTTTTCGAAGTCTTCTCTTGATTCCCTAGTCTAATCTTGCCAACTTAGCCAGTTGAACCCACCTATCTCCACATTAGAGTTTTTTGTTGCTGTGGATAGCTCTCTAAGAGCTCTTTCCAGAGAGTGGTTGAAAGCCATATTTTGGTTTCAGTCTCAGTTACCTTCAAAGCTTCAAGTTTGATCGTTCTTCAATATCAACCCTCTTTTGAGCATTGTTTTGAAGTACTAACTATCGGAAGGGTCTTGGAAAGCTATTTGGACGGAGTGTGGATCATCTCCATCACCTACACACACCTGCATATTATCTCTTGGGCCTCCAAATAAGTTTATTTGTCAATTAATATGCATTATGGCTTTCTTTTTGCATCATACTGCATATAGAACATGCAAATTTGCATAGTATCTAGAGTATACACGTAGTTAGGATGTGGACTAGTATTTTACAATGCATGTATTCTTATTTGCAGGGATAGGTAAGTATTTTTTGGTAGGTTTTGTGAGGAAAGAACAAGAAATTTGTCAGGGTGTGTAATCCCCTTCGGTTTATTTGTAGTTAGATTGTGCCTATCGGCACCGTTATTGCGAGAATTGCTTGTTGATTACTTGGTATAATTTTTTTGATTTTCAAAATTACATTATTATGTTGCCAAAATTTTTAAAAATTTAGTATTTATATGCATTCAAGAATACAAAACATATTAAAAGTTTCTTGTTTCTTCATTTTGCATCGAGCAAAGGCTTGTAATTTGTTTTTTTTCCATTGCCACTTACTTATTTAGGTGTACATAGAGCATAGTATCTAAAAACACAAGAAAAAATTTTAAATAGAAACTCATAAATTGACCGAAACCCATATCCTAGTATGGAAGCTAGACCATCATCATCTTCTAGTATTGAATTTTGATATTTAGTCCAAGGCTTGATGTGTTTAGCACTACACCATGCATCCCTAATTGAATAAATAAATAATATTATAAGCCTGAATGATTTGAGCTCACATTGTTACAATGCTCCCAAAGAAGAAGGGCTTGATCTTTGGTTGAATGATTTCATCTCGCGGATGGCTCCCAAAATATGAGAAGAAGGACTTCATCTTTGGTTGAGAACGAAATTCCTTTAAAAATGAAAAAAATAATAATACATTAATAAAAATTAGAACTGTGAATGATTTGAATTCACATTCATTACGGGGATCCTAAACACTCGGAAGAAGGACTTGATATTGTTTCAAACCGCTTGTCTGGGTGGTTGGAACTCTCGCCTCTTGAGGCGGGAGCGAGAGTTCAATTTTCACCAACACTGTGTAAGGGACATGTTTATCATGGAAGTTGTATGTTGTGGCTAATGTGCCACCGTTTGTCCTGCCTCATGATAGTTGTGACTGTAGTTTAACCTAGCTATGTAAACCCCTGTTCTTGTGGGGTAAGGGGGGTCCCATGGGTACTATGCTCTTCCTTGTACATTCATTTATGGTCCAAAGACTCAATGCTTTGGCATCTTAAAATCCTTCTGATAAGAGCTTAAACTTATGAACCCTTCTAACAAGTGTCCATGTGTCCCCACTACACCACACCCTGTGGACACAACACTCTTTTCCGTATGTATGTTTATCTCTAAAATTCACATCTATCTTTAGCTTGAGAAGATATTTTATAGAAATATCCAATGGCTTTGATGTTTTTGTCTACCATATTCTTGAAAATCTTAGATTAATCATACTATATGTAAAATACATATGAAATGGCCTTTTTTTAGCTTGAAATTATATTTTTAGTACAATTCAGACCCACCTTGTAAAGATCGAGGAGTACTCAAGTCTTAGGGGCATGAGACTAACCTCCATGACTTTTTTCATATTTTTTAGACATCGTCTTGGCCTCCAAATGAGCCAAAGACATAATTTTTAGGGGCATGAGACTAACCTCCATGACTTTTTTCATATTTTTTAGACATCGTCTTGGCCTCCAAATGAGCCAAAGACATAATTTTTAAACTAGGTCAGACGCTTTTGTGTGCACATAGCCCTCCAAAAATCTATAAAAATCTATAAAAGTGAAAGGATTCTCATTTCTTAGGGTTAGTTTGTTTAATGTTTCACCTCATTTCTTGTACAATACAAGTAGCTTTTTGGAACACATTACCTCTTCTCTACTCATGAATGTGTGTGTGTGAGAGAATGTGTGTGTAAGATTGCTAGTCCTTGAAAATAGAGCTATATGCAAAGTTCTAGGCATAGCCTCGAGCCTCGTGTTATCTAGGAGAACATGTTTCATCTACGTAGTGGGATTCACTTCATATTTCAAATGAATAGAGTGGAATCTATTGTCTGATCCTTGCCTAAATGATTCAAAACCCCAATTGGCTTTGCACTTGACAAACTATACCTAGTGCAAAGTAGGAAAAGAATAATAAGGGTGGATTCAAAAAACATCCTTGGCCAATCCAATATTTTCACTAAGTGCTATTTAGGCACAAACATATGAAATTGTGTATGCATGTGTATATACATGTGTATATGTATTATATGTGTATGTGTATGTGTGTATATATGTTATGCATGTGTAAAACCCTAAAACCCTAATCATAAAGACATAGACCTAAAACATGTATATGTGTGTATGCATGTATATATATATATATATATATATATATATATATATATATATATATATATATGAGTATATGTGTATGCATGTGTAAATATCTTAAAAACTCTAATCCTATTTTTATATATTTGATGTGAAAAAAAACCTTAAAATCCTAATTTTATATATTTAATTAAAACACTAGCTATTTTCATATTTATTTATCTATACTGAAATTGTATATGTGTGTGTATATGTGTGCATGTGTGTATATGTGTGCATGTGTGTATATGTGTGTGTGTATGTATGCATGTGTATGGATGTGTAAACACCATAAAAACCCTAATCCTATTTTTATATATTTAATTTACATGTGTGTATATGTAAGTATGTATGTATGCATATGTATATGTATGCATGTGTGTATATGTGTGTGTATGTATGCATGTGTGTACATGTGTTTGTGTATGTATGCATGTGTGTATGTATGTGTGTGTGCATGTATGCATGTGTGTATATGTGTATGTGTGTATGTATGCATGTGTGTACATGTGTGTGTATGTATGTGTGTGTATGAATGCATGTGTGTTTATGTGTGTATGTATGCATGCATGTGTGTATATGTGTGTATGTATGCATGTGTGTACATGTGTATGTATGTATGCATGTGTGTACATGTGTGTGTGTATGTGTGTGTATGTGTGTGTATGTATGCATGTGTGTATATGTGTATGTGTGTGTATGTATGCATGTGTATATGTACGTGTGTGTGTATGTATGTGTGTGTGTGTATGTGTGTGTGTGTATCCATGCATGTGTGTTTATGTGTGTGTATGTATGCATGCATGTGTGTATATGTGTGTATGTATGCATGTGTGTGTGTATGTATGCATGTGTGTACATGTGTGTGTATGTATGCATGTGTGTACATGTGTGTGTGTATGTATGCATGTTTGTATATGTGTGTATGTATGCATGTGTGTATATGTGTATATGTGTGTGTATGTATGCATGTGTGTGTATGTATGCATGTGTGTGCATGTGTGTGTGTATGTATGTGTGTGTGTATGTATGCATGTGTGTACATGTGTGTGTATGTATGCATGCATGTGTGTATATGTGTGTATGTATGTATGCATATGTATGTGTATGCATGTGTGTACATGTGTGTGTATATGCAGGTATATATGTGTGTATGTGTATGTATTTCTATATCTCTCTCTCTCTCTTTATCTCTCTCTATCTTTCTCTTTTTCATCTGTCTTTATCTCTCTCTTTATTTTTCTCTCTTTCATCTCTCTTTATTTCTTTCTCTATCTTCCTCTCTTTCATCTCTCTTTATCTCTCTCTTTCTCTCTCTTTCTCTCTCTTTCTCTCTCTTTCTCTCTCTTTCTCTCTATTTCTCTCTCTATCTTTCTCTCTCTATCTTTCTCTCTCTCTATCAATAGAGAATAAAACAATCACTTATAGGTATGTCCCTCTTTTGGATCATTGTCGTCAAAGCGTAATGTATGTCGTCTATCATCGAATTCCAAGGAATCGACACCAAAAAACTTTTGCAAAATCAAAGAGAAGAAAACTTATAAAACATAAAGCATAGAGAAAGACAAAGGGTAAGAGTACACACACCACTTACCAAGATGCGAGATCTAAAGAGAGAGAGTATGTGTGTCTGTGTAGAGAGAGAGATCTATGTGTGTGTGTGTGCATAAGACAATGCAGGTCACAATTCGGTTCACGTGCACAAGTTTGATAGAAGCAAGCAGTACTCAGTGTAAAGCATGCACAAAATGTTGATTTTTGCTCTCGGGTTCCCGGTATGTTTAAAACCTGATCTCGGTATAGGCGTCGGTATAAGTGTCGGTAATTTTTTGGAAATTCCCGATGCTTATATCGATGCCTATACTGACGGTCACGAAACATTCCAACGATCCGTTTTAAATGGTCATATCGATGGTCGAATGACCGTTGATATGTTTAAGTGCATTTTTCCAACGTTTATACAACGTCGAGAGTGACCGTCGGTATAGGCAACGTCGGTATGCCCCTCATATGTTGTAGTGATAACAACAAGATTGTTTTCATTTCATTATCCATCTCCATCTTCTTAGCTTATACCTGACAAAATATAGCATCAAACTCATTTATATGAGCCACAACACTATTTTTGTCCTTCATCTGATGGTCATATATCTTCCTCCTTAGATGAACTTTATTTGATATCGTTTCTTTTTCATAAGTGTTGCATATTTTTTCCAAAGCTCCTCTACACTTTTACAATCCAATACTCTAAAGTAAACATTGTTTTCCAGGTGATGCTAGACCTAGCCATTTCATCCAAATCATCCCAATGACCATCATCCATATCAACAAAATTCTTTGAGATTCCATTTATTGGGTTCCACTGCCTCCTCTGAATCAAAATATCTTTAATCTAATTCTTCTATAGAGAAAAGTTAGTGCCATCAAATTTTCAAATCATGGTATTTTCCCTATAAGTTATAGATCCTAATGGGAACACTATCACTAGAACTTGATCCACCATATGTTTCGGAGACCTCTGATGCCATGATGATAGAGAACTGACTAGAATGATTATGGAGCTAGAATAGTACAAACACCACTAATGCTAAAAAAAGGTGACAAGTTTCGGTGCTCATGAGCGGTGATGGCCTTTACTGGCATCCATGGAGTTGATGCCATTGAGATCTGATATCTATCTTGGGTGTCGTGTGCACAAGGCTTCTTGGGGAGGCCCTTGGGATCCTCTTAGGGGCCTCTCTCTTTCGCTTTATTTTGTGGTAAAGCACCTCGTGTATGCCTGTTTGAATAGCTCCCCTTGATGGTTCACCATCACCACAAAGAAGATGAGAGTCCTTCATTCAAAGGCTACCAAAAAAGAAAACTCACAAAAAATCTCCCAATCGGTCTTTTTCTTTGAATGCCAAATGTGAGCATTCAATCCTAAAATCTCTCCAAAGGAAGACTTGAAAGCTAGAGGCTTGAATCTTGTGTGTGCAATTCACTTCTCATCCTTTATATATCCTCTTGCACCCAAAATAACAATGATCTAGAATGCTCTAGTGTGGACATATCGACATCATGCACACTCATTCCCATTACTCTTTAGGTACCTTAGGATATCCCCCTAACTAGGGACCTTGGCTATGCTTAGTCCTTGTCCCACACATGTGCACACATTTAAAGGTCTTTGTAAACCAATCTCTAACAACATGTAGATACATAGTACATAGTAGCATGCTTGGTAGTGGGGATAGCTTGGGAGGTGGCACAGTATTGATGTAATCATGCACCATGTGCTCCATATGTCGCCAATTAAATGTCATTTCTTTGCATGTTTTGCAAAATTGACTTTGGTAAATGTCTATAAAAGGCATCCACATGAACCTTAGCTACTAACACATTGTGTGTGTCTTTTGTTATGCACAGGGAAAGGATTCTTTATTATCTTTATGATATATGAAACCAACATTGATGCGCAAGTTCTTTGTGTTTCTTGCTTCTTCATTTGTGAAATGCACATAAGAATGAATTGAGATAAAGGTCAAAATCAGTATATATGGCTCATCCCATTTGATTACCACTTCTACATTGAATAAATATGTGTTTGATAAGTCATCATTTGCTTATTTCTCTTGGTCAACTCTAGATATCCTCGATATGTGGCTAGCATGTATGTGAGTGCTTTCCTTCTTTACTACCACTTCAAAACAATATTCCATGAGAAACTAATCAATGTACCAACGTGATAGTAGCACAAGGATTATTGGCAAGGTATAGTAAGGCATGATGGTTGACAAAGATCTTCAATTTGTTTGCCAAGAAGTAATGTCAAAAGTTTTTTATAGCATACACCATTCCTAATCCTTCCCTTTTTGCACTAGTGTAGTTTCATAATGCAAGGATGAGTTTTTTACTCATATAAGCAATATGGAAGTCTAGATTCCCCTCTTTAGTTGGCTATGCTAAAATGCATCCAATTGAAAAATTAGAAGCACATACATGGATATGGAATGGTTTTTTCTAATATATGCCCTCAATATTGGAGCCAATATGTGGCATTGTTGACCTCTTGAAAATAGTGTTTGCACTCTTTCATCCACTTAAAATTTTTCAATGGCATGTACATTGGCTCAGCTATGGTTGCACACATATGTATGAAACATCTACAATAACCATAGTGCCCCATAAAGGCTTTGGACTTCTTTACATTACATGCGCTTGGAAGATATGTGATTGCTTTGACATTATGTTCTTATGTAGCAATGTCATTTTTAGAAACTATGTGTCCAAGGATTTTAAAGATTAGGACCATAAATACACATTTTATTGGATTTAAGAAGACCTTGTACAAGTGAAACTTGTCAAAGATTTTTTGGAGGTCCATTACATGTTCTTTAGTTTGTTAGAGTATGCATATAAATTGTTACCTACAAGAATTTCCAAAGAAATTCTTTGAACATATGGCATACTAACCTTTGGAATGTGGTTGGGGCATTTTTAAGTTTGAATGGCATTACACAAAAAGCATAGATTCCACATTCTATCACAAAGGTTATTTTGTGTTGATCCTCTTGTGCTATTGGCACTTCACTATATCTAGGGAACCCATCTAGGAATCTATAAAATTCATTGCCAGCTACCCATTCTAATTGATGATCTTCAATTGGTAGCGGATAGTCTTCCTATATGGTGGCAACATTGGCTTTTTTGAGATTAACGCGTACCCCAATTTTGCCATTCTTTTTAAGATGTACCAATGTAACTGAGACCCATTGCATATGGTTGATTTCGTGAATGAAACCAATTCCCAATAGTTTATCGATTTTCTCTTTAATCTTGGTAGAGTAGGCCTCATTATAGGTAAATGGTCTCTGTTTTGATGGTTGTGCACCTTGTGCTATAGGAATGCAATGTGCACAAATGTTCAATTCAACACCTTTGAGGTCCTTGTAGGTCCAAGCAAAGTAGTCTCTATACTTCTATAGAAGTTGAATTAGATCTTCTTCTCAGAACTAGATAGATAATTCATGATATAAAAGCAACACTCTTCATTAAACAACAATGACCACTTTCATCATGTCTTCTTTATTGTCAAAACTGAGCCCTATCATTTTCTTTCTTTTAGGCATCGAGAAAGTAACCCTTTGTTCCTTTACCTCATACTTCTTGAAGTGATATTGAAAGAGAAATTGAGTGTGCATATTAGACTTACTGTTAGCCACACTATCTTGATTTTCACAAAATCCCACTCATGGACTTGGAAGATAGCATGTGTAAGTTCTTCAATTTCAGATGTATGGATCATGGTTCCCATATATTGCAAGTATTTTTCTTTGGAAGAGTAATGGATGTTCACTTAAAGGCTTTGATAGTGACTATCATCCTATTTAGTATCACTTGTGTGTCTTCTATTATCTCTAAGGGTTTTAGTAACTCAAGGACTTGATCAAATTCAGTGGGATCTTCCTCTACAACACATGTATAATGAAGAATACATTCCCACCCATAATACCAATTGTAACCATGTCAGCGTGGCTACCTAATATGTCATATCCAACTTTCCAAATTGGTCAACAATGCCATAGGTTAATCAAACTTCTCAAGGAATGACAAAAAACTAGATGGCCCAGAATTAGGTCTTGCAACCTTATTTTGGTAGATGGTTTCTTCCTTACCAAGTAGCTGAACATATGTAAGAGCTCTATGAAGGATAGGGTGACCCACATGCACATGAGTTTGAGTTCTAGCAAGTGTTGCATGCAAAGCAAGTCCATGATTTCTTCAAACAATATGAAGCATTCAAACTCACCTTAAAAGGACCAGAATTAGTCTACTTCCAACTAATAAGAAATTACAATCATAGAAAAACTCTTGAAATCATTTATCATCAAAATCTTTAAGAAACAAGTTAGACATGGCACCTCTACTATGCTTATGTGTTTTATGCAAGAAGCTCGTGAGGACTCACAACTAGCTAATCATGAGTACAAACAATATATGCTATGATTTTTGATAGAGGACCTCCCTTTAGTATCCAAATACATTGCTCATTTTCTTGATGGCTTACATAGTGCTCAGTTACAAACTACAACATATTTATTGTTTCATATTACCTTGGAGGATTATATTCAAAAGTGCCCGGAGAGAGAAGAAATGGAACAAAAGAGTTCCTAAACTTGAGGATACCCTTAAGAAAATTCAAGAAGAGCTTGCAAAGGAGCAAATCCCAATTCAAGCAAGATCACAAACCAATGAACATCCATGACCATATAGAAGTTATGGACATAGCCTAGCTCGAATTGTGCTTGAGATGGGCTTGAAAAACATATGACTTGAGTTTCCCACTAGGAAATCCATCTAGAAATAGGGACACTTGCTTTTCTTGGGTAGGTAACTTTGGAGTATGGCATCACTCAATATATTGCTTTCCTTGCCAACCTCATAGTCTCTTGTGGGGTCTATTTGAAACTATGAATCAAGGATGAGGTGTTATGCCTGATCACACTCTTAGAGAACTCTATAATGAATGCCTCTAGTACTTGTGTGATCTTAATCTCTTCAATGCCTAGAAACAAGCAAGGCCATCCTTTTCAAGGTCATTCCATAAGTCTCACATTGAGTGAACATGTCCTTAGCTTGTTTGGACCATAGAGTTTGTTTTAACTCCACTTCATGGTCATATGGATCCCTTGTTCCATGTAAATAATTATTCATAGTCTTTACTACCTAAAAGAGCCTCAATGTCCTTGAGTGTTCAATGGGAAGTCATATGTATCTCTATGGTCCTCATGCTTCTCTATCTCTCTCTTTCTTGTCTATAAGTTCCTTGTTCAAATCTCCCTACACCTAGGTTGGGAAAGAAACTAAGTTCACGTGTGCCTCTCAATTTATTCTTAGGTATTCCCCTAGGGTTTGAAGTTCCCACATACATGGATTTTGTGGGTCTATGTGAAGTGGCATTTCTGGGTCAACAAGGTCATCATTGTAATCATACATCATTAACTCATCTTTAATATCAGAGGTGGGTGGAAGAAAGTGCCAAAAATCTCTTCCATGCTTCTACTCACGAAAACCTCAATGCATCTATTGTCTTGAGGGTTGTGGAAGTGGATATACTCCATGACAACACCAATTTTCCATGAGGTGTGGTAGGAGTCACATTCATAGTTCTTCCTCTTCTTTTTCTTTTAACTCTATCCGGAGGATGACTATTCCAAATTCATTGGTTCTCTTTATGGAAACTGGTGACCATATACATTATGTCTTGTTTGTCTATGTAAGGTGCAATGCATCTTTGAATTTGACCATTGGGTGATCAATCCAAAATAGTGTTCAAGATTTTGAAGTTGCACTATTGACCTACTCCAGCCATCCTCATAGATGCGTGCACCTAAAGGGTTTGTATTAATGTACTCCAATTGTGTCTTATGGGGTCCTTCAAGTGTCTCCAAGTACAAAAACATCAAATTAATTGTCTATCTCTTCATGCCATAAAAAATTAATTTTCTAGTCTCAACGTTCAAACTTGAGGGATGCCAAGCTAATTGCTTGGTCCAAGACTTGACAACATGTTGACATTAGCCTGAGAAGATCTAATGCTCTATCGATCCATTTTGTCAAGGTGCATGCCTAATGACAAGTTCATGAATAAAAAATTGCTTTACCCCTTAACATCATGTTGATGTTCACATCTTTGCTTCCTTTTAAAGGACCTTGAATTCTCTTTTAATCTCTTGTCTCTTTTGAGAACCGATAGGAGTATACTTGATTCTTTGGAATTTTTTGTTTTACTGCAACTATGGCCACTCCCTTACATTTTTGTATCCATTTTATCGATCTCGATACTTGAGTTCCTTAGGGTTTTTTCTAATTTAACATTCCTATTGTATCCCTAAAGTATAGCCCTATCAATTTGAATTTAGCACTAAAGTATAGCCTTGACAATCTGATCTTAGCCTAGGATAAAATTGTTAAAGGGAGTTCATGTAGCACCAACCTAGCACTTAGAGCCTTAGAGAGATCATCCATGCCCTTTGTGCACATTATGAAAGCTCCAAAAGTCACCAATTTATCATCATCTCACATACTCAAGAGTTCATGGCCTCATAAACACGTTCCTTGTTTATCCAACTCCCCAAAAAGATCTTGAAATGACAAAAAATCAAACATCAAAAAATTTGCACAAAAAAAACTAACAATCTGTTTTTCATGATGATCTAGATTATTACAATAGTCCACTATGCATGATGGTTTGGTATGTTGAAATAGAGTAGTCATGTGTGTGACCAACTTAGGATCACCACTTGTTTCCCTTTTTAGGAGGTTTCTTTCCTCTAAACTGTATATACACCTATAACCTCGATGGATCACTTATCTTTTTGTACATTTCACTTGTTAATACATCTAGTTTTGTGTTTTGCTCCAAGCTTCTTTTTCTTCCTTGTGCACTTTATGCACTTCCACACTCCTCAAACTCCAACAATCAATATCAGAGTAGGTCATCACTTTCTCTAGGCCATCGTCGACATTCCTCTAGTCATAGTCTCAAAATTGCATGGAAATTGGTGAGCATACTTAGGGTGATTAGGAGTTTGTTTGTAGAATTCTAGTATTATTTGCAAACAAGGTTCGTGGAATGCAGAGTTCTAAAGTTATATGATCAGAACCATATGTTTATATTCCCAATACGGCAACATGGCATCTTGATTAACTATATTACTTACTACACAAATTATATAATACAAACTAGAATCATTGAGATACAAAGACAAAGTAAACACGGAACCATGGTTTTCATTACTCATAATGGAAAGTACAAAGAATAGTAACTCTGCTATCAACATAACTCAAAAAATCACTACTTCTCTTCGAATCTATGTAACTATACTCACAACATTACAATGGAATGAATTAATTAAGGCTCTATTCAACTGATAGGTTTTTATGAGACTCAATTTTTACATTAGTTTTCAAACTAGGGCCTAAAATAATAGAAATTACATTGATGTCCGAAATTACAAGGAAAGGTCACACCATCGTCTACCACTGGCATGCATGGTGGACAAAAACCACTATATAAATTTTACAAGTCATCATCCCTTCCAAAGGTGGATGCATAATCCTATCTAAATCATGTATAAATTCATAAAAAACTGGGTTGAAGCTGGGTAACAACTACCTCCACCTCAGTCTGGAACTCTTGCTCAGATAAGTAGACAAATCCCCACTATGCCTTCATAATTTCCTCTATCACCTTGATCTCTACATAATCCAAAGATATTGATTCCAGAAAATTATGATTAAGCATGGTAGCTTTCACAATCTAAGACCACACAAGTTGAGACTGCTTAGATTTCTGAATCAGATCCAAATCCTTAGGTTCGATCAGTTCTTGCAACTCAGTCTCTACTTTTATAAGTTTCGTAATATATAACTCCTTATTAGCCAAGACAATAATCTTTTTTTCTACAAGCTATTTTGCATCCTATAATTGTAACTCTAATTTCATAATACTATTAAGTTTGGCAAGAGGTGCTTGTAGATTATAGATAAGAGACAAAATTTGAGTATTGAGACATGTCTTTTTGGTATGCAACTCATTAAATTTACTATATAATTTTCAATTATCTACTTGTACTTTGATCATGTGTTCTTTTTCATCCTACAGTTGTTCACACAGGATAGCATGCTCTTCTTCATTTTCTTCTAGATTGTCTTCTAAAAAGAGCATGGCCCTTTGCATGGCTTGCACTTGATCTTTTAAAATATTGGACCTTCCAACCAAAACATCTTCAAATTCTTTATTTTTCTATTTAAGCTATCCAATTTCTGAATGCATTTTTTTATTTTCTTCTTCCCAACATTGGGAAGTTGCTTCCTCTTTCTCCATATGTAGTGAATAGATAGTAAACATAGGATTAGCATCTGCCATAGTACTTGTCATCATGTAATCCTTAATGAACCAGGGGCGAATATGGGATGAACAAGCAAGAGTGGGCAGCTCGATTCAACCTTGCTCATTGTGCCATGGATATTTAACTTGTTCATTGAGAGAGGGAAACACCACTAGCCCTTTTGAGTGTTGCTCATTCTGCTTTTCGATCCTAGTGAATTGGTCCGTATGGATTTAAATCCTTTTAGTTTGTTGGCAGTGAGTCTTTGTTTGTTGTCTCTGAAACTCTTTCTACCAATGCAACTCTGACCAATTGATACTGGCACCCTCCTCAATCAATGCCTTTTGTGGAGCATGTATTGTATCTATTCTTCAATCAATGTATGGATAGGAAACATTTACATCTATAGTATATTGATTCTTATAAAATTATTAATATGATTTAGCATATTGATAGAGCCTTAGGAATCCACTATCATGTTCTAAATCTTGATTGTCCCATACAACTATGTTTCCTTTTTTCTCAACCATTCTATGTTTTGTGCATGTGCTTGCTTAATAATTACAACATTTCTGAGGCAACTCTGTTCATAAGCAATTGGGCCGCTCCATCTCTATGCTTTTAGTCCTCCCCATTGACCTGTGCTAGGCCTATCAAAGCTAATCAATGGAGCAACTAAGATAAGAACAAACGATATGTAGGAAAATGCATGTTGTTGTGCCTCAAGCATATTACCAAGTAGCATTGATACTAAGCAAGAGGACAATGACACATTGCACATCCATCTCTTCTAGAGCACATTGTCTAGTTCATCTACAAGGAAATGATCAGCACTTTTCTTTAGTTTGCATTCATTCAAACCTCTTACTTGCATCCCCAACAAATATTGAATTCTATGCACCATATTCTCTTTGCTAAAGAAAGAGAGTGAGGGATCAACATTGAGAGAGAGAAGCATCCGACTTCTGCTCATGCTCGAATTTGTGCAAGCTTGTAGATCTATATTTTGATACAATAAAGAGTGGGAGGTAGATAAAAATCCTTCCATGGTTTCCATTCAACCTCAAACATACTCTCAAAGAAACTGACCTGCACACAACCATTCATTTATCTCCCTTCCTCTATCATGAATTCTTTGTGATAGAGACAATGGCCTCAATTTTATCTCCTTTACACAATGCACACACACACACACATAGAGTGATAAAAGGTGAACCTCTCAACTATCTCTTTGACAAAGCCAAAGCCTTGATTCGAATTGAGGAACAAGCACTAAACTACCATGAAGAAGCTAAAAGTTGCACCATCTCTCCTCTTGAGAGAGAGAGAGATACAGAGAGAGTGAGAAGAAAAGAAACACCAGACTCCCAAATAGAGAGAAAATTCAAAGACCCTTTGAGGTTTTGATTGTGAAGGCCTAGGTAGTGCATTATCATCTATTCGACTGGCGTTTTGTTGCACTTAACATGTCAAGAGACACCTCAGAATTTTTATGCACCTCAACTTCTTTACCTACATGAGATGCAATTGATCATTTAGTCTTCATGTGTGACATCATCAATGATTTAACTGAGGTTCTATTGGCACCACAAATGCACTCACATTTCATTCAAACATTCATTAATATCATACTAAACATAAATTATTTATTGATGGGAATCAGATGCTTTTCCTAAGCTTTATCTCTATTCTTGAACATCACTCATTTGTGCACACAATCATACTAAACATAACTTTTTTATTTATGGGAATGAGGCATTTTTCCCAAGATTTTCCTCTATTCTTGCACACCACTCATTTATTGCACTTGACAATGTCCAGATCATCCTCATAGATTGGATGCACCTCACCTTCTTTAGCTATAGAAGATGCATTTGATCATGTGGCCCCTTTCCTAGCACCTATTCATGCATTGTGCAATTGAGCTCAAAAAGTGTACATCACCTATATGCATACTTGAATTCCCTTACCTAGCACCTATTCATGCATTGTGAATTCCCTTACCTAGCACCTATTCATGCATTGTGCAATTGAGCTCAAAAAGTGTACATCACTTATATGCATACTTGAATTAATGCATGATCTCATCATGCATTAATTCCCTTACCTAGCACCTACTCATGGATTGTGCAATTGAGCTCAAAAAGTGTACATCACCTATATGCGTTAATTCCCTTACCTAGCACCTATTCATGCATTGTGCATTGAGCTCAAAAAGTGTACATCACCTATATGCATACTTGAACTAATGCATGATCTCATCATGGTGCATGCGGTCTATGGGAAACTCATCTAGGTTGATTACAAATGTTATTGCCATGAGCATCACATGGGTTTATATGTGTGGTTTTCTTATGGGTTTATAATGAGGTTCAAAGATTTCATCATTATTGAGATGAACATTGGAGACAACGACTGGCAGTTTGTGTTTGTATATGTGTGTGAGGTGAAGAGACTGGTGTTAGATATTGATTCTGCAACCTCTTAGGTATCAATTTCTAGACAGTGCAAGGATGAGTATGTTGGAGTTTGAGGTCTACGAAAGCGCCCGAACAGGACAAGGAAGAAGAAGAAGCTTGGAGCACGACACACAATACTGAATGTATTACCACTAGAATGTACAAAGATAAGTCACCCGTTAGGGCAATAGGCATATATACAAGCCAAGGGTAAAAACCTCCAAAAGAGGGAAAAAAGTACCCTGGTAGTCCTAGTGTGTTCACACACATCACTACCTAAATAGATCAACGAATCCCCCCTGGGAGTGATAAGGTGAACAAGGAGTTGGCACTCATGTATAAGGAAGTGCCAAGCTATGTAGAATCAATCAACAAAAGGAAGTAAGTCCAAAACTTTGATGAAAGCTTCAAACTTCTCCCTAGGAAGAGCCTTCGTGAAAAGGTCTGCAATGTTCTCCTACATGGGCACATATGCCAAGCTGATCTCTCTAGTAGAGAACCTCTCCCTGACATAATGATAATGCACCTCAATGTGCTTAGTGCAAGCATGGAACATAGGGTTCCTCACAAATACCAATGTGCTCTAACTATCAGTGAAGATGGTGGTGGTAGAAGACTGACCAACACCCAAATCATCTATAAGGCGTCTGAGCCACACACACTCAACAGTCACTATGAAAGCTGCCCAATACTAAGCCTCACAACTAGAAGTGGCCACAATAGGCTGCTTCTTACTCAACCAAGATATACATGAGCTACCAAGCATGAAGCAAAAGCCACTAGTGGACACACGAGTCTCGTCGCAACCAGCTTAGTCGGAGACAGAAAAATCATGTAAATATGGCGGTAGTGATCCCCCCTTGGGATAAAACAATCCAAGTAGTTGGGTACCACTCAAGTAGTGAAAGATGTGCTTAACCGCTTACCAATGCTTGACACCTCGGCAATGCATAAACCTTCTCATCTGTGAGACAACAAACTATTATCATTAGTGTCCATGTAAAAGGCCAAATGGCCATCGGACACTTTTGTATATGTTCTTTAATAAAACATATAGTGGTTTGTCAGCCATAGGCTATAAGTTCGGTCGCATTTGTAACACCTAAGAAGTACCATGTATGGTGCTTGGAGCTTGGTTTTCTACTCCGAGGGTATCGTCATGGAGCTCTAAAGAAGGAGAGCACATTGTGGTGCATCACCATTGAAATACTTAACTGGTATCAGAGCATTTCGATACAAAATCTTTGTTCCTTTTGTGCGAGTGAAGCAAGCACCTGCCCACCCACCCAAGGCTTCCTCTGAGGGGGCAACTAAGGCAACGACCAAGGCATAGACATTGGCATACCTTGTCATCCGAGTCACTGAAGTCATTGTTGGCACTGTTGGTTGCGAGCGAGGGAGGACCCCAATGATCAAGGAACATAGGGGTTCCCAGTACTTCCTGGGAGGTCACCCATCCTAGTATTGTTCCCCCTAGACCACGCTTAACTGTGGCAATCTCTTTCCACTAAGCTACACTCTTGTGGTGTCTAAATAAGGGAAAGACTAAGGTTAACATTACCTTGAACATGTTTTGGTCCCTCAAAGCTTCATTCTTTGCTTTCAAAGCCTATTTTTTAAGCATTTCTGGGGTGATTTTTGGAGCCATTTTTGAGTACTTTGTGCATAGATCTCTTCACACAGGTCCAAGAATGTTAAGAAGAGTGTTCTTGGTACTTCTGCAAAACATATTATTCACCATTGGGGCCGTGATTTTATCCACAATTGTAAAAGTACATGTTTCTCAAAAGGTTTTTAGTTGTGGTGGGTGCAGCCACTACAAATTATGCAGGTTTTTTGAACCTAAACAACAGAGTTGACAGATACTCGCTTATGTATGTTCATGTGGTCATGATATTGCGGTTACATTTTTTGCATAAAGCCTTTTATGTTTGATAAAGAGGGTGGTGGTGAGGTTTATTTAACTGGGAGACACCCAGATGTTGGGGTCTCTTGGATGATGCAGGTGAAAGACTTACCCAACCTTGCCATAGGAAATGTATGATAGTTGTTCATAGGTGCTTGATAAGCCTAGTTGGTTTCTTTCGGGTAAATGATTATATGCAGTGGAGTCATTGATTCACTATGCAGGTAAACATGTTAGTACTTGTAGTTTTATGAGATTTTGACACTAGTCATATGCTGATTTTGCAGAGGATACTCTAGCAAAAATTCTCCAGATTTTTTGGTTTTGTCAACTATATAATGGTTGATTTACTCCTTGATACACTTATTCATGTGAGCAAATTTATTCTCACATAATCCTTATCATTGGTCATTATTGTTCATTAATTCATTTTTCTAAGAAGATTGTTGAATTCTCTCCCCGAATCTGACACTTGGTCATTCATCTTTGAGCCTTAGTGGTGTTTGGACTCGTCCACCTCCATAATCATTCTATTTAGTAGTCTACCATCATGGCATCAGAGGTCTCAGGCATGTCTAGTGGATCAGGGTCTAGTGCCAGTGTTCGGAGGAGGAGCTATAACTTGTTGGGCAAAAACCATTTTGAGATCCGAAAATTTGATGGCACAAACTTTGCTCTATGGAAGACTCAAATTAAAGATGTGTTGGTTGAAAGGAGGCAATGGAAGCCAATAAATGGAATCTCAAAGAAGCCTGCTGACATGGATGAAGATGATTGGGATGAGTTAGATGAAATGGCAAGGTCTACCATTCGATTGCACCTGGCATACAATGTTTACTTTACAATATTAGATTGTGAAAGTGCAGAGGAGCTTTGAAAGAAGTTATGCAATACATATGAGAAAGAGTCGACATCAAATAAAGTGTATCTGATGAGAAAATTATATGACCTTTGCATGAAGGATAGATAGTGTTGCTGCTCATCTAAATGAGTTTCATTCTTTATTCTCCCAATTACACACTTAGAAAATGGATATGGATAATGAAATGAAAGCAGTCTTGTTATTGTGCACCTTACCATCATCATGGGATATGTTTTGCACAACTATTAGCAATTGTGCACTGGTCTATGATGACATATGTGGAGCACTCTTGAGTGAGGAAAATCATAGAAAATCTATGGTTGGCACTCAGAGTGGAGATGCATATAATGTTCATGATTCTTACAAAGGAAAGAATCAGCAACGTGGTAGGAGCAAGAACAAGGAAAAGAATGGTCAACGAAATAAGAGTAGAAGTAAATCAAGGAAGAGGGATATCAAATGCCATTATTTTCATAAGAAAGGACATAAGAAAGACTATTATGCATTAAAGAATTCTAAAGGTAAAGGACAAAATGTTGATGGGCATGTTAAACAATTACCTGCACCATCTACTTCGACTGTGAAGATTGAAGAAATTAATGCTATTTTTGATGATGCTGATGTGTTGACACTTGATAGTACTGTGCCAATTGAGGCTCTTATGGATGATTCTCTTTCCCACACGTGGCTGCTAGATTCTGTGCTTCTTTCCATGTGACACCACATAGAGAATGGTTCTCTAATTATGCACCAAAGTTTATTGGTACCGTGAGACTTGGTGATGCTTACCAATGTGACATTGTGGGGATTGGAGATGTGGTTGTACAGTTCATTGATGGTTCAAAATTTATATGCATAATGCACACCATGCACCTCAGTTATCATGTAGTTTGATGTCAGTTGGTCAAGTTGATGACCTTGGTTACAAGGTGGTCTTATATGCTCAATCCTTTCACATATCAAAGGACAATATGGTTATTGCAAAAGGAAACAAAATTGGCTCACTTTATCCTTTATTTGTATCACAGAAAGAACACTTGTTAATTGTTATTGAACAACCTATGGCTTGTATTTGGCATGGTCGTTTGGTCCATATATCTCGTAGTGGAATGGAAAAACTTTCTTAAACTGCATGTTATAGACATGATGACAAAGTATCTTGAAGGTAAAAGGCTTGGAGGGTTCAGGTAAGCAATCAACATAAGAGACATAGGATGAAGCAATGAATGAAAAGGACTTGAGCTTGAGGGGGTGTTTTGGAAGTTAAAAAGAATTTCAAGCTCAAGATTGTGGAACATGCCCCAAGTTCCACCTTCCACGTCATCCACACTCAAAGGGGGATGATTTCCATGATTTGGAGGCATCAAAGCATGTCTATAATGGAAAGAAACTGATTTGAGAAGAAATAGGTCACCTCTTTATGTGATTGGACCTCACTTTTGACATATATATGTTTTTATTTGGTTAAAGAGGTTAGTTCTCTAAATATTTTTTAGATATTTATTTGGTTATCTTGGCAGACCCCTTCTTATTGTAATTATTGTTTCTCCTTCATTCTAAACCCATTTGAAGTGATTTTTGTCTTGTTGGAAATCTTACAATTTCTTCTTTGAGTGATACAAGTTTGGGGATCATTGCCTTTACAAATTTAGAGAAAGGAGAAGAAAAATTCTTTGTGTAGTTAGCTAATACTCTATGAGATAATCACGTAGTCTATTTTTATGAAGCTAGGCATCATCTAGTGTCCAAATGGAGTTTTTTTATTTTAATTTGAAAGCTTTTCAAGTCCACTTTGAATCTACAAAGTTTCACTTATGGTCTTTGCATGTATGCAGAGAAATTGAGAAAACACAAAGCCTCTTTCTCAAGAAAATCAGGATCCTAGGAGGATCAATCTACTTTCGTTGTGCAAATGGGAGTGTTTATCCTCCAACACAAGAACTTCATGAAATTTTCACACACAACACTTGCAAAATAGTTGGATTCAACACCAAAGATTGGAGAATTAGGACAACCCAATTAGACCACTATGCAAGACTTGAGGTGGCATGCTCGGTCTATCGCAACAGATTGAAAAGTGTGCATTGTTGGAAAAGCATCCATGCAAGGAGATGTAGCTCCTAAGTTCCATCTAGAAACATAGATGAAACTAAAAAATGTTATGTTTTTGTCCCTGTCGTGATAAAACAAAAGAGTAATAGTAGGCTCTATCGTGAAAGACCAATCTATCACAATAAGTCTCATCTATCATGATAGACCAATCCCATGACAAATATCACCTATTATGATAGAATCGATATGTCACAGTAGACTGAGACCTCGATAGAGCCCATCTGTCGAGAGAGACCTCGTATGTCACGAGATGTAGCTCCTAAGTTCCATCCTAGAAACATAGATGAAACTAAAAAATGTTGTGTTTTTGTTCGTGTCATGATCAAAACCGTAATAGTAGGCTCTATCATGAAAGACCACTCTATCACAATAAGTCTTGTCTATCATGACATAACAATCCCATGACAAATATCACCTATTATGATAGAATCGATGTGTCACAATAGATTGAGACCCTGATAGAGCCCATCTATCAAGAGAGACCTCATATGTCATGACAAGGTCCATCTATCATGATAGATTGGCTTGAGAGAGCACCCATCTATCGTGAGAGACCCCCCTCTATTGTGATAAATTGCCTTATCACAACAAACCACCCCCACAATAGAACCCTTCTATCACAATAGAGACCCTTTATTCTGACATACCAAAAGCATGATAGACCACCATGTATTGCAATAGACCAGTCTATTGTGATAGACTGATCTACCATGACTCTACCTTGACAGATCCTATCTATTGCAACAAACCAAACCTGATAGACTCATCCATCACAACAAAGCATACTATTGTGAAAAACTAGAAAGGAATATAGGAATTTTTTTTGAAAGTTAAAAGTTGATTTTTGGGTAAAAATGAATGCTTTTTTGGTGGTTTTCCAGAGTCTAGCTTACATTTAAGGCCTTCAAGTGTCTCTAGGGCCTCATTTTGCAATTCTCAAGTGTGGAAACAAGGTTGAGATGTCATCCTAAGCATGGAAGCAATTAGCAGAACATGTGACTTAAGGTTAAAAAATACTAAATGCCTTGGTCAATTTTAGCCTAGGCTAAGCATCTAGCCCTAGGGTTATAATTTTTAGGGTTGCAATAGGAACCTTAAAATTCAAGATATAATAAAGGGACATCAAGCTCAAGATCAATTAATATAATTACAAAAAATGAAAACCTAAAGGAAAGAACATTACCGAATGAAGAAACAATAAATTTGAGATACGCAAGTTATTTCTAACAATGCTGTGCAAATACAAGAACCAAACAGATATCAATTAAACAAAGAATAAATGAATGAGAATAAAAGAAACATTCAAGAGAAAGAACCAGTCTAATGGATAGGGATAGAAAAAGTAATAAAGATCAGGTAAGTACCTCAGCAAAGTGGATCGGCAGCCACTAGTGCAGTTTGACTTTCTTATTGCCAAGAATTGCAATTGAAGGTCGATCCTATAGAGGCATATCTCATAGGGTTGGGAGGTGTTGAAACCCCCTACATGGGAGAAGTGGAACTTCCCCTCTACATTCAAGAGGTCCTAATGGCAGTAAAAGTGCTAGTATGTGAAGAAGAGGATCTTACCGAACCTCTTGTCTTGGGCCAAGACTGGATCTATGATCATGCAATCAACCTCAACCTAAGAAGTGGACTTCTCCAGGCTTGGGTAGGCCAAAACCGCATCACGATTGAACTAAAAAATCAAGCACTTAGGCCACTAGAAAAAGCACCAAATCCTGGTCCCTTCAAGAACCCACATGAAGATAACAATGCTATTCTTGTCCAAAGTTCCATGGTGCAGAAGATGGTCACTTTTGATCTTCGTGTACAAGTCAATGAGGAGTTCCCTTCTTTTCCAAAGAGGATTTGAGGAAGGCAGGCCGGGCAACGCACGACACCAAGGAAGCAGAAGCGTGAGCACCAACCTGTACAATATAAAGTACCTCATGGCACGAAGCAGATCTGGGTACGCAAGGGTGAACAACCCTCAGCTTTGGAGACAAGATCCCAAAGATGCACCAAACGATCAGGAGTATCCTAGGCATCAATCTAGACAAACCATTTCTATTTGGGTTCCAAAGCGATCAATGAAGGCTATCCCAAATGCTAGACAGATATGGGTGCCCAAGACCTACTTACGAGCTCAAATAGCTTCACCTCCATTCACAAGAATGAATCAACACCCACAAGCATCCTTGGCACAAATCCCAGGGCAAACATCTACACTCCACACCACTACCTCTTCGGTCACACCCAGGAATGTCAGGAAATGGGTACCCAAAAGGTCCCAAATCCAACACAATCCAGTCCACAAACCTTTACATGTCATCACCACTAAAAGCTACGATTCCACCATCAAAGTTTGGAGACTTAGACCCTGTATCAAATCACCTGAACCAATTTTGTAAATCAGTCCTCTCTGATGTAGGTGCATTCTGAGTACATTGCACATCCAAAGTATGCATCTAGGATGAACACTAACCAACATTCACACACATCACAAACACTCCACCCACTAACCCCTAACCACTTGGAATGTCATGTTAGTATTGTGGAGGGAACACCATAACATCATGTTTCCTATGCAATGCTAATGTGCCTCTCTTCTTCTAGCAGATAAGCATAAATAGCTACAAGCAGTCTCATGGCAGAAGCAGCGGGCTCGAGCTCACAGGCAGGAGTAAGTACTGCAGGGATTAATGTGGACAATCTACCTATTGATGTGCCACCAACTGAACAACCTGCAGAGCTGCAACATCTCCAACAAATACCTATACCGGATCCTCCCACAGGAATCACAGAGAGAGTCCATGCAAATTCTCATTGGTTCAATGGCATGCGAGGGCCCTTAGGAGAGGCCAAGTATATTTGGCAGTCCAAGTGTGAGTATGACAAGTCATGGGTCCAATTCCAATTCCTTTCCAAGGAGTTTGAGACTCTCCAGAACACACAAGACCTTCATACCATATGCCAACGTGCAGGGCTATTGGAGTACATTGAGGCACCCTTACCCAAACCAGATCTCCTACGATGTTACTATTTGGTCTCAACATTATAGGCTAATGAAGAGAAAGACAAACCAAGAATGTTCGTTCTTCCTTCTTTGCTGGGCAACAATGAGTTGAAGAGTTTCAAACTTACATAGCTAACTTGATTGAGAGAATATCTCCAAACTTTTAGAAGCTTGATTAGAGGGAGCCAAGAATTTGAATTTGAATTCAAATTCTTACACACTTCATATAAAAAGTGATCAAGAAAAGTCACGGTATGAGAGATCACTCCCGAGCTTCATTCTACTGTCATTGAGTGTGTGTGAGGACTACATCATAGCCTACACCTCTCTACACCATTAGGCAATGCTTGTCATGCCAATGGGATTGTACACAAGTGTTAATTTATAGATACATTTACATCATTCATCTCTGTGCTCACTGATTGTCTACTCCAAAGTCCGTGTACTTGTCAAGGGCATATCTCAGTCAATACTCCACCAAATTCAGTGATTCAAATCTTGTTGGATTCAGCTCAAAGTCATCTACATGCTGACAAAGTTTGAAGTGACAGCCAATTCAGAGAAATCGTCATCGAGGTGCTCACTGGTCTATCTCTGCTACACTCCTAAAAAGTCGGGGGTATACCAAATCTTGCTAAATTAATTTCTCTTAGCATAGTTCATTATTTTACATCATTCCACTTGCAAATGGTAGCTTACTAAGCTAATTGAATATCCCTAGAAGGAATTTTATCAATTGCTACTGTGCTGGTCACACTGAGCAAAACATTGAGCAAGGGTCAAGACCAAAATAGAAGGTTTTCTTGACTTTGTGACTTCCAAAGTTATCTGTTTTGATTCAATCATTACACACTTCATTTCCAAAGGACATAGGCCATTTCTTGGTGTCATTGGAAAGCTAAGGGAGTCTACTAATCAAGTCTGAAGCTAAAGAGGTCTGGTACAAAGCAGGTTTTAGCAGTACCTACTCAATCTCTTGGATCATCCATCCATCTTTCCCAACATATGTATGTGTGCATGTATGTGCATGTGTTTTTGTAAGTGTATGTGTATGTATATGTGTGTGTATGTGCATGTGTATGTATGTGTAAGCATGCATAGTCATATATATGTGTATATGTGTATATGTGTATATGAATAAGTAAGTGTGAGTATGTTAATTAATGAAAATAAAACAATTTAAATGATATACAGCCAATGAAAATTACACTTACGATAATTAGCCATATTTTATGCTTGGTGAAATTTTTGAAAAACTCGTAATATATATATATATATATATATATATATATATATATATATATATATATATATATATATATATATATATATATATATATATATATATAGAGAGAGAGAGAGAGAGAGAGAGAGAGAGAGAGAGAGAGAAGATAGAGAGATCAAAAGAGATGAACAAAAGAAAAAAGAGAGAAAGATAGAAATTAAAAGAGAAAGAGGTAAAAAGAAGGAGAGAGAGAGAGAGAGAGAGACAATAAGAGAGGGATTAGAAAAGAGCGAGATCCAAAAAGAACTCGTAATCGCACCACAAATCTGAACGTTGGAGATCTCTTCAATCAGATGCACGTCAATGACAATCGAAGAGCAGTTTAACATTTTTTATTTTTTGTAAATGCCGCATAAGCGATGAAAAACCATCATGCCCCCATAGTTGCTTGCATCGTATAAGTGACACCTAAGTGTCATATAAGCGACATTAAAAATCATTGCATAAGCGACACTATGGACATATCGTATAAGGGATGCTTAGGGCGAAGTCATATAAGCGACACAAAAACAATGATGCTAATGTCTACGTCGCTCTTAGCATCAATAACAATGTCAGAAATAATGTCAAGATTAACGTCATTTAAATGATGGTACACACTCGATGACCACTCTGATGAAATGCACGATCACAAAGCGACAAAAATGTGTCGCGTTAACCGTTACTATGCCCCCTTTATTCTTGTAATGTATCATGAGATAGATCCTAAATGGAATCAGAAATGACAAGCGATGGAAATCCTTCACAATAGCCTATGATCTTATCATGGATGTGTAGGCAACTGACTTCAACATATTCCTTGGAAAATTCTTCAATCAAGAGGCCAACAACAACCTGAAGGAAGGTAACTCTTATCAAAGTAACTCTTCAATTACTCTTTATGCAAACAAGAAAGATAATAAGAGCAAAGGCAAGAAGAAGGAGGAGGATGATGAAGACATTTCCCAAGCAAACTATGCAAACGAGAGCAAGTGGAAAGGGAAGAAGAAAGGAGCAAAGCATGACAATTCAAAAGTACAAGAAAGCCAATCTTGTTCCTTCTGTAACAAGACCAACTACACCCCTCAAAATTGATGGCTCAATGGAAGAACTAAAAAAGAGGAGCTAGAGGTGGATCTGGCAACACAAGAGCCATAACTGGACAAATCTAAGGATCAATCACATGAATATTCATTATTCCTAATGAATTTGAGTCACAAAGAAGGTAAGGAATATGAACATCTATTCTACATAGATTTTGGTTGTTCAAATCATGTTGTTAGAAATGTTCCTCTTCTATTAGACTTGGGGAAACCCAAGCATAAGCTTGAATTACATACAAGGGATGATACCAAACACAATGTGGAAAGGATTGGCATTTCAAAGCTCCAAATGGTAGGACAAACACTCTGAGTAAAGTTAGGAGAAGCTCTTGGCAAAGGAATTACTAATTATTTTGTTACAATAGAGAAGCAAGTAGTAGATATGATGACTAAAGCTCTTGATGGAGTCAAACTTTGCAGGTCCAAATCAATAGCATGTATTCATATCATTGATGAATGAAGAATCAAGCATGTTTTAGCTTGAAAGGGAGTTTCTAGGACATGAATCCTTCACCATGCATGGGAAGTACTTGTTCTAGAACTAAATTCATTATTGAAGTGAGCCATAGTGTTAGTGTTCTTGAGAATCTCTACTCTTGCAAATGTTCAAGCTCATTTATGGTATCTTATGAGGATTCTTTATCCATCTAAAAAAAACCATAAGTCTTTATATCTTTATTCTTATTAAAGAATAAATGAGATAAACCCAAAATCCACGAGTTCTTGAGGTTGGTGGTCAATCACCTACCTAAATCAAGATTGAAGCTTGATTCTCTACTTCTTAGATTGAGGAAAAGAGATCCTAGTTACAACTATCTAACCCGTGAGCTAATTTCAATTCAAATAATTTGTAAGAGAGTCATGAAATCTCCAAAGGTTCCATATAAAAACTCAAGAGAATATGTGAAATGAAATTTGTTAGATCAATATACATTTATTTTTTATCTTCAATTTACTCATCTTCTATTTCTCTGCATCATCATCTCCAAGCTCTGCTAACTTGTAGAGGTTGGTTCTCAGTCCTTAATGATCCAATGCTTATGAGTAAGGACTCATTGGAAAGTTATTAGTTTCTAATTTATGTATACAAATTTTTCTATGATTTGGTTAAGTGGATTGTGAGAAACAGAGCTTTTTCAGCTTTGGAGGTCATTCTCTACACATCCCTAAAAAGTGGGGATCACCACCTATCAATGCTAAGCTTGTAATTAGCACATACTTGATTATAAATCTGAATCTTGTGCATTATAATCTATAAGCTTGTACTTAACTCTATAATCAACCATCTTGTAATAGGAATTCAGCCAATTGTAATCAAGCTAGGAGCATTGAGCATTTGAAGGTGAATGATTCATCAACAAATAGAAGTTTTTTTGTTCTAGCTTGAGCACAAAACTATCTGTCTTGGTTCAATATTTTCTCCTTGATTCTCAAAAGCACATAGGGTGTCTTACTGCATTCGATTGAAGCTTACAAGGTGTATTAGACTCTCCAAAAGTCAAGCGGTAGGTCCTGTGTTGCTTAGCTAGACCAAACTTCAACACTTTCATCATCAAATTTCTACTACTCAAGCTTCTCCAAGTATTCACATTTGGAACCTTAGAAGATATAATTTTGTGGAGTTTTAGGAAAGATGCACCTGACCCACCTACAAAGAGTCCAAAATGCTTCCTTAGTGTCCATGGAGTAGCGAAATTTTGTGATTTGTGAATCCAATAAGATTTTGGTCAAGAAGAAGGTCCTTGCCACATAGATCTATTCTTGGTCATCAATCCTTAGATTCTCTAGATGGACACCTATGAATCAATTGGGACCACCACTAGATGTAACATGTAATTCATTTGGGAATTTGTTTCCAAACTCATCCAATTTCAAGTTTTTCATGGAAAACATACAATGAGCCTCTCTTATCCACATAAGCATTATCTTCTTGCTTCACAACAGGATAAAGTCTTAGGTTTACTCTAGCATTTAAGCTCTTTATTTTGACCATGATATGAGCTCATGAATCTTTAAATAGATGATCACCATGTCCATTGTCTTTCTCATAGGTGAGAGTAGTAGCATGAATAAACTTGGATAAGAAAACAAGATCCTTTTGAATTTCATCCATGTTTATGGAATAGGACATATCTTTAGACTTGTTCTTTGACTCACTTAGAGTATCAAAAAGAGTTCTCAGGATCTACTATGGATGTTTGCATAAATGATAAAGTGGAAGAGAAACTTGTCAATGAAGATGGGTATGGTTTTTTATGACTGGCATCTTCATTTCAAAGACTCCATCTTAGATCGAGTCCCCAATGAGCCTTAGTATCCACACAAGGACTATAAATCTAAAGAGATGGACCAACATGTAGAGAGTACACATGAGGCCCTTGAAAGTAAATCATATGTGGGATAATTCCCCTTGAAGGAGAATGAATAAAAGATAGAAAAAAATGATAAGGTCCCCAAATAAAACTAGGTACAACTAAATAAATATGAAATGGAATGTCTCCTAGATACAAAATGGAGCTGCATTCATATAGATACAATAGGAAATAGAAGTAGATGTAATCATGTCATCAACACTATTGGGAAAGATGGATGGATGATCCAAGAGATTGAGTAGGTACTGCTAAAACCTGCTTTGTACCAGACCTCTTTAGCTTCAGACTTGATTAGTAGAATTCCTTAGCTTCCCAATGACACCAAGAGATAGCCTATGTCCTTTGGAAATGATGTGTGCAATTATTGAATCAAAACAGATAACTTTGGAAGTCACAAAGTCAAGAAAACCTTCTATTTTGGTCTTGACACCTGCTCAATGTTTTGCTCAGTGTGACCAGCACAGTAGCAATTGATAAAATTCCTTCTAGGGGTATTCAATTAGCTTAGTAAGCTAACATTTGCAAGTGGAATGATGTAAAATGACAAACTATACTCAGAGAAATTGATTTAGCAAAATTAGCTATACCCCCGACTTTTTAGGACTGTAGTAGAGATAGACCAGTGAGCACCTTGACGATGATTTTTCTGAATTGGCTAAATGAAATCACTCCAAACCTTGTCAGCATGTAGATGACTTTGAGCTGAATCCAACAAGCTTTGAATCACTGAATTTGGAGTAGTATTGACTGAGATATGTCCTTGACAAGTTAACAGACTTTGGAGTAGACAAGCAGTGAATATAGAGATGAATGATGTAAATGTATCTATTGATTAACAATTGTGTACAATCCCATTGGCATGTCTAGCATTGCCAAATGGTGTAGAGAGGTGTAGGCTATGGTATATTCCTTACACACACTCAAGCTCAACAGAATGAGCCTCGGGAATGGAGTGATCTACCCGCGACTTTCTCACATCCAATTTTATAGGAAATGCCTTAGAATTTGAATTCAAATTCAAATCTTTGGCTTCCTATGATCAAGCATCTAAAAGTTTGGAGATATTCTCTCAATCAAGTGATCTACTTTTCCACGAATCACTTAGGTAGGTGATTACAAAAGATTCTAAGTCAAATTAGACTTTTACAATGAGGTAAAGTGGTAATAAACCACTAGCATATGTTCCTCTAGTTCTTCATGCATGTGGAGTCTTAATGATGTCTTCCAAGCCAAATGTGTAGGCTTGTGATTTACACCAATAGCTCCCCCTCAAGCCAAACACTTTGGCTTAAGTCTTCATTTTCAATCTTCAAGTACATCCTGCAATCCAATCATAGATTTGAACCTACAAAGTTTGGTCCCATCCAAAGCTTTAGTCAGCAAATTTGCACATTGCATGTTGGTTGACACATAGGTCAGCTGAATGTCCTTGCTTAGCAACTTCTCTCTCACATAATGATAATGAACTTCTATGTGTTTGGTCCTGGCATGATAGATAGGATTAGCTGCAAGGTGAAGAGAACTTGTATTATCTCCAAAGATAATTGGAGGCCTAGTATATAAGCCCAATTCTGTATACAAAAGCTTAATCCAAATTGCTTCTTGAGTGGCATTAGCTAGCCCTCTATACTCATCTTCTGTAGAAGACAATACAACAGTTGGTTGCTTTTTTGCAGACCATGAAATTGGTTTGTCACCTGCAAAAGAAATGTATCCAGAAGTGCTTCTTCTATCATCCTTGCATCATGCCCAATCTGCATCTGAATAAACTCTTATATCAATATCTGAAGTGTAAGGAAAGTATAAACCATGGTTCTGCGTACCCTTGAGATACTTCAAGATTCTTTTTGCAGCCTCTAAGTGAGGTATCCTTGGTTTGTGCATGAATTGACTTAGCACACTAACTCCATATGCAATGTCAATTCTAGTTAAGGTAGCATAGTTCAAGCTACCTACCATACTTTGATAACCTGTAATGTCTTGGACTTCATCACCTTCATGGGCACTTAGCTTTAGGTTCACCTCCATTGGAGTACTAGCTGCTTTAGCATCCTGCAAGTGAAATTTCTTCAACATGTCCTGCACATACTTCTTCTGAGTAATGTATATTCCTGAATTAGTGTAAACTAATTCAAGTCCCAAAAAATACTTCAATAATCCAAGATCATTGATCTTGAATTCCTTCAGCATCTGGCTTTTGATGCTTCTAATTCCATTTACATCATTGCCTGTAATGATGATGCCATCAACATAAACACAAAGATAGATTACCTCTGAATTACTTCTCTTAATGAACAGAGAAGTGTCAGCCTTACTCATTACAAAACCTTGGTCTTGGAGGTTGTTGCAGAGCTAAAGAGAACACAAAGCAGAGAAAAAGACGGGCCCCAAAATTTTTCCGATTTGGACATCATATCTTTGTATCATAACCATTCTCGTAATATATTTTCCGTTGTAAATGCACTAGAGGAGTTCTCTAGATGCATCCCCTCAGAAGATTAGAAACTTACCCATGTAAAATAGTAAGAAATTAGTCTTTTAGTGAATAAAGTGCCGGTCTCTTGTGTGAAAGTACCATTTTTAGGGCACAAGTATATAAGTCAATTTGTGACTCTTTGTAAAAACTTTTTGCCATTGTGAGAATAGAGAGCACAGAAATTCGAATTTGTGTCTTCTTCACTCTGTATCTTCTTCTTTGTGAGCTTGTGTGAATGTGTATTGCTTGGAAAGAGTGTTAGGAATTGTTGTCTATCCATGAAAGTGTTTGTTTGCTGTTGTTGAAGTGTGTGCGAAGTGTAGGAAGTGCTGAAGTGTAGGAAGGTTTTTCCCGCGACTCAGTATTTTGCTCATAACTTGAGGTAGAAGTGTCAAAATTGAGTGAATCCACAGCCATTGGATGCGTCTTCTCGAGAGCTTCAAAACGCATATGCTATTCGCTATATTTCGAGTTTGGAGCTGAGAGAAAAGCTTAATTTACTGTTGGCTGCTGCACCAAGTATCGTGACACCATGACTGTCAGTTGAAGCTTGTTTGGATTAGCCTTTGCCTTGTTTACACTCTTTGAGTAGTTCATTTGCATTGATCATCACTTGATTGCATGTCCTCATACACTCGGCTAGGTTTGTATACTCATTGGATTGATAATTAAAGCGTGAATCCCCACTATATGCACTTGAGGGGGATTGAGGTATAGTCTCTGCACAGAGCCTCGCAGGGGCACACACACCAAGGAAAGGACGCAGCCCACAAGGGTGCTTCAACCTCTTGATCTTTGGCAGGTCGAGATTGAAGACTAAGGCACCACATCCTCATACCTTCCACTAGTGGCGTGCGTGGCAACCCGACTTATCAAGCAAGACAAATGTATCAGGCCTAGAGGATGTGAAACAAGAATTAAGAAGAGGCCGTCAAAACTGAACACCTGTTTTACAAACAGGCAAAACTGAGCAAGGGTTGCGTACAGGGAAAAGAAAGTGAACAGGCTTGAATAATATTGCAGGGTCCGATGTGTGCAACCAGGGCAAATCAGAGGACCACTAAAACGTAATGCAAGACTGATGAACAGGCAAAATTGACCAAAAAATGCATGCGGACAACAAACTGAAGACAAGAAGTAAAGCCTGTCAAGGGACGACAGAGACAAAGAGGGGGAGAGTGTTGCAGAGCTAAAGAGAACACAAAGCAGAGAAAAAGACGGGCCCCAAAATTTTTCCGATTTGGACATCATATCTTTGTATCATAACCATTCTTGTAATATATTTTCCGTTGTAAATGCACTAGAGGAGTCCTCTAGATGCATCCCCTCAGAAGATTAGAAACTTACCCATGTAAAATAGTAGGAAATTAGTCTTTTAGTGAATAAAGTGCCGGTCTCTTGTGTGAAAGTACCATTTTTAGGGCACAAGTATATAAGTCAATTTGTGACTCTTTGTAAAAACTTTTTGCCATTGTGAGAATAGAGAGCACAGAAATTCGAATTTGTGTCTTCTTCACTCTGTATCTTTTTCTTTGTGAGCTTGTGTGCATGTGTATTGCTTGAAAAGAGTGTTAGGAAGTGTTTTCTATCCATGAAAGTGTTTGTTTGTTGTTGTTGAAGTGTGTGCGAAGTGTAGGAAGTGCTGAAGTGTAGGAAGGTTTTTCCCGCGACTCAGTATTTTGCTCATAACTTGAGATAGGAGTGTCAAAATTGAGTGAAACCACAGCCATTGGATGCGTCTTCTCAAGAGCTTCGAAACGCATATGCTATTCGCTATATTTGGAGTTCAGAGCTGAGAGAAAAGCTTAATTTACTGTTGGCTGCTGCACCAAGTATCGTGACACCATGACTGTCAGTTGAAGCTTGTTTGGATTAGCCTTTGCCTTGTTTACACTCTTTGAGTAGTTCATTTGCATTGATCATCGATTGCATGTCCTCATACACTCGGCTAGGTTTGTATACTCATCCGATTGATAATTAAAGTGTGAATCCCCACTATATGCACTTGAGGGGGATTGAGGTATAGTCTCTGCACAGAGCCCCGCAGGGGCACACACACCAAGGAAAGGACGCAGCCCACAAGGGTGCTTCAACCTTTTGATCTTTGGCAGGTCGAGATTGAAGACTAAAGCACCACATCCTCATACCTCCCACTAGTGGCGTGCGTGGCAACCCGACTTATCAAGCAAGACAAATGTATCAGGCCCAGAGGATGTGAAACAAGAATTAAGAAGAGGCCGTCAAAACTGAACACCTATTTTACAAACAGGCAAAACTGAGCAAGGGTTGCGTACAGGGAAAAGAAAGTGAACAGGCTTGAATAATATTGCAGGGTCCGATGTGTGCAACCAGGGCAAATCAGAGGACCACTAAAACGTAATGCAAGACTGATGAACAGGCAAAATTGACCAAAAAATGCATGCGGACAACAAACTGAAGACAAGAAGTAAAGCCTGTCAAGGGACGACAGAGACAAAGAGGGGGAGAGTGTTGCAGAGCTAAAGAGAACACAAAGCAGAGAAAAAGACGGGCCCCAAAATTTTTCCGATTTGGACATCATATCTTTGTATCATAACCATTCTTGTAATATATTTTCCGTTATAAATGCACTAGAGGAGTCCTCTAGATGCATCCCCTCAGAAGATTAGAAACTTACCCATGTAAAATAGTAGGAAATTAGTCTTTTAGTGAATAAAGTGCCGGTCTCTTGTGTGAAAGTACCATTTTTAGGGCACAAGTATATAAGTCAATTTGTGACTCTTTGTAAAAACTTTTTGCCATTGTGAGAATAGAGAGCACAGAAATTCGAATTTGTGTCTTCTTCACTCTGTATCTTTTTCTTTGTGAGCTTGTGTGCATGTGTATTGCTTGGAAAGAGTGTTAAGAAGTGTTGTCTATCCATGAAAGTGTTTGTTTGTTGTTGTTGAAGTGTGTGCGAAGTGTAGGAAGGTTTTTCCCGTGACTCAGTATTTTGCTCATAACTTGAGGTAAGAGTGTCAAAACTGAGTGAATCCACTTCCATTGGATGCGTCTTCTTGAGAGCTTCGAAATGCATATGCTATTTGCTATATTTGGAGTTCGGAGCTGAGAGAAAAGCTTAATTTACTGTTGGCTGCTGCACCAAGTATCGTGACACCATGACTGTCAGTTGAAGCTTGTTTGGATTAGCCTTTGCCTTGTTTACACTCTTTGAGTAGTTCATTTGCATTGATCATCACTTGATTGCATGTCCTCATACACTCGGCTAGGTTTGTATACTCATCGGATTGATAATTAAAGCGTGAATCCCCACTATATGCACTTGAGGGGGATTGAGGTATAGTCTCTTTCTCCACAAGTCCCTAAGTTGGTACTTAGGTCAACAGAGGTATGTAGTTAACCTGTAATTCCATGCCCTAGGTGCCTGCTTCAATCCATATGAAGCCTTCTTTAATTTGCAAACATAAGTTACCTTCTTAGGGTCTTCATAGCCAGGAGGTTGTGACATATAAACCTCTTCTGAGATCCATCCATTCAAGAAAGCATTTTTGACATCCAATTGGTACATGTTCCAATTCTTTGATGCAGCCACACTCACCAACACTCTGATTGTTGGAATCTTGGCCACAGGAGAAAATGTTTCTTCATAGTCAATGCCTTGGGTTTGTGCAAAACCCTTGGCTACTATCTGGCCTTGTACCCATTAATTGTGCCATCAGAATTTCTTTTCAATTTATAGATCCATCTGGATCCTATTACCTTCATGGAATCCTTCTTGGGTACTAACTCCCATGTATCACTCTCCTTGAGTGCTTCAATCTCCTCATCCATAGCTTCTTTCCATTCTGACTTGGTGATTGCTTCTTCATATGAACCTGGTTCTTCATTTGACAAATCCTTTGCAAGATAAATTGAATGTTTAGTAACAAGAGATGTATCATACCCATATCTGATAGGTTTTTTGCTTTCTCTTTGAGACCTTCTGATTGATTGAGTTGAAGATTCTGGTATGTCCTCAAGCTTCTTCATCTTCATTTTGCATTTGGACTTCCATGCCTTGAACTCTTCAAGGTTGATTGTTTCATCATCTGAATTTGACTCTCCATCCTGAGTAGGTTCCTCCTTTGTAAGTTTTGGAAATTCTTCTTCCAAATCATAGGGTAATTTGACCTTCCTGCATTCATTCTCATACCAAGAATCATTCTCATCTAAAATCACATCTCTGCTTACCATAAATCCCTTATTGGTAGGGTTATAAAACCTATAACCTTTTTTATTTAAATCATATCCAATGAAAATACATTTTTCAGCCTTTGGATCTAGCTTTCCTCTTACCTGTGAAGGAATGTGTACATGTGCTACACATCCAAAAATTTTGCAGTGATCCAATGATGGTCTCTTACCATGGCATGCTTCATATGGTGTCATACCATCAAGTGACTTTGATGGTAACCTATTTATGAGATAGGTGGTAGTAGAGACACTCTCTGCCCATAGATAGTTAGGTAATTTCTTCTCATTAAGCATAGATCTAGCTGTCTCAACTATTAACCTATTTCTTCTTTCAGCTACCCCATTCTGTTCAGGAGAGTACCTTGTGGTTATTTCCCTTTTGATGCCTCTGTCCTGCAAGAAGTCCTCAAATTCATTGGAGAAGTACTCACCTCCTCCATCTGACCTTAGCCTCTTTAAATTCCTTCCTGTCTGATTTTCAACTAATGCAAGATATTTCTTAAAACAATTAGATACTTCATCCTTGTGCTTCATAAAGTATAATACAATCCATCTGCTATAGTCATCAATAAAACACACATAGTACCTTGAACATGAGACTGAGGGGTCTTTGCTAGGTCCCCATACATTTGTGTGTACAAGCTCTAGATAGTCTTCATGCATATATCCTTTCTTGGAGAGGGTAACCTGTGAGACTTACCAATTTCAAAAGTGAAAAGTCTACCTGATTTTTCTCCTTTGGCTATCCTTTTGAATCCATGTCTTGGGTCCTCCACAAATGCTCCATACTGATTGAATCTGACCTGCAACCCTTTCTCTACAATCTGACCAACACTCATTAAGTTCTTTGTAATTGTAGGTACATAAAGTACTCTGCTCAACAAATTCTGATTACCATCACAAGTTTTCACATTTCCAACTTTAACTACAGAATGCTTTGTATCATCACCTGTTTGGACTTGGTGTTTACCTTTTGGTTCCTCAAGATCAGAGAGTAGTGCCACATTACCAGCCACATGATTTGAACACCCTGAATCAATATAAAATAAGTGATCATCATTTGTACCTGACTTTGAAGTCATGTTCATGATCAAAAGAGAGTCATCCTGCTCCTCTATGTAGTTGTTGTAGTCCTTTCTGTTTCTGAATCCTCCTTGGTAGTTGCCATTGTAATTGTTGTTGTAGTTGTTGTTATAATTGTTGTTGTGGCCTTGGTGATGGTTGAACCTTCCTCTAGACTGAGAGTATCCACCTCTTTGGTAGCCTCTTCCTCTCTGATTTTTGTAATTCCTGTAACACTCATCTGTGGTGTGATTTGACAAACCACAAGTGTTACATGATGATGTGTTATAGGGTCTCCCCCTACCTTGCTTACCTCCTCTGCCCCTACCTCTTGAAGATCTACCTCTCCCTGCATAGTTGGCTTGGGAGGTAGAGCATTCATCTTCCACCTTCTTACTCTTGCCTTTATCCTTAGATTTCTTATCAGTGTATAGGGCAGAAGAGTTGTTACCTTTGGTAGTATCTCCACTCTTGGTAAGCTTTGCTTCATGTGTGAATAGTTGACCCATGAGGGTTGTAAGATCTGGAGTGTGCATGTGCATGTCCATGTAGTGATCCATTGCAATGGTGAAGCTTTCCCACTTGTCATCAACCTTGATCCCATTGATTACCTGCCTTACAATTTGTTCCTCTTCAATCTCTTCTCCTATGCTTGCTAACTGATCTGCAACATCTTTGATCTTGGTCACAATTCTGAAACAGCTTGCTTAGGTTGCTTCCTTAGTGTTGTGAATTCAATCCACAACTGATTTTTCCTAGCCCTTGTATTAGAGGAAAAATATGATGACAAGGTTTCCCAAGTCTCTTGGGAAGTCTTACAATTTCTGATATGAGGTAAAAGAAAGTCAGATATAGAGTTGAGTAGATAAGACCTTGCCAATGCATCCCTTGCACACCATGTGTTGAGTTTTTCTTGCTCCTCCTTGGTTGGCAAACCTCTTGCTTTGAATGAGGGCAACTCCTCATCTCCTGAGATGTATCCATAGAGACTCCTTCCTTGTAAGTAGGTCTTCATCCTTAGAGACCATGCTTGATAGTTTTTCCTATCCAATTTGTCAATAAATGAAGGAAAACCATCTCCCATTTTTACCTTATTTGCTCTGATACCACTGTTGGGAAAGATGGATGGATGATCCAAGAGATTGAGTAGGTACTGCTAAAACCTGCTTTGTACCAGCCCTCTTTAGCTTCAGACTTGATTAGTAGACTTCCTTAGCTTCCCAATGACACCAAGAAATAGCCTATGTCCTTTGGAAATGATGTGTGTAATGATTGAATCAAAACAGATAACTTTGGAAGTCATAAAGTCAAGAAAACCTTCTATTTTGGTCTTGACACCTGCTCAATGTTTTGCTCAGTGTGACCAGCACAGTGGTAATTGATAAAATTCCTTCTAGGGGTATTCAATCACTTAGTAAGCTAACATTTGCAAGTGGAATGATGTAAAATGACAAACTGTACTCAGAGAAATTGATTTAGCAAAATTAGCTATACCCCCGACTTTTTAGGACTGTAGCAGAGATAGACCAGTGAGCACCTCGACGATGATTTCTCTGAATTGGCTAAATGAAATCACTCCAAACTTTGTCATCATGTAGATGACTTTGAGCTGAATCCAACAAGCTTTGAATCACTGAATTTGGAGTAGTATTGACCGAGATATGTCCTTGACAAGTTAACAGACTTTGGAGTAGACAAGCAGTGAATACAGAGATGAATGATGTAAATGTATCTATTGATTAACAATTGTGTACAATCCCATTGGCATGTCTAGCATTGCCAAATGGTGTAGAGAGGTGTAGGCTATGGTATAGTCCTTACACACACTCAAGCTCAACAAAATGAGCCTCGGGAATGGAGTGATCTACCCGCGACTTTTTCACATCCAATTTTATAGGAAATGACTTAGAATTTGAATTCAAATTTAAATCTTTGGCTTCCTATGATCAAGCATCTAAAAGTTTGGAGATATTCTCTCAATCAAGTGATCTACTTTTCCACGAATCACTTAGGTAGGTGATTACAAAAGTTTCTAAGTCAAATTAGACTTTTACAATGAGGTAAAGTGGTAATAAACCACTAGCATATGTTCCTATGGTTCTTCATGCATGTGGAGTCTTCATGATGTCTTCCAAGCCAAATGTGTAGGCTTGTGATTTACACCAACAAACACCCCCAATGTAGCTTCATTTTGCATACAGTTACAATAGGAAATGGAATTAGATGCAATAATGTCATCAACACCACCAATGTAGCTCCATTTTGGAGCAGCTAAATGTTGTAGAGATCCACTAGGGTTGGAGTAGAACTAGAGATATAGCCTTCATGAACATGTTTGCAAGCTTTTGCTAAGAGGTACACTACTCCAAAGTAATCTCTTGCGATTTGATCTTCCCATAGCTGAGGTGGTACTCAATCTCAATTTGCTTGGTCCAAGCATGAATGACTAGATTCTTGGTGATGTCCAAGGATGATTGATTGTGAGTGCAGATGCATGTAGGAGTATCATGCAAAATACCAATGTCAGATAATAAATGCTGAAGCCATATGACCTCACATGCTATAAAATTGGATGCTTGATAATCGACCTCTATGAATGAAAGTGCAATTGTAGGTTGCTTCTTACTTGCTCAAGAGATGGATCTTAAGCCAATTAAGAATATATACCTAGAAGTAGATCATCTAAAATCAAGATCACTAGCCCAATCTCAATTAGAACACCCAATGAGATCAATGCCTCATCTATACAATAGACCATGTTGTCATGTGAGGGCAAGGTAGCGAAGTAGCCGTTGACCAACTTGTTGATGTGTCTGACAACGTTGATAGGCAAACTAGCTAAGAACAGCAACCGCATTCCAGTGTTGGCTAAGAAGAGCAAAGAGCTAGCTAGATATCAATATTCATGCACACCCATAAGTGGTGATGTGTCGTCTGATGTGAGATTGATGTTGGGATCAAGAGGTGTAGAGATTGAGGGACACGTCCATGTTATAAGTAGAAAGTAGATCGTAACAATACTTCTTCGGAGATAGGAATATGCCTTCTTTCAATTACCAAACCTCCATACTAAGAAAGTACTGAGACAAGCCAAGATATATCATGGAATATTCAAGGTGAATCTACTTGATGATAAATCGGATGTGATCATCATATGAACCTGTTGAGATCAATTCATCGACATATAGAATGATGATGACATTGAGGACTGTTTCTGATAGATGTAGAGATTTGCATCAGTAGACCATCGATGGAATCCTTTGTCTTCAAAGAACTTATGAATTTTCTCACACCAAGACCATGGAGCTTGCTTGAGTCCATAAAGTGCTTTGTGTAAGTTGTAGGCATGATCTTCTTTATCTTTGATTTGCAAACCTTCAAGTTGTTCCACATATACTTCTTCTTGAAGATCTCCATTTAGGAAAGCACTTTTTACATTGAGTTGATAGATGGGCCATAAAAAATGATCACTTAGGGCAAGGATTACTCAAATGTTCTTGAACCTTGTAGTAGGGACAAAGGTTTCTTCATAGTTGATGACATGCCTTTGTTTATATCCTCTTGTAACTAGTCGTGATTTATATTTTTCCAAAGTTCCATCTAACTTGTACTTGATTTTATAAAGCCACTTGGATCCTATGACTTGCATCCATTTCAATCTTCATTGCTTCTTCCCATTATGGTTGGCCATGAGCTTCTTTTATGATAGAAGGTTCTATAATTTGTTGGATTTAATGCATGTGTAGTTGACATAACATCTTTTTTCTCTTTGTTTCTTCTCAATACGGGTTTGATTCCTTCTAGTTTTGTTGCAAAGTCCTTGCTTTTGAATTGGTCTTGGAAATGATTGTGTCCCCCTATGAAGTATAGATGGGTAGACTAGTACTTGAATTTGGATTTTTACTTCAGTACTTAGATGACTCATCAAAGAATACATCTTTTGAGATTGTGATGGAGTGATTTTCCATGTCATACAATCTATATGCTTTAGATTGTCCTATGTACCCAATGAAGATATGCTTCTTGGACTTTAAGGATAGTTTGTGCAGTTCTTCCTTAGGCACATGAAACTATGCATCACTTCCAAATACTCTAAATACTTTGACATTTGGCTTTCGACCATCACCTTCAAATGTTGTTCATTTATGAAGCCCACTTGCTCTTTTGATCATGTTTAAAACAATGTGCATAGGTTCAAACCAAAATTTGAAATGTGAATGCTTGATGCCTTTTTGTTTCAAAAAAGTGTCAAATTCATGATTCATAACTTGCCACCACCATTTGATATGATAGTCGTGACTCGCATAGTTTCTTCATTCTCAACGTTATAGATCCACTCTCTAAATTTGGAAAAGGTATCCACTTTTGACTTGAGGAAATACACCCGAATATATCGATGTGGTCACCTCCTAAGAGAAAGAATTAAAGGGCCCACTCAAGGATGGTGTATTCATAGGTCCACAAAGATCCATGTGGACAAGGGCTAGAGGATTTTGTGATCAGGTGGATGTCTCTTGTTACTGGCACTCTATGTTGTTTACTTTGAGTGTGAACTTGAAACATCTTGAACTTGATCGATCTTTGGAAAACCTTTAGACAATTCAAATGATGATATCATGATAAGATAGGATGTATGACCCATATCATTGATGCCAAACTATGGAGAGTGATTCCTTAGTTAGGAAGCATGAGAGCTTTTATAACCCTTTTTCTGTGTTGGGCTCTAATATCTTGAGTTGTAGGATCAATCACCTTAACTAAGATATTTTCAAACAATACATGCTTGTGATGATCAATGATAGCTTTCACTGAAAGGAGATTCATGCACATGTAAGGTACAAATATACATTTGACAAAGCTTTTCATTCTCCTTTATGATTTTTGATCTCCACTTTGCCTTTTCCTTCAATCAAGAGATGTTTTTTGTTACCTATGCAAACTTTTGTTTTGTGTTCCTCTAGTTCTAGAAAGGATTCTCGATCCTTGCACATGTGGAAAGTAGTCCTAGTATGAAATATCCATTCTTGGGAGGACCTAGAAGTAATCAAGGTGTCTACTTCAGCTTAAATGAAGAGTTGTTCACTAGAACAGTGTGACATATATGTGGAAGACTTAGAATGGCTTTTGTATGTAGATGCATTAGAGCTATTCTTCTTCTTTTAACAAAACTTCTCAATGTAGCCTAGTTTACTGCAATAATTACATGAGAAATTCTTGTTGAAAGAAGTGTTGGATCCTTGCTTATGAGTATTGCTAGATTTATGATAAGGGTGATTAGATTGCTATAGGGGCCCTTGGCTTTCATAATCATGTCTTGAGATGATGAAGACTTAGTGTATGTCATGTAGAAGCAAAAGTCATCTTACTTCTTCCCAAGTCAATACTTGATCTCTATTTTAGAGGGTCATGAAAAATGTTTCATATGACTGTGGGATCTTGTTGAGAAGCCTAAAGGCCATTTCTTTACTTGAAACGTTCTTGCACATGAAGCTATCTTGCATTTCTAGTCTTCAAAAGTAGCAATGACTTTTGTGATAGGAGCTTGGGACCTAATTCAAAGGTTTTGGAATTTGACTTCTAGGGCATAAATTTTAGATGGGGTTTTATCTTCATATAAGTCTTTGAGAGTCCTCCAAGCCTCGTGAGATGTTTAACAAGAGGCAATGTGACCTTTGGTAAACTCTTGACATGCTAACAAGATTTTTCTTAGGGCGTTCTTATCCATATGTTCCATGCATCAGGGTCACTAACCTTGTCCGGTTCATGCTTGGTGGAATATACAACTTCATACAAGAATTTTGTATATAATTATGTCTTGATGGTATTGTTTGATAAGTTGTAATTTTTGCCATTTAATCATTCTTCTTTAGGCATGAACATTGGCATGACTGATGGTAAATACAATGTGCTTGAGGAAGTCACATTAGAAATGGTAGATGTCATATAGCCCTTCATGAAGAAGATAGTGTTGGAAGTTAAAAAGCATTTCAAGCTCAAGATTGTGGGAACATGCCCCAAGTTTCAACTTCTACATCATGCACAATGAAAAAGGGACAATTCCACAAGTTGTATGCAGTTTTTATTTAATTTGAAAGATCTCTACGCCTACTTTGAATGTGAAAAGTTTCACTTACATTCTCTGCATGTACTCATAGAAACTCAGGAAACACAGAGACTTTTTCTAAGAAAATCATGATCCTAGGAGGGTACATTTGCTTTCGTTGTGCACATTGGAGTGTTTATCCTCCAACAATCATATCATAGCTATAAGTGGAGTATCAAAGAAAGAAAAAAGAGTTGCGAAATTGAAGTAAAGGCCTCATCAAAGTTTTAAGGAAAGAAGCAAAGAACGTGTATGTCAACAACAAGGGGAAGCAAACAAGTCATCAAATCAAATAGGAAACTTCATAAAGAGGGATAGCTCTATCTTTGAGGTAAAATCCATCTTTTTCAGCTTCATTGCATCAAGTGATACGTTCAAAGGAGGTAGAACACATCATGGTAGATCTAAATGTTCATATTGAAGCTTGAAAAGGGAAATTATCAACCATGGTGATTTAGAATAATAAATTTTTTTATGGGGAAAGGCCTATGGGGACTTGTAAGTTGTGGGGAGCCAAAACCCTATATATATATATATATATATATATATATATATATATATATATATATATATATATATATATATATATATATATATATATATATATATATATATATATATATATATATATGAGTTAAATCAAACCAATGACCAAAGAAGACCAGTGAGAGAATGGGATGGAAGGGGCAAAAGAGTCATTTGTATTCGATCTCAAAATATTAGCAACTCCATGATAGGACATTCAGGATTTGGATGCATCAAAGAAGGTCCGGGAGTGCTTGGAGAGATTGTACTCCACCTCCACAAAAACTAGGAAAATTTAGATCAAGTTTGAGCCAAATAATCTCAAGAAAAACCTTTTTCAAGGTATTAATTATTAAATATTAAAGTTAAAGAGCTACTAGGTTCGATTGGTTGTGCCCCAAATGATGACGATCTTGTAGCCTGCACCCTAAATGGACTTAGGGATTATGAAAAATGGAGATCTTTCACAACATTAGTTTATGTAAGGAACTCTCTTCCTAATTTTGATCAACTAATAGAGGAGATGAACCTTGGTGTTAATTATGCCAAGGACAGCCAAGGGCAATCATTGTATGCAGGTAGAGGAAGAGGAAGACAAAATCGAGGTGCTACAAGACGACAAAGAAGATATTGAAGCAACCAATGAGTTCAAGCAAAAAAAGAAAATGCATGTTAAGGTGGAAGAGCAACACATAGAGGAAGAAGTGGAATATTTGGTGGAATAGGACAACACACTTCAAATGGATGCTTTTATGTTGTAAACCGGATCATTTTTCAAATGAGTACTATCATAGAGCTCAAAGACCATGGAATCAAAGCAACAACAAAAACTTTAGAGGTCAAGTTAACTATGCAAAAACATCATCAAGATAAGGGAATGATTATTTACTTGCCATGAGGTATGGTAAAGATACAACTCAAGTTAATGAAGATGTATGGTATGTAGACAATGGATGTAGCAATCATATGTCATGTCAGAAGGATCATTTTAGTAATTTGCAGGCCCCAAAGTATCAAAGACATGTGGAAAATAGGTGACAAGTTAGCACACACCATTCAATATATGGAAGATATCAGTTTGGAAGGGAATCGAATAGCAAAGTGCTTATTGGAGGTATTACATGTTGTGACTATTAGAAAAAACTTGATTTCGATAGGCCAAATGGTAGAGAAAGGCTATCAAGTTAGGTTAAATGAAAGAGAATGTTTTGTTGAGGATCCAAAGATAGGTTTCAAGCTCATATCAAAAGGAAAGAAGAAAGGGAGGATGTTCACAATGGACATAAATTAGCCACACCATTCAATGTGTGTCACATATGGAGACAAGAGGATAGCAGAGTTGGACCTATGGCATAAACTAATAGGTCACATCAACCTACAAAAGCACAAGGACATGCAAAGGAGGATCTTGGTAAGAGTTCTACCAAATTTTACACATAAAATGTTGCATGAAATTTGTGTAGCTTGCCAACAAGGAAAACAATCAAGCTTGCCCTTCAAGAAGAGTATATATATGAGTCAAAAGGTTTTAGAATTCATTCATATGGATGTTTGGGGTCCAATAAGAGAACCATCCTTTTCTAGAAACATGTATTTTGTAACTTGCCTTGATGAATTTCAAAAAGGTGTGGTTGTATTGCATTAGGAATAAATCATATGTGTTCCACTACTTCAAGCAATTCAAGGCACAGATGGAGAAGGAGTTTGGCAAGTTCATCAAATCTTTGAGATCTTTTGCCATGAATTCTCAAATTTTTTACAGGTCAATGTCATCAAAAGAGAATTTACATGCAAGTATTACACCTCAAGAAAATGGGGCAATAGAGAGAAAGAACAGACACAACAGAGGTGGCAAGATCTATGCTCAATCAAATGAATATGCCATGATATTATTGGGGAGAGGTTGCATATAGAACCAAATGCATCATGAATATATGTCCTACATTAGGTATACATCATTTAAATCCTGATGAAGCATGGAGTGGAAGAAAACCTTGTATTTCACATCTTAGAATCTTTGGTTGTGTATGCTATGTACATGTACCTCAAGACTTGAGGTCAAAGTTAGATGCCAAATTTGAAAGGTGTATCTTCTTGGGATATTCTATGGAACAAAAGGGGTATAAATTCTATAACCCCATCACCAAGGAGGTAATTAGAGATGTTGTCTTTGATGAGTTGAAGCCTTGGTATGCATGCACAAGTTCTTTTCATGTTGAAGGAATAGGTGAGACAAATAAGAAGAATGATAATAGAGTTCAAGAAAGCATGGATTTAAGTGGTCCAAGCAACTCATCTAGAACAAAGGCACCCTCACCTTGGAGTGGAAGTCTTAGGGAAAGAGAGAAAACTCTGAAGAAAGCAAAGTCAAAGGCAAAGAGAAGATTGGAATTGAATAATAAAGTTATGTGGATGAGAGCATGTTGGAATATGAAGAGATAGAAGAAATTCAAACCCTAGGAGTGGAAAAACAAAGAAAGAAGATGATAACCACACCTAAAGGAAGTGAAAAAAGATCCTTAAGAGTAAGATATCTAGTTCAAAGGTTAACATATGATAATTTCATTGCAATTCATTATGCATACATGACTCAGGTAATCAGGGACAAAGAACCAACTAGCTATGAAGAACTGTAAGGAATAGAAAGAGGCTATGGAGGAATAGCTCAAGACACTTGGTGAAAACTAGACTTGGAGCTTGATACAAGCTCAAGAAGGCATGAACGTGATAGATAATAAGTGGGTTTACAAAATTAAAAGAAATTCAAATGGCTCAATTGCTAAGTACAAAGCAAGCTTGGGGGTGAAAAGCTTCTCCCAAAGCTATGGGATTGATTATGATGAAAATTTAAGCCCATAGCCAAGATGCCAAGATTTAAGACTTTGATCATAGTGGCCACATCAAAGAAATGGAGATGAATTCCTTCCTCAATAGAGATCTTGATTAAGAAGTCTACATGAGCCAATCTCAAGGATTTGCAAATACTAGGTACCCAAATCATGTTTGCAAGCTAAGAAAAGAATTATATGGGCTAAAGCAAGCCCCAAGGCCTAGAATCAGAGTTTAGTGGATTATTTATCAACTTATGGGTACAAAGAAAGTGTTGCAGATCTGTCACTTTACATGAAGAAGCAAGGAGACAAGAGGGTATACATATACATCTATGTGGACGATTTGATCATTAGAAGAATTGATATTGCAGGTATTAAAGATACCCAATAAAAGCTAGGAAATGAGTTCAACCTATCTGATCTTGGAACACTAAAGTACTTCTTGGGAATAGAGGTAATCTATGCACACAATGGCATCTTCTTGATTCAAAGAGAATACTTGTTAAATGTGCTATACAGGTTTGGTATGAGTGGTTGTTAACCACTTTCTAAGTACATAGATTCCATTACAAAGTTAGTTACAAGTCAAGAAGAGGCTATAGCAGATATTAAACTATGTAGAAGCATAATTGGTTTATTAATTTATGTTACATACACTAGACTTGATCTTGCATATGTAGTAGGTGTACTCCCTTAATTTTTACATGTACTCACTCATGATCATCTTATGGCAGTAAAAGCAGTTCTTAGATCAAGGTCTATTACTCTTATAATGATGATTTGTGTCGAACGATATAGTGATGTTGATTTGACAGGTAGCAAGGATGATCAAAGGAGTACATGAGGTTATGTTTTCATGATAGCTACAAAAGTGATCTCATGGAGCTCTAAGAAGCAACCCAATGTTGCTCTTTCATCCATAAAGTCTAAGTACAGAGGATTAGCATTGGCTACATGTGAGCTATTATGGCTTAAGAATCTACTTAAGGACCTGGAAGTGGGAGTGGAGGAGTTTCCTCTTTATGGAGAAAACATTTGAAGCATCTACCTAGCTAGCAATCTAATGTTTCATGTAAGGAGCAAGCACATAGAGGTTCATTATCACTTCATTAGAGAAAAGGTGATTGCAAAAGAGCTCGATATAAGGTATGTGAACACCAAAAATGTGCATAGAACACACATTGAATCTTCAATTCAGCCTTTACATCTCGTTCATACAGATGTGTGTGGTCCTATGCCCACAAGGTCCTTAGGTGGTTCTCTTTACTTTGTCACTTTCATAGATGCTGCTACTAGAAAAACTTGGGTATATCCTATCAAATCGAAGGATGAGGTATTCCCTACTTTCAAAAAATGGCTTGCTTCAGTTCGAGATAGAAAAAGGAACTAAGCTCAAAGCTTTATGTTTAGAGAATGGAAGTGAGTATACCTCACATGAATTCAGCATTTTGTGCCAGTCTAGAGGAACTTGTAGAGAATTTACAGCTCCTTATAACCCACTACAGAATGTGTAGTTGAAAGGATGAATAGAAATATTTAGGATGGAGTAGTCTCTTTGCTGCATCATGCAAACCTTTCAGAAGGCTTTTGGGTAGAAGTAGTATAAACTACAATTCATGTGATTAACCTTTCACCTAGTACTGCCAAAGGTCTGAAAGTGGCACAAGAGTTATGGATAGGGAAGCCACCATATTATGATCATCTTTGAGTTTTTGGGTGTGAAGCATATGTTCATATACCCAAGAATCTTAGAAAAATGTTGGACCATGAGCCAAAGAAATGCATTTTTCTTGGATATGGTCGAGAAGGACAATTGGATATCGCTTATGGGATCCTGAAACACGGTTAGTGATCAAAAGTAGTGATGTCATTTTCAATGAGTCTAAGATGCATAAATAGCCCATTAAGGAGGTTGACGTGAGAAAAGTGGTGTTTGAAGAGACTCGTCCTTTAGTTAGCACGCATAAAAATGTTGCACATAGGGACATTCAAGAGAATGTCGGATTAGATCAGTGTGTGAATGTTCCTATTCAGCAACCATTGAGACACTCTGCACGTGTCTCACATCCACCTTATAGATATGTTCTAGGTTTAGATTTTGTTATGCTAATAGATGCCGATGAGCCAACTACAAAGAGGCTATGCAGATAGAGGATCATGTCAAGTGGGAGCATGCCATGAAGAGAGAGTTGGATTCTATTCACAATAATGGTACTTGGGATTTAGTACCTTTGCCAAAGGGCAGGAAAGATTTACCATGTAAATGGGTATATAAGCTGAAATTCACATCAAATAGTGCTTCTCCAAAGTATAAAGTATGACTTGTTGCAAAAGGGTTTTAAGCAACAACATGGTGTTGATTTTGAGGAAATATTCTCTCCAGTGGTCAAGATGACTACCCTACACATGTTGCTTGGATTCGTTGCAATGGAGGACTTAAAGCTAGTTCAAATGGATGTGAAAACTGCTTTCTTGCATGGAGATATTACGTATGAGATCTATATGGATAAAACCAGAGGGTTATGTAGTTCTTGGAAAGTCTAGTTTGTAATCTCAAGAAGATCTTGTATCGACTTAAACAATCCCTTAAACAATGCTACCAAAAGTTTGATGTTTTTATGAAGTCTCAAGGCTATTCTCAAAATAATAAGGATCATTGTCTCTACACAAAGAGATGCTCAAATGGTAGCTTGATATGCTTGATACTTTATGTTGATGATATGTTAATTACTACGAAGTCCTCTTATGACTTGTACATTCTCAAAAAGAAGTTGAGTCAGACATTTGATATGAAGGATTTGGGGGATGCCAAACATATTCTTGGCATGCGCATTACTTGTGATAGGAGTAAAAGATGCATATACTTGTCTCAAAGTGAGTACATATCCAAAGTACTTCACAAGTTCAATATGCAGGGTTGAAAGTCATTGAGTACACCTTTACCCACTGTTAGCTCGAAAATTGTTAATGATTCTGCACTAACATGTTCCATTTTGGAGATTTTTTCATTTGAATGTAGGTGTTTTGAAAGGAAGAGTTGATGGTTGGTAGTATTAAGACCCATTCAAATGTGGATGCATGGATCAAGAGCAGTATGGGTGGAGCTATGTATGGTTTTCAGTTGACGGGAATAGATGACCACCCCAAAGAGTACAACACTTACGCGTGTCTACTTTATCGCTCTCCCTAACGGATTAGCATGCAGCCCAAGGGGAAGGGACCTGGGGCAGAACAGGAAGAAGACAAAGGCATCTCGAATGGATGTAGATCCTTGGAAAACTCCTCGAAGAGACCAAGAAGTTTTTCTGTTCTTTTCCTTGAGAATAATGGGAAAACACAGATCGGTTATAATATGCTTGCAAAGGCACATCTTTCACGATAGATTTGTGCGCATTTGTATTAAAGAGAGGATAAGTCTCTATCTTTTTTGGGGGCGGTCTCTCTATCCCCACCGTTTGTGGTGTCGTGTGGAAGAAAAGATCATCCTATCTTTCGGTCTTTTTTCCATCCTGGAGACGTCTGCACCACGCATATGCTGCACCACGGACGCTTATCAATGGAAGGAGAGCTCTTTCTCAGGGGAGACTGCAGATAACAACGGTTTTCCCTCCACATCTGCGCTGCGAGCATTAGCTCCATGGAGAAGATCACGCATGAAAAAAGGGAAGCTCCTGCCGTTTGTTTTTGTTTCATTTTACAGAGGGAAAAGCTACGTCAATGATATAATCCAGCAGGAACTGTTGTAGCATGTCTGAATCGTCAACATACAAACCCATATCTTATTACTGCAACAAAAATCCTTCCTTCCGATTTCTTGCACGGGTCTCCTATTCTTCGCGACCTGCACATATGGTGTCTGCATAGGTATCTGCTCGTGCTCCATAGCACTTATATTTCTGTAAGATATCGTGCTCCTTCTCAAATGGAATGCACCAGTCGGACCAGCCCTATGGAGCAATAATGGAACTTGTGTATGTGTACAATGCATGAGTAAGCACCCTACGACCCCCCCAGGTATACCTTTCCTGTGCTACTCATTGTTCAGCTCACAAAATAAAGTTTCCTCTGTCATATCATTGATTCTCTTTGTTGCTATTGATCCGGAGAAGTAGCCTTCCTGCGTTTTGATGTATAGATCCCATTCCTTTGTATATGGAATGTGTTAGTATGGTCATTGTCGGAATAGTGTAGGGCCGATAAATGTATGGTGCTGATGAGATATGCTCGCTAGAAATTTCTTGGGCGATGCCTAAGATCGACAATATTAGCACAACAGTACAATGAGGTATGAGGTGCTCCATTGTAGAGCATGAGTGCAGAGGGGGTTGTTTTCTTGGGGCTTCTTCGTCATTTTCGGGTTGAGCACACATCAAGGGGGGGAAGGAGGGCCTCTCAGTATTTATGTTCAAGAAGGGGAGTCGAAAAAAAAGAGGGGAGCTTGGGGGAAAGGCGGCACACACCTAGGCCACTTGGGGGTCATCAGGCTATCGTTGCACGCATCACTCGTTCTGCTGTTGCTTCTACAACCATAGATAGCTTCGTCCACGTCCAAGAATTTGACTCGAAATACCCTGAGTGCTATGCTTGGATCTCCCCACCCGAATCTTGGCTGCGGTAGTTTTATCCTAAGGGTTCAATTTTAGCAATAGCTGGTGGAAGAAGCGTATCAGACAAACTCTAGGACACCTCTACGTGGTGATCAGACACAAGGCTATCGAGGATGGAAGCTGATGCTCGTGTCAAAGGGACTGAAAGGATCTCTTGGAAGTTGTAATCACTACTGCTTAGGGCATTGATGGGAAACTTCTTATTGGCAGCACAATGAGTGTTATAGCAGGTATCCGAATGTCCCTCGTGGGAACTTATCCCGGACTTAGAGGACCACACTAGGTGAGATCCTTTAATATTTGGAGACGCAAATGGAATTTGAAAAATGGGGTGCAAGCTGTAGAATGTTGGAGAGAAATTAGCGAACCCGATCATCTAAGGAGGGCATTCGTTGTTGCTGGAAGATCAAAACAATGCATTGAAGTGAACCACATTATCCCTCATAATACTGTCGATAAGTGAAGTGAGTTCTCTGATCCGTGATTACTCCAAAAGCTCATAAAGACGTATCCATGTTAATGAGTGATACCGCAAGGTATTATTTGATGAGGTTATACACATGATTCTGTCCCTAACAACGTGCATCTGAATATGTATGTGAGGCTTGCACACACGTGATTAAAAAGGGGGAGAGCACTTGGGAGCAACGAGCAAGCTCAAATAAGATGACTGTGCATATTGCTCTGTTTGAGGAGGTTCATATGAGTAAAACTATTGCAAGGGGAAAATCAACCTAGGATCGAAAGGGATTTTTGGCATCTGAGGGAGTGAGAGAGCAAGTAAGAGAAACTAAGGTTTGGACGTGAATGTGAGCAATAGTGAAGGTGAGTGAAAGTGGAGGTGGAATAAGGTGAGGGAATGAGTGGTGAGAGAGGAGGGGAAAGAAATGGAATGCACATAGACATGCTTGGAAATTAGTGGGTGAGTTTTCGTGAAAAAGTTGTGTGTATGTTTGTGCTTGTGCGAGTGTATGTGTGCACAAGTGAACAGGAGTGGAGCGAGTATATTTATACATGTGTGTATGGATGTGTGCATATGAACCTGTGTGTGTGAATGTGTGCGACAGTGCGGGTGTGTGCATGGAAGAGAATCAATGAGGAAGTGGGAAGAGGAAGAGGAGTTGTGTGTGCATGTGTGTAAAAGGAGAACGGAAGGGAACAGAGGGAAAGGGGAAGTAAGAGTGCATGAGCGTGTGAAAGCATAGGTATGTGTGAGAGTGAGAGAAGAGAGTTTGCTAAAAGGTAACCACTAGAGTTGAAGGCCCCTTGGTGCATGTATTTGCCCGTATCTTCCCGCGGTACATCAGAGTGTAATTGTGGATTTAGGGCGATCAAAACTAACCTAGCATTGGAAAGTTTAGCCAAATACCATTGTGTGTGTGCACTTTCCCTTGGACTAACAGAGGAAACATTTTGGTGCGCAGCCGGGGAATTAGCTTGGCACATCTCTATAAGAGAGTGCCATAGGTTCGCCTAGCGCCACATGTTGGCCGAGCTTGCGGACCCCAGATCTAGTACATGAGCGAGGGGAGCTCATCCTCAGGAGCAACACAAACGCAAAGAGGAACGCGCTCAGAGAAGAGCCCTTGAAAGAGAAAGGAAGAGGTGGGAATCGCAAGTTGAGTCAACCTCGACTGGCTCAAAGAAATCTGCCAAAAACGTGTACTCCCGTAGGAGAGTCGCGAATCAAGTGCGAAAGTTTGAAGGAGGGATCCTGAGGCCGCATGTGCTAAATTTCTGGGATCGAAGTGATATTGACATCACACCTCTGTTCGAAATGGCTCAGCGGATTTCGGGTCACTTGGGGGACTTCACCAAGTTCTCAGGTGCTTGGGACGAGGATCTGGATAGTTTTATCCAACTATTTGAGGTTACTTGTGAGGCCAATGAGGTAGTTGACCAGGGTCAAAGGTTGAGGATTTTTCCAGCTATTCTCCGAGATGAGGCAGCCAATTGGTATGGGAATTTGACACCACAAGAGCGTGGAACTTATCAAATGCTCAAGGAAGCCTTCTTGGCAAAGTTTCGACGACAAGGCTTCCAAGATAGATTGGCTCAACAGATGGATTACTTGCGACAAGGAGTCAATGAGAGCATCGATAACTACATTCAGATAATGGAAACGTTGGTAAGAAAGATGGGTGCGAATGCCCCGAACGATGAGACATTGAAAAGAAGATTCATTTCGGGATTGAGAGATCCTACAGCACAGCAGCATATCAGCTTGACAAGACCTGCAACTTTAATGGATGCTAAGGAACAAGCAAGGCTTTGGGAGGAAGTACAATTATGCCAACAAAGGAAGATGGAGCTCTTATACGAGCCAATGGGAGGCCCAGGTAACATACCAATGAAAGATCCTGGCCAAGGAAGTCCCGCATTGACAACCCCAGCTTTTGAAGCTGCCACTAGCACGCCAGGCGAGGTAAAGCCTGCACTAACTGAAGAACGAATATTGGAGTTGGTCACACAAGCTATAAAAGCTGCCACAATGACCCAGGAAACATACACAATAAAACCCGAGGTAACTACAAACCCGAACCAAGTGTTTAGATCGAACACATGGTGTGGAAAGTGCCATGGTTACGGTCATTTGGCTTCAGAATGCCCTATAGTCTCAAGAGTATTCACAGATAGATCACCACCTAGAATGCGTTGCACTTTTTGTGGAAGGACAAATCACACAGAGGACCGATGTTACAACAAGAGAGCCTATGAAGAGAGAACCATGAAACCAGGAGATACGAGAGAAAGATCCTACACGGGATTGCCCACTCAAAGTGTCCCACCTACATCTCGTTGGGAAAACAGACCTACTTATGGATATGGTGCTCAGGGTCAAGGAGGAGACTATCCAAGAGGAGCCGCATGTGATCAAAGAAGAGATGGTCCAATCCAGTGCTGGAGATGCCATGGCTTTGGCCATACTCAATCTAGATGTCCAAACAAAAAGAAACCAATTGATTATACCCCACTATGTAGGTACTGTAGTGGAGAGGGCCACTTTGATGAAGATTGTCCAAAACGAAGAGCCGCCGCCGGCAAGGAAAAAGGACCAGTAGGGTCCTCGAATTATGTTGATACTCAGATGCATTCCACATCGAGAGCTCAAGAGCACGTTCCTACGATCGGAGTAGTGTTCAAGACACCGAACCCTCAAGAAGGCTCTAGCTCGTCAATGCATTTTGTAGATGCTTACCAGGCCAAGAAACCACATAAAGAGCCAACTGTGGCAGTAGTCACAAGGACCCAAGAGTATTCAAAGAAACATCGAGAAGGCGAAAGCGAAGAAGCAAGCCAAGAGAAGATACCCGAACACGAAGAGGTAGAAAACCAAGCTGGAGGATTTGTTGAGCAGCAAGAGTTTGAGGATGGGGAAGAGATAGAGATTCTTCCACCAGTGACCAAGGAGTTTGTGCCACGCATAGCACCATTCCCCGAAAGATTAAATGCTCCAAAATGTAGGAAGGAAAGACAAAGTTTGGAAGAAGTGGATATTGTAAAGTTGCTCGGTGACACGGAAGTCACGATGGATATTGGTACATTACTAAAATGTTCACCTGCATATAGGAAACAATTCTACAACGAATATATTAAGAAGCCGAGGAAAGCTCGAGATAATAAGAGACAAGATAAAGATGTCCAAGGGATCATTCAAAGTATTACGATGCAAATTGATTCGAATGCTCCAACTGTGATAGTCGAGATTAAAGGGTATGCAGTCCCTGGCACTCAGTTAGATAGTGGAGCCGCAGTCAACCTTATGACTGAGTTCATGATGAAAGCTTTGGGCCTCAACCACATGGAAGAAACGCCGATGTCCTTGAGAATGGCAGATCAAACACAAGTGAAGCCTGCGGGTCTTTTGAAGAATGTAAGCACGGTTGTGGGCGGTCTAGAGTTTAAAGTTGATTATCTGATAGTAAGACCAAGGACCTCAGAGGCTACCTTCTCGATCTTACTTGGACGGCCATGGCTGGTGCAAGCCGAATGTGTGCACGATTGGCGCACAGGATTTATCACAATTGGACCGAAGGCTGATCGAATACAACTTCAAGTGTCTCCAAATTGACCGGCAAGAAATCGACAACAGCTGAGGAAAGGGAGCCAAAAGCAAAGGAAAAGGTTAGACAAGAAATGGCGCACGTAAGATTTGCCCTGCGCACGGAGACTTCCAAGGACCTTTCACAGGATGGATTTAATCTGCAATTGGCCAACCTCCGACATGCGAAGGTGGGCGAGTACAAAGATCCACTATGTTACAAGGATGACTCAGACCAGGAGTTGCTAGGATGGTTGACACATACAAGTGAATTTGAGTGCTACATGTTGAGTATAGACGCAAAGGAAAATAAAGCTACTCAATCCCTGGAGAAGGGAACTTCAAAAGAAGAGTTGAAACTGGAGTTAGCTCCGACAATGGAAGTGCAACAGTTGAGAGAAAGGGTTAGAACGCTAGAAGAAGAGCTTCTAAGGAGAAGTCGACAATCAGACAGAGAAGCGGAAAGTAAAACTAAAGTGCGGGAAGCCATTGCAAAAGCTAAACTAAAGAAATTGGGTGCGGTTGAAAAAGAACAAAACAATGATTTACTGGCCAACCATGCACGCGTGATCGGGGAACACTTTCCAATCACAGTGTCATCAAGGAATAAGGAATATTCGCAAGAAGCTCAGTTGGAAAAATGGGAAGTTTTTCCAGAAAAGTTCTTGAGCGTGGGGTCAGAGCTACCAGATGGAGTACGAGATTGTATTAAGTTGGCACTCAAAAATTTCAGCAAGGCCTTTGCATGTTCATACAGTGATCTGAGAGGAATTGATCCCCGAATCTGCCAACATTATATAGATTTGGAAGAAGGCACCCGACCAATATGTCAACGACTTAGGCGGACAAATCCAGTCTACTCGGAATTGATCAAGCTGGAATTGACTAAGTTATTGGAAGCAGGATTCATATATCCCATCGCATCCAGCGAGTGGGTATCACCAATTGTAGTTGTTCCGAAGAAAAATAAGAAAATCCGTATTTGCATAGATTATCGTAAGTTGAACGAGCACACAAAAAAGGATCACTTCCCTTTGCCGTTTACTGATCAAATCTTGGACAGAGTGGCTGGCCATAAATTGTACTCATTTTTGGATGGTTTCAGTGGGTACAACCAGATCCAAATCCATGAAGAGGATCAATCAAAAACTACTTTCACCAGGGAATGGGGCACATACACATATCGTGTGATGCCATTTGGATTATGCAATGCACCGGCCACATTCCAGAGGGCAATGATAGCTGCTTATCAAGACTATTTGCAGGATTGGATGGAGATATTCCTCGATGATTTCGCAATCAGGGGCAATGATGAAAACATGATGGAGAGGATCGAAGCTATTTTAAGAAGAAGCATTGAAAAAGGCATCGCATTAAATCCTGAAAAGTGTACATTTGGAGTACGAAGAGGATTGCTTTTGGGACATGTTATTTCCGAAAAAGGGATTGCAGTTGACGAGGATAAAGTGGAAAAAATCGGACAACTTCCACCTCCTCAAAACTTGCGGCAACTCAGAGGATTCTTGGGGCATGCTAATTATTATCGACGATTTATATTAAATTTTGCATCAATATCAGCACCTCTGATGAATCTTTTGAGGAAAGACCAACAATACCAATGGACTGGAGAGTGTCAGGTTGCTTTCGAATTGATCAAAAATAAATTGATAAATGCGCCAATTTTGGTAGCACCCGACTGGACGAAAGAGTTTCATGTGCATACAGACGCTTCTCATACTGCGGTTGGAGCAGTGCTTTGCCAAGCTGATGAAAAGAAATTGGACCACCCTATTTATTGCGCAAGTCGAAACTTGAATAGCACGGAAAGAAACTACACAACTACAGAAAAGGAATGCCTCTCGATGATCTTTGCGGTGAACAAGTATCGGCATTACTTGATGGGAAAACATTTCACGTTTTATGTAGATCATGAAGCCCTTAAGTATATCATCAATAAACCCGAGCTATCAGGGCGATTGATGAGGTGGATGCTACTCCTCCAAGAATTTCAGTTCACAGCGGTAACCAAACCAGGCAAAGCGCATATATTGGCTGACCATTTATCACGAATTGTTAATGAGGAGCCAATCTCTGGTGTGCCCGATGATGCTCCTGATGGGCATCTATTCCAGGTTGATGCTAAAGTACCTTGGTATGCCGACTTGGTGAACTTCTTATGCACCACTAAATATCCGCCAGTAAGAGAGAGAAGCAAAAACTGTTAGCATTGGCGAAGCACCATAGCATCATTGGTGGGCAGCTCTATCGATATTTTGTACAGGAAAGCATTTATCGGAGATGTCTCGAGGAAGAAGAAGCAGCCCTAGTTTTGAGGGCATTGCATGATGAACCCTGCAGTGGGCATTTTGCTGGTGAATTGACGGCAAGAAAGATTTTATTGGTTGGGTATTGGTGGCCAACGCTGTTCAAAGACTCTCACACATACTGTAAGAAATGTGACAAATGCCAAAGAATGGGCAAACCAACATTAGCACATGCTGCTCCTCTTACGCCGGTACTGGCTCTTAAGCCGTTTGAGAAATGGGGAATTGATTTTGTGGGGCCTATTGATCCTCCCTCAAGACGTCGGTCTAATAGGTATATTTTGGTCTGCACTGACTATGTTACCAAGTGGGTAGAGGCTAAAGCTCTAAAGACTGACCGAGCTGTCGATGTAGCTAAATTTCTGTATGAACAAATTATCACCCGGTTCGGATGCCCGTTGGAGATAGTGAGTGATAGAGGAACGCACTTTGTCAACGAACTGATCGAAGAATTAATGGAATTATATAAAATCAAACATAGGAAAAGCACTCCATATTACCCGAGGGCGAATGGACAAGTGGAGGTCACCAACAAGGTTCTGGAACAGATTCTGACAAAGACAGTAGCTGTGCATAGGCGAGACTGGGATGAAAGACTTTTGGAAGCTTTGTGGGCGTATAGAATATCCTACCGAGTGACGACAAAGAGCACTCCGTTCTCCCTAGTATATGGCGAGGAAGCCATCTTTCCCATCGAAAAAGAAGTTCCGACCTTAAGAGTAGCCATAGAGGCCAGGCTGGGAGAGGAAGAGTCATTGAAGGAGAGGTACATACAACTGGTCAAGCTAGAAGAAAAGAGACTCATTGCACAGCAAAGTCTGGAAGCTATTCAGAGAAGACGTAAAGAGAGGCATGACAAGAATCTCAGGACCTATGCGATTCAAGAAGGGGATTCGGTGCTAGTCTATGATAGTAAATATTATAAATTCCCAGGGAAGTTACAGACAAGATGGGCAAGACCGTTTAAGGTGGTGGAACTCAACTCCAATGGTTCCATGCAAATTCAAGATTTAGGAGAAGAATGTGCTCCCGTGAAGGTTAACCGCGTCGAGTCAAACCATATTTCAAGTGACATTAGGACGGGAGAAGCCAGACGAGATCCAAGCAGAAGGACGAAGTAGACTCCTTGTACATAGATGTATAGTGATATATATATATATATATATGCGCATATGTAAGCTATAATTTGTGTGTCATAAATATTCTTCCTTGCTAGCTCAAGAATTTTGGACTTCTAATTATTTTTCTTGTGTTGCACAGAGACTGTTAGGAGCTAAGTAATAAAATGGCAGATCAAATAACTCAACTCTATTTGTACGAGCTAAGGATATATTTCTCGGACCAAACATTCGCCCGCATGGACATAGATGTCGACGACTTTGAGACGGAATATGATGTGGAGGAAGCGCATTGGCTGGTATGCTTCATAAACCAGGGTTTGGATGTTATGTTTTATATTGAGTGTTTTGAGGAATACCTGACCCGACATGTAGGATGGGCGGGGGATTGATATTACTATTTTGACCCTTCGAGGGAAATGCCTAACGAAGAAAATGATATCACTTGGGCTTGGGCAGATGTGTTAACGATAGGAAGTGATGACGGAGCTCCTGAAGTTGAGCCTGACTCGCCCTAGGGAAGTCGTCGGGATGCGAGTACGAGTTGAGGCTATGTGAGACATCCCAGAGACTCACATTCTAGAGCATCTAAGGATAGGTATACAAGGGACTAAGGCATAGCTGGTTGTAGTTACCTAGTGAAAAGTCAAATCGATGAATACATATGTAGTGTCTGTAATTGAGAGAATGGAGTGAAGAGGTGGTTGATTTGTCAAAGGCTAGAGTGTACATGTTTGCATGCATGTGTGGGTAAGTGGGAAAATCCCTTTCTTCCTCTCCCTAATTCTCAGGACTTGGGTAAATTAATTAACTATAAAAAAAAAAAGAGAAGAAAAAGAAAAGAAAAGAAAAAATTTGTGTTGCTATGATCGTACCAATGCGCTATGGTGGGCTAGTAGGTGGGTGGATTTATCCTAGCCGGGTGGTTAGGACCACGAGCCGCAGCTAGTTTCACCATAGGCTTGGGATGTATATGTTTATGTCTTAGCTACGCGCCATAACGGGTTGGTAGGTAGGTGGAGCCATCGTGGCTGGGTAGTCACGACCACGAGCCGTATCCAGCTTCGTTATGGGCTAGCTGATATATGTTATGTGTTATCATTGTGTGTTTGTGTGTTGTGTGCTGCATTGCATTGGTAGATGGGTGGAATCAACCTGATCGGGTGGTCGGGTCCACGAATCGCATCCAATGTCAATACAGGCCAACGTGTGATTAAAATAAAATTTACCTATGAAATTATTCCCCACTCCTGAGGGGGAGAGAGAGAGAGGGCGAGATCGCCTGGAAGGGAACGTTATTTGCTTGTGTGATTGGTATGTGATGGCTTGTGACAGATCAGCTCACTTTGAATCAACATTCTTGAAGGCACGGAGACTCTATATGTACTTATGGATGAGGCTTTAGCGAGGTAATGCAACGGTTTTGCTTTATAACTTGTGTGCTTTATCCGAGGGTTTTCCAGTGTGTGGGGCACTCTCGGGTTTCTATGTAGGTCTTGACTTGTACTCGAGTCTTGATGACTTTTGTGGGACGACGATGGGGATTCTTTGGGAACGTCTAGTCATGGAATAATTGTACATAGCGAATGGTAGGTGCAATAATGGGGTATGCATTTTGGGTATGTTGCATCTCTTGTTGGATTCATTTCCATTGTTGTTGTTCATTTCGGTATTTCCATTTCTGTTTTTTTGCAATGACAGTTGAATGTGTAAAACATGGAAAGGTATGCATGTGTTATTTTGGTTGAGACTATGTTCATAATGGAATGCATGAGCAATTTGATGTATGTGGAAAGGGAATTGCATATATGTGCATGCTTTGGGATCATTTTGGAAGTGACTGATTTGTATGTATTCATGAGTGATTTTTTTTCAGCACTAATAGCTTCAATGAGTGCAGCTCCACTTGGAATGATGGCTCGATGAAAAGGTATGCGAACCAATTGTAAATTGACATGTTCATGGTTGTTTGGATTTTATTGCAGTGGCTTGTCGAGGACGACTTCGCAAATAAGAAGAGGGGAGTATGTTAGCTGGAAAATTGTTAATGATTCTGCACTAACATGTTCCATTTTGGAGATTTTTTCATTTGAATGTAGGTGTTTTGCAAGGAAGAGTTGATGGTTGGTAGTATTAAGACCCATTCAAATGTGGATGCATGGATCAAGAGCAGTATGGGTGGAGCTATGTATGGTTTTCAGTTGACGGGAATAGATGATCACCCCAAAGAGTACAGCACTTACGCGTGTCTACTTTATCGCTCTCCCTAACGGATTAGCATGCAGTCCAAGGGGAAGGGACCTGGGGCTAAACAGGAAGAAGACAAAGGCATCTCGAATGGATGTAGATCCTTGGAAAACTCCTCGAAGAGACCAAGAAGTTTTTCTGTTCTTTTCCTTGAAAATAATGGGAAAACACAAATCGGTTATAATATGCTTGCAAAGGCACATCTTTCACGATAGATTTGTGCGCATTTGTATTAAAGAGAGGATAAGTCTCTATGTTTTTTGGGGGCGGTCTCTCTATCCCCACCGTTTGTGGTGTCGTGTGGAAGAAAAGATCATCCTATCTTTCGGTCTTTTTTCCATCCTGGAGACGTCTGCACCATGCATATGTTGCACCACGGACGCTTCTCAATGGAAGGAGAGCTCTTTCTCAGGGGAGACTGCAGATAACAACGGTTTTCCCTCCACATCTGCGCTGCGAGCATTAGTTCCATGGAGAAGATCACACATGAAAAAAGGGAAGCTCCTGTCATTTGTTTTTGTTTCATTTTACAGAGGGAAAAGCTACGTCAATGATATAATCCAGCAGGAACTGTTGTAGCATGTCTGAATCGTCAACATACAAACCCATATCTTATTACTGCAACAAAAATCCTTCCTTCCGATTTCTTGCACGGGTCTCCTATTCTTCGCGACCTGCACATATGGTGTCTGCATAGGTATCTGCTCGTGCTCCATAGCACTTATATTTCTGTAAGATATCGTGCTCCTTCTCAAATGGAATGCACCAGTCGGACCAGCCCTATGGAGAAATAATGGAACTTGTGTATGTGTACAATGCATGAGTAAGCACCCTACGACCCCCCCAGGTATACCTTTCCTGTGCTACTCATTGTTCAGCTCACAAAATAAAGTTTCCTCTGTCATATCATTGATTCTCTTTGTTGCTATTGATCCGGAGAAGTAGCCTTCCTGCGTTTTGATGTATAGATCCCATTCCTTTGTATATGGAATGTGTTAGTATGGTCATTGTCGGAATAGTGTAGGGCCGATAAATGTATGGTGCTGATGAGATATGCTCGCTAGAAATTTCTTGGGCGATGCCTAAGATCGACAATATTAGCACAACAGTACAATGAGGTATGAGGTGCTCCATTGTAGAGCATGAGTGCAGAGGGGGTTGTTTTCTTGGGGCTTCTTCGTCATTTTCGGGCTGAGCACACATCGAGGGGGGGAAGGAGGGCCTCTGAGTATTTATGTTCAAGAAGGGGAGTCGAAAAAAAAGAGGGGAGCTTGGGGGAAAGGCGGCACACACCTAGGCCACTTGGGGGTCATCAGGCTATCGTTGCATGCATCACTCGTTCTGTTGTTGCTTCTACAACCATAGATAGCTTCGTCCACGTCCAAGAATTTGACTCGAAATACCCTGAGTGCTATGCTTGGATCTCCCCACCTGAATCTTGGCTGCGGTAGTTTTATCCTAAGGGTTCAATTTTAGCAATAGCTGGTGGAAGAAGCGTATCAGACAAACTCTAGGACACCTCTACGTGGTGATCAGACACAAGGCTATCGAGGATGGAAGCTGATGCTCGTGTCAAAGGGACTGAAAGGATCTCTTGGAAGTTGTAATCACTACTGCTTAGGGCATTGATGGGAAACTTCTTATTGGCAGCACAATGAGTGTTATAGCAGGTATCTGGATGTCCCTCGTGGGAACTTATCCCGGACTTATAGGACCACACTAGGTGAGATCCTTTAATAGTTGGAGACGCAAATGGAATTTGAAAAATGGGACGCAAGCTGTAGAATGTTGGAGAGAAATTAGCGAACCCGATCATCTAAGGAGGGCATTCGTTGTTGCTGGAAGATCAAAACCATGCATTGAAGTGAACCACATTATCCCTCATAATACTGTCGATAAGTGAAGTGAGTTCTCTGATCCGTGATTACTCCAGAAGCTCATGAAGATGTATCCATGTTAATGAGTGATACCGCAAGGTATTATTTGATGAGATTATAAACATGATTCTGCCCCTAACAACGTGCATCTGAATATGTATGTGAGGCTTGCACACACGTGATTAAAAAGGGGGAGAGCACTTGGGAGCAACGAGCAAGCTCAAATAAGATGACTGTGCATATTGCTCTGTTTGAGGAGGTTCATATGAGTAAAACTATTGCAAGGGGAAAATCAACCTAGGATCGAAAGGGATTTCTGGCATCTGAGGGAGTGAGAGAGCAAGTAAGAGAAACTAAGGTTTGGACGTGAATGTGAGCAATAGTGAAGGTGAGTGAAAGTGGAGGTGGAATAAGGTGAGGGAATGAGTGGTGAGAGAGGAGGGGAAAGAAATGGAATGCACATAGACATGCTTGGAAATTAGTGGGTGAGTTTTCGTGAAAAAGTTGTGTGTATGTTTGTGCTTGTGCGAGTGTATGTGTGCACAAGTGAACAGGGGTGGAGCGAGTATATTTATACATGTGTGTATGGATGTGTGCATATGAACCTGTGTGTGTGAATGTGTGCGACAGTGCGGGTGTGTGCATGGAAGAGAATCAGTGAGGAAGTGGGAAGAGGAAGAGGAGTTGTGTGTGCATGTGTGTAAAAGGAGAACGGAAGGGAACAGAGGGAAAGGGGAAGTAAGAGTGCATGAGCGTGTGAAAGCATAGGTATGTGTGAGAGTGAGAGAAGAGAGTTTGCTAAAAGGTAACCACTAGAGTTGAAGGCCCCTTGGTGCATGTATTTGCCCGTATCTTCCCGCGGTACATCAGAGTGTAATTGTGGATTTAGGGCGATCAAAACTAACCTAGCATTGGAAAGTTTAGCCAAATACCATTGTGTGTGTGCACTTTCCCTTGGACTAAGAGAGGAAACACCCACATATGTGAAATTGAGCAAGGAAGATTGCCCCAAATCAAATGAGGAAAAGGAATTCATGAACAAAATTCCCTATCAGTCTACTATTGGTAGTCTCATGTATGCTATGGTAGCTATGAGACCAGACATTGCATTTGCAATGGGAGTTGTAAGCATATATATGTCTAATCCTGTTAAAAACATTGGGAAGCGATCAAGATGATTTTGAGATATCTGAGTGGCACTAAGGACAAGTGTCTATGCTTAGGTAGAGGGAAAGCATCCATTATTGGTTACACAGATTTTGACTATGCTAGTTGTGTAGACAATCATAAGTCTAGATCGGGGTACATTTTTCATTTTGTTGGAGGTGCTATCTCTTGGAGATTTCATCTTCAAGAGTATACAGTTGTTTGCACCACAAACGCAGAGTATGTTGCAGCAAGTGAGGCATGTAAGGAAGCATTATGGCTTTCTCATCTTGCTTGTGATATGGATTTATCTCAACATGTACCTCGTTTGCTTAGTGATAGTCAGAGTGCCATTGCTTTGGCTAAGAATCCGGTCTATCATGCAAAGACCAAGCACATTGAGGTGAGGTATCACTTCATTAGAGATTGCTTAGCCACTGAGCACATTATTCTTGAGAAGTCTTACACTCGAGATAATGTTGCAGATGCTTTGATTAAAGCTCTACCATAGGATATCTTTCAACACTGTTGTCACTTGATGGGGGTTACTTGATTCATGATCTTACACAGTCACTTGTATACTATGTACCATGCTCATTAGGTGGGATGTATAGTTTGTATACTTGCCCTCAGGTATTCTTTATCATTCTTCATTTTTTCTCCCATATGTACTTTGGCCATATTGGCCTTTAGTGGGAGATTGTTACCGTTAATGTCCATGTTCTTTAATAAAACATATAGCGGCTTGGTCAGCCACAAACTGCAAGTTTGATTGCATTTGTAACACCTAAGCAGTCTGTGTATGTGCTCCTTGTGTATCGTGCTTTCTGTGTATTCTATAGCTCTATGTAGAGTACTGTGTACAATGCTTGGAGCTTGGTTTTCTACTCCGAGGGTATCTTCGTAGAGCTCTCGAGAAGGAGAGCACGCTGTGGTGCATCGCCATCAAAATACTTCACAAACTGAATACATCTCCACCATCATGAAGACTCAATCATGAACTTGTCTCCATAGGAGTGGCAATAGGTTTACAGTCTTCAAGGCCAAAACACTGCAATAATGTGTCAATATATTTTGTTTGACACAAAGCCATCCCACCATCAAATTGCATAAATTGAATGCCCAAATAATGATGTGAATGCCCCAAATCAGACATCTCAAATGAGGCATGCAAATCAGCCTTAAAATCAGTAATATGCTTCTCATGAGGACTAGTGAGCATCATGTCATTAGCATACACAACAATGATCAGAAGCACATCATTTGTAAGCTTAAGCCTCATATGGAGTGATAGAATACAATCCTTTAGTGGGACATTTGTTAAGTACATATACTGCACACATAATGGCCTCAAGCCAGAAACTATGGGTAAAGCCTGAGTCTTGACCATACACTTGGCCATCTCCATGAGTGACTTATTCTTCCATTCAGCAACTCCATTCTATTGTGTATATGACACTATACACTGATGTTTTATCCCACATTCAACCAAAAATGCATTAAATTTAGAAGACATATATTCCCCCCCTCAATGAGAATAGAGGGTGCCCATTTTACATGCTGGCAGATTTTCAGCCAAAACCAAAAATTGTTTGAAGCACATAAACACTTTGGACTTTGCTTTCAATGGATATACCCATGCATGCCTAGAAAAATCATCAATGAAAGTCACGAAGTAAAGATAGTTTCCAAAAGAAGATGTTTGCATAGGACCACAGACATCACTATGTACAAGCTGCAATTTTTTAGTAGCTCGAATTGAACCATCTTTTGGGAAGGATGAACACTACATTTTGCCCACAATATAGCCTTTACAAACATGTTTACCGGGTGCCTCAAGTTTGGGCAAAGAGGACACCATCTTAGATTTCTATAAGCATAGCAAAATAGCAAAATTCAGATGACCAAAGTGTGCATGCCAAAGCTTTGCATCTGACATAGCCCGAGAATTATGTACTGCAGATGCTAAATCATTCATAGATTTTTCATAGTCTATGAGCTTATACAGCCCATGACATAAATGGCGAGAGGCAATAATCACGTTGCCATTTGACAGATCATGAATTGTACATCTGTCATCACAAATTTCACAACCAAGCCAATCTTGGCAAAAGCTGAAATTGATAAGAGATTCTTCATGATCCCTGGCACAAATAGAGCATCTAACAATGTGAATGAACTACCATCAGCAGTAGTCAGAATGATCTTACCAACTCCCATGATGGGATAAGAGGAGTTGTTAGTGCATGTGACAGTATTCCCTATAGAGGCAGGCTCGAGTGAAGTGAAGAATTTGCGTTGCGAGGTAATATGTTTGGTTGCCCCACTATCAAAGTATCAAACATCTGAATCTACTGCAGACATACACTGTTTAGGAGAGGATGGGTCAAAATTGCAAACTATAGTAAATTCCCATTCTTCATTCTGTAAATGCCCATTCTTCATTCTCTGCAACAACCATTCTAGCCTCTTTTTTCTTTGCCTCTTTTGTAGACAATTTTGGACAATTCTTTATGACATAATCATTTGCTTTATAGTAATTGCAAAACAATTTTTGCTTTTCTGTTTTCTTCTCTTCTCTGTCTTCATTTTTCGATTGTGCAGAATTAGCAGATTTCTGCTTACTAGTAGAAGAGTTCCATTTACCTTTGCCCTTCTAACTATCTAGGAAAGCTTGATCTGCAACACGCATAATGGACCTGTTCTACCTAGACTAGTCTTCCTACAATAGAACATAGACTTACTCCTCAAATGTTAAGGCATTTGGATTGCCTTTCATCATCAAACGAAGAGTAGAAGCAAAACTCTAGTATGAATTGGGAAGACCATTCAAAACAGTCTGTACAAGTGAGCTATTAGGCAAGACTTCATCAGCAAAAATTAAATGTTCCTTCAAATCTTTGATCTTTGTTAGAAAACTCTCTACAGAATCACCGCCATTCATATGCTCACTCTCCAACTGTTTTCGAAGGTAAGCAACACGAGCCTCATTCCTAGCCTGATACAATGTGGTAAGTGTATCCCAAGCATCCTTAGCTGTTATGCAATAGCGAATGTGAGGAATAATGGCACATTTGACAAACAAGGCTATCAATGCATGTGCCTAAGCATCTCTACCATCCCAAAAAAATTGCTTTGCAGTAGATGTAGCAAAAACTACAGCACGAACAGGAACATGAAGAATATCAACATCATCTACATCAGCTTCAGTACCTGTATTTGCAGGTGTAATAGGAAATTTTTCAACACCTTGCACAATATTCCATAGTCCTTTTGCGACCAATACATGATGCACCATATAAGCCCACAATGGGTAATTCGTACCATCCAACTTATCCTCAACAACCAACATACGAAATACATCATTGCTTTCAGATATGCCACTGACTAAAATTCCCTGATGCAAAAAAATGATTGCATTTCAAAAAGTTGAAAAGAACTACTCTAATAAGTTCTGCTAAACATGTAGCAAAATTTGAGATGCTTATACTGACAAATCGAAACCTATATATATGTTTGGCACAAAAAGACAAAATAGCTTGCACAAGCACTATGATAGTGTGTTTGGAGGCTGAAATGAGCTCTGATCAAATTTCATGCAATTCTGAAACTGTGATCAGAGAGGTGTTCGTGATGCCCTAGATGAAGCGGAGACCTACTCTATTACCAATTGTTGGAGTTTGAGGTATGTGCAAGCACGTGAACAACACAAGGAAGAAGAAGAAGCTTGGAGCACGAGACACAATACTAAATGTATTACCACTAGAATGTACAAAGATAAGTCACCGATTAGGGCAATAGGCATATATACAAGGGGGGGAGGGAACCTCCTAAAGAGGGAAAAAAGTGCCCCGATGGCCCTAGTGTGTTCACACACATCACTACCTAAGTATATCAACAGAGTAGTACATGGTTTATGTAAGTTTTGTGACATGGATTTGTGTCTAACTAACCTTAGGAGTTTAGCCTATGTTTTCCTAGCAAAGCTAAATGGATAGGATTGATTGAAGCCTATAAGCAAGCTTTTGGAACCCATATATGAGATACATTAGGTTGTGCTTTCAAAAACTACTTGGGGACCAGGATTTGTCAAATCACCAGTTGATTCTTGGCATCATCTTTGATCACTCATGAAACCTTTAGACATCTAGTTGGTTGAGAACTTGGAGTAGGACCAAGGGGTCTTTCTCCTTCTTAGCCCAGATCAGTTTTGAAATTGGTTTCCTTCTATGTTGGTTTGATACTCCATTGTGTTCCACTCTTGCATTGAATTCCCTTGTTGTGTTCAATTTGCATGGAAAAGAAGGGGGCTCTAACACATGCATGCTTTTTCTACATGGGATTGAATCGTGGAAATCTATCGACGTAGGGGCACATGGGATGTGTGTGAACTGGGAATAAGAAGGTTCATTGTCTTCTAATTCAATGGTGAGGCATTGTTTGTTGACCTAAACTTGTAGGAGTTGTTTCCTCATGTTCAAATCTACAACATGATCGTAAATCAAGTCTTGGCCCAACACTAGAGATACTGTTAGGTCATCATCATGGCACATTAGGAGCTTGAGAATTAGAGGGACCTCATATAGACGAGTAGGTGCTTCCATTTCTCGTAAACATGAAGTTTCTACACCTTCTAGGCCTAAAAGATATGCCTCAATTGGATTTACTTGTAAGCCCATGTTTAGACAACACGAGTGTCTAATGGCACTTGTAGCCTCTTCGGGATCAATCAGGGCTCTGATGAGCTTGGTCGTAATGCCCTACCCTAGCTCAATTGAGATAAATAGTCTTTGATCAATAATGCTAGGGTTGGTTTGTGTTCGTACTTGAAACATTCATTTGATATGTTCTTGGGCCTTGACCTATGCCTCTTCTCTAATTCTTTGTTTTTATTCTTTACACTTCTTAGATTCATTCAATTGTGGGAGAAACTCATCCATGAGGTGTTCTCGATAAAGTTTCACTCTACAACCACTAATGTAATTGGGCATTGCTTCTCCTTCTAGTGTTGCTAACTACACTGCACCACTCATGGAAATTCTATTAATAATCATTGGTCTATAAACATGTTTTTCCACCTTATGGGTGTGTTATTTTAGTGTTTATACCAACACAAAGTCACCAATTTTTAAGCTCTTATCTTTTTCATGTGCATCAAAGCAAAACTTTTTTCTCTTCTTTGCTCTTCTTTGCTACATATATGCCTACTGTTGTTCATAGCCTCATCTCTCCTAGATGCTCTACTCTAGTATTCTAGATCATAGCTCATGACCATTCCAGTGATGATCTTGTGCTACTTTCAATGTAGGTATCGAAAAATCTAAAGGTGTCACAAAATTTTGACCAAATACCATCGGAAGGGGGGTGTCATTGAGTGCAATTTTATAGGCCACTCTATGCCCCCAAATAGCATGACATAACTACTTGACCCAATCAGAACCTTTACTATCCACTAACTTGGTCAAAACATTGCATAGAGTCCGTTTTTGCTTTCAGCCTATCCATTCCCTTGGGGGTGGTAAGCGGCTGAATTCTTGTGTAATACCATGAACTCTTGTAGAAGGTGCTCAATGAATTCATTCAAGAAATATGTATTTCTATCATTGACTAGTTCTATGGGAAGTTTGTATCTTGTCAAGACAATCCCAAAATAATAATCTAACAGTGGTTTGCATATCATTCTTACATGTGACTCTCATTTTTACCCACTTGGTTAGATAATCTATGGCAACTAGGATGTAGTTTGCATGAGAATTTTGTGTAGGGGGATTGATAAGTCCTATGAACTCTATTCACCATTTGGAAGATACACATTCTCCCATCATGGGTCTTAATGACATCTTATCTTTCCTAATAGGGTATGCAGCCCTTTGACAAGTTTCACATCTCTTAACATAAGTACGGGCATCCATGTGAAGAGTAGGCCACCAAAGAATTGAGAATAAATTAGCCTTAATGACATGATGAGGTCTGAAGTGTCCACCTATAAGACCATTGTGTGTAGTTTCTAAGATTCTCAGGTAATCATTCTCATGTATGCATAATTGTAAATATCTATCTCTACTATGTTTGTACATATTATCTCCAATTAAGACATAGTCCTGAGCTTCTTGAGCTAAGCTCCTTTGTTGGGTTAATGTCATCTCCTTGGGAAAGGTTTTTGTCTTCAAAAAACTGACCAATGGGCTACTCCATTCAAGTACCAATGAGACATGGTACAAGGTGGCATACTCTATTGGAGGTGTATTGGCACAGATAAGACACTACTTTATCAGTGTATGAACATTTGATTCAATGATTGGCCAATATACTCCTAAGCATTTCAACATTTGTAGTGTTTGATACTTAGAGTAGTGTCATCCTAGGGCACCTAAGTGTGTGTAATGTAACTTGTGAAGCTCTTCCTCATCCAAATAGCAAGATAAAATTCATTGGTCATCTTGCTTATAGATACTACATGCTAGTATGTGGTGCTTTGGCGATCGGATGAATTCTTTCTCACTTGTACTTATGATTCAACAGTGATTCTCCTAAGTAATTTGTGAGAGGTGTTAGCCCATAGGTGGGTTTTTCCTTTTCTCTTCACTATGTCAAAATCATATTCCATTAGTAAGAGATACCATCTTACTAATGGCCCTATATTCCAAGGTTTACTGATCAAATACAGTAAAGTTTGATGATTTGTAAAGAATATAAACCTATTGGCCAATAGGTAATGTCAAAATTTCTTCATGGTGTGACCATTCCTAACCATTTGCACTTTGTTGTAGTGTAATTTCGTTTAGCTATGTTCAATTGTCTTCTAGCATAGGTATGGGTAAATCTATGTTTCCTTCGTATGTGGGCTATGCCAACACACATGCAATGGCAAAGTTGGAGGCATCCACATGGACATGGAATGGCTTGTTCCAATCAAGATTCATTAAAATTGACATTGAGCACAAGCATCATTTAAGTTATCATAATGACTTTTCACATTCCTCATTCCAACTCAGTGTTGTTTAGAAGGTATTACCTTAGTTTAGTTATTATTGCGTACATGTGTATGAACTGTCTATAATAACCACAATGGACCATAAAGGCTTGTACTTCCTTCACTATCTTAGGTCGGGGTAAGTCTGTAATGGCTCTCACTTTATCCTCATCGATTGATATAATTTTTTTTTTGAAACAAGATGGCCCAAAATTTTCCCTTCTCGTACCATGACTACACTTTTTTGGGATTTAAACACACGATACTCTCTAAATTTGTCAAATATTTGTCTCAATTATTGTATGTGGTTTTTCCTCATAAGGGAAGGTGCACAAAATATCATCCACATAGAATTTAGTTTCTTTTGCAAAAAATCCTTGAGTATGTGATACATTAGCCGTTGAAAGGTAGTCCGGGTGTAAGCGATCCCAATTTGCATCACTGAAAAAGCATATATTCCCCATTCAATGGTAAATATCAACTCGTGTTGATCCTCAAGGGCTATGGCCACTTGGTTACCACCTGAAAGTTCATCTAGGAAACTATACACTTGTCTACTACATGTTCCAATAAATGCTCTATGATTAGAAGTGGATAAATATCCTTGACTGTGGCTGCATTAACTTTCTTCAAGTTAATACACATGCATAATTTACCATTCTTTTGGGAATGACTATCATGAGGGCTTAGTCTCTAATGTCATAGGGATCCTTTGAGGAAAATTTCTGGATCCACACCTTTCATATCATTATATCTCCAAGGGAATAGATGTCTATATTCATGGAAGAGATTTGTCAATTCCTCTTCCTCCTCTGCACTAAGGTAGTCTCCTATGTGCACGCTTCATTTGTCCTGATCTTCAACGATTACTACGATGTTCTTTGTTAGTTCTTTGTTTTCATACACTTCTCCCATGAGAGCTTCTTTTTTTGGCATCCTCATTAAGATTTTTCTATCTTTGATCTCATACTTCTTGAAGTTCCCTACCATGTCAAAGACTTACTCTTCCTCCACTTCTGGGGTTTTCACACATTTCTTTTTCTTTTCTTCATCCTCTATTTTATTGGTTAGGAATATTTTCTTCATGTACTCATTTACCTGGTGTTATTTTGTGTCACCTAGATATAGGTAATCCTCGTGAGAATCTCAAAAGGGATTCATAATGGTGGATTCTAAGTATTCATCCTTGTCCTCTTCTAAAGGTTCACACATGAATAAGGATATGTCATATATGTCCTCATCACAATGGGGAGTTCATTGTTCTTCATTTAGCACTACATCCATTGTTGTTAATATTTTTGGCCAACCATGAGGTTCAAATTTCTCATCTAGAAAAATCATAGGTGGATAGGCTAGGTCTTGTAATGATCTAGCATTTAAGGACACTCCTATTTCTCTAGCTTCTTATCTTTTCTCCTCTTCTTCAGCTACTTTACAAATCCATAAGTGTGTGTCTTAATGCATCCGCAATGGATCGGATGAGTTCATTGAGTGCACCGACATAGAATCCTCTTGTGTCTTGTGGATAGATTCCATTGTAGGGGTGAGACATTTCTATGTTTGTAGTCTTTCAAATTGTTTTTCATTGCTACCCCCAAGGAGTTAGTATCCCAATCTTGCACTATTTGAGTTGTCTCATGAAGGTTCTACTTAGTATCATTTCATACATGTGGTTATTTCCAAACTCACATATAGAAAACATGTATTCGAAATCCGCACCACAAGTAATGAGAGTCATTCCTTTCAACAATCCTAATGGTCGTTCAATATGCCATCCATCATTCGAAGTTTCATCCTCGTGGGTCATAGGGCTAGTTTGCCCCAACCTATCTATAATCTATAAGGATGTGGTTATGCCTGAGTCTAGGATTGCCTCAGTGGTGTGATCCTAGTAGGTAATGGGAAGATAAGTGTCTCCTTTCTCACCTTCACTAATATCTCCTATCTTGTGGATCAAGATTTTCAGGACTTTCCTCTTGGATCCTACCTTCGAATGAGAGTTATCAAGTTCTAGGACTTGATTTGCTACATGTTTCCACAAGTTTGGTTTCACCTTCAAAATTTCTTCTAAAGTGAGATGACATTGCACTTTAGCATTCTTCATGGCTCTATACTGCTAGGTATGAAAGAATCTTCATTTCTTACTACTACTATGGGGGACTTGTAATTGAAGAGATTTGGATTCCCATGGAGCCTTGGAATGTGGTAATTTTGGTAGAGAGTTAGATTCAAAAACTAATCTTTCTTTTGATTGAGGTTCTACTTGATCTCTGTATAAGTTTGGAATGTCTTGGGGAAATTGATCTTATAGATCATCGATCTCTTGAACCAGATGGGTATTGCCTTGTTCATTGGCCCACTTATTTTCTTTAATTTCCTACAAGAACACTTGAGAGTCCTTGTTAATGGAAGGGGTATTCTATAGTCCATGGAGCTACAAACATAAGCTTCTCTATAAATTTCTTTTCTCACTTCCAATGGAATGGGCCGTTTGAGGTGCAAGAGTCTCTGGCTTGACTGCCATCTGCATTAATCGTTCTAGTAATCCTTGAAAATGCAACTTTGGTTTAATTGAATTGGTATGATTGAGTAGTTGATTGGCCTTAAACATAGCTTGAGCTAGTTCTATAATTCCGATGCATAGATTGGTTCCGTCAACCTCCAAATACGCTATGGGATAACATTTGTCTAGTTCAAATGCATTTGTTCCTTCCTTAATGCAAGCTTGTTATGCTTTAAACATCATATCTAAGTCTTCTAGAATACAGTATGCTAGGATTGAAGCTGACTTAGGTATGGATGGTGTGTGAACGGGTTTGAGATGTGAACTCCAAAATTTTTGCTTTGGTTTCCTTAAGATTAGCCTCCAATTCAGCAAGTTTCTTCTCCACTTTTGTTTCACTCTTTCTCTAGTTTCTTTCCATCCTCTAGCTTTCTTTTTACTGGCTTCTCCAAGATCACTAGAATCAGATTGTTGCAAATCTTGTGCTCTCATAATTTCCTAGATTGTATGCCTACTATGTTGATTGGGATGATTTTTTATGCATTAGTCATGTTCTTATGGCTATAACAAATGAAACATTCATTGCCACAATTAGAACAAAAGCCTTGAATCATGATAGATTGAGGTTTTATTCCATGTGGAGGGTGTGGATATTCTCACATAAAACGATCTCCTTAACATCTAAAACATGATCCTCTAAGAGCTTCTTGCCTCATTTGGGGTCTAGGGTTTGGGATTGGCATAATCAGGTTTCCAATTGTATTCCTATGGAAGGCTTCATACTAATAGGTCTCTAAGTGCTCTAGAGACTCTATGCAGTATGCTGGCACATTATTGCCATGTGAAGAGTCAAAGTTATTAGCATTAGGATTGTTTTCCATAATTAGAGGAGACACCAATATTAGGGACCTATCTTGTTTCTCTTCTACCACAACATACTTAATTGAGACCATATTTGTAGGGGTGATGATTACTGACCTAAAACGAGTTGTGACCTAAGTTGAGGCAGTTGAGGTTGGAACTAAGGTTGATGCCTATAAAGTTGTTGATAGTTCTTCCTAACTGCCTATTTGTTTTATGGGCAATCCTATGCCACATGGTTGGTGTACTTCCTCTCTATAGTGTAGCAATATGAGTTTGCAGCTGATGCATTATGGGCTTGTGTGGGACATGCATTGACTATGTGATCATCTCTACAAGTGTAGCAACATTTAATTGTGATCTCCTTCTGATTTTTCCTATTTTGAAGGTTTCTTCTTAGCTTTTGAGTGACTAAATTAGCTAGTTATTCCACCAATTATGAGGGTTTTGAATTGGCTCTAGCATATTAATATGAACCCTTGTAGATTTTCCATAATTCCAATTCTTCACCTAGGTTATCCTCAATGTTGATACACATTCTAATACACTAATTTAGGGCATTTGACTCTTTTAAGTACACATTGATCTAAGTTTTCTACTCAAAAGACCATTAAAAAATAAAGGCACTTGCTTCATGAAGGGCTTTGGTGTGCTGAACAAGAGGAGCAAGGAGGGAGATGGAGGAGAGAAGAGATGCACACACATGCATAGGAACCTCGAAACCCACATAATGAGCTCTATGAGGCAATGCTCTATAAATGATATATGTATATGAATATAGGGGTAAGGTCACATGACCCTTACATCCCCAACAATCTCCCACTTAAGGGTCAATGTGATCATAAGTGGTAACACATACAAAGATTGATGTAGGACTATACAATATTGTACAAGAAGAGTCTGAATCTCAACCCATGCCGATCAGCCTACACTAGCAACCTCAATTAAGGTGTATCCATGCACTGCAAAGTGCTCCAGACTCATATTGATAAGAGTCAAGTTGACATCTGCCTGACACAAGAACTGATGAAGTTCTTGCAAAGCTCTCACTCACTCTATGCCTATGTCAATCATCAAGCAACTCACAACTTCAAGTGTGAATGCTCTAATAGCAACTGCAATGTCTCAAGCATAACAACTTGTACATCAAACTCTCGAATGCTTACAAAACTTGTGCTATCTTGGCTAATCAAAGCATGTCAGCCATGCTTGTATCCAAGGCATCCAAAGCACCATCATCAAGACTAGTGTGTCCTAATATATCTATGTCAACATCTGGCATGCGTGAATCCAAGAATGATCACATAACTATTGACTCCTCAGCATCCAAATCAGTCATCCCCTCAACCATGGATGTGTCTAGCTGTGCATCCTGAGAGCTAATATGCTCTACCACATAGTTTGTATCATAAGATCTATCCTACTCTATCACACCAAGTGTATCATCATGCTCCACATGAGCTAACCACACAACACCAATATCCATATGATGATCTAACTCTAAGTGAGCATCATCACAATGATCTACATGAGCATCCATATCATGTTCTAAAGCATTCAAATGATAATCCAAAGTGTGCTCCACATGAGCATCCACATGATCAACAAAATCATGCTCTATAAAAGCATCACAAGCATCCAAAACATTCTCTACATGTGCATCCATCTGAGCATCTGAATCTTGCCATACATGTGCATCATGAATGTCAATAGACGTATCTGTAGGTAGATAAAATGAGACATGACGAGTCTCACATTGCACATAAGGTTCAACTCCCACTGAGATGAGACTATCTCTCACATGAAGTATCTGTAGTGGATACATGTGCCCCATTCTAGCACCTCTGAGAAGCATAAGTTGTCCCAACTGCAATAAAAAATGATGCTAACCAAGGAATGCATAACATTTGATCTCTTGTAACTAGCTAACGAACACACATAATGTACAGGTTTGAGTATAAGTGATGCTTCACTAGGTAGCATAAGGTGTACATCTCGTGCACCCTCAATGTCATATGTCGTACTATCAAGCATGTGCACACATCCATGAATCTCACATGAAAAAGGAAGGAAACCATTGACGATGTGGAGTAACATGAAAAATGACTAATTCATCAAGCAACCAAGCCATATGTATGCTATCCAATGAACAAGAGGAATCATGAGATCAACCATAAGAGAAAGTGATATCACCATCACTGGCATAATCAACTGCCACGAACTCTCTTGAAACAACTACCTAACTTGCATTGTGTGCATATCTGTGATGTCATCATCACATCCAGCTAAGGCATTTAGTATGGCCTTCACGACCACAATGCCATAATGTAGTCTACATCTCACATGAGTTAATGGAGTCACATACATATCATGTAGTCTTTGCCATAATGTATTACCATCTCCTCATAGATCATAGACTCATATATAGAATCCAAAAGCTATAAACAAATAGTGGAGCTATCCAATGCATCCATATCCATCCATATAGGGTCGAGCATGTCACGAGGCCTCTGCGCATCTCTACGCACATACATATATAACCCTGTAGGAACCCATGTATGCCACATCTGAGCTTTCCATCTCAGAAAGTCAGTGCCATGAAACTAAGAAGACACCATGCTAGCAATCCAAGAGATTATAAATGTAACAAGGGACTAGAAACAATAATCTATCCTCAATAGGATCACACTTGCATATCCATATGCATAAGTCACATCACACATGTCTCACTGGAGAATTAACGATGTGAGCCACCTATCACATAACCATGCATCTAGCATGCACATAAAACCATACAAGATAACCAATAGAAAAAGAACAATGAATAACCTGTCACCACCTATCACTAATCCAATCAAAGATAATGGAAAATACACATGCCAAAAACTGATGGAAATACACACCAATAGAATGACGATACACCTCCCACTCAAGAATAAATCCTGTAAGATGATCCAACTTATCACGAATAACCTATGATCAAGTCCAAGTGAATGCAGATAAAGACATGACACATGAGCCTTTGGGATGTAGCAGGTGCATTGGTGAGCCCAAATGGCATCACACAAAATGCAAAGATTCCCCACTCTGTGGCAAAGGCCATTTTGTGTTGATCTTTTGGGGCAATGGCTACTTGGTTGTAGCCCAAAAATCCATTAAGGAAGCTATAAACTTCCTTGCCTGCAATACACTCCAATAAATGTTGGTGATTGGAAGCGGATAGTTATCTTTGATCATAGTAGCATTAGCTTTCTTAAGGGTAAACCCCCAACTTTTTGTTCTTCTTGGGCACCACTATGATGGGGGACACCCATTCAGTATGCTAAATCTCATAGATAAATCCAACTTCAATTAGTCTATCAATTTCTTCTTTTATTTTGGCTACATAAGTGTCATTATATGTGTAGGGCTTTTGTTTGGTGGGCTTGGCATCAACCATCATGGGGATCATATGAGAGCATATTTCCGGATCTACTCCTTTCAGTTCTCTATAGATCCATGCAAACACATCCCTATATTCTCGTAATAAAGCTACAAGCTCTACTTCTTCTTTTGCACTTAGGTCTTCTCCTATGTACGTACATTGCTCTTCATTCTCTTCAATGGTTCCTACAAATTTTTTGGTTTTTTCTTTATTATCATACACTTCTCCTATGATGGACTCTGTCTTATGTATTCGTACCAAAATTTTTGGATCTGCAACTTCATATTTCTTAAAAATTTTTGGTACTTCAAACAATGATTCCTCCTCTGCTTGTTTCACTGCTTTTGTTTTCATTTTCTTTTGACTACCTTCACTTTCCTCCCTTTAATGTATAGTTTTAATGCTTTTGAGAGGTTTTTCGTCTTTTTGGGTAAATACTCCTATATTTTTTAGATAGTGCTCCTGTGATCCAAAGCAACTATCCATCACAATGGACTCTAGATCATCATCATCCTCTTCTTCTTCTATGACATCATTAGAGTCAAACTCTTCTAGCAAGGGTTCACACCTGAACAAAGAGATATCACAACCCTCCTCATCACAATGAGGCATCCACTGCTCTTCATTGACATCGATGTCCATGGTGGATAAGATTTTTGCCCAACCATGAGGCTCAAATTCCTCATTTGGAAAGATCATCGATGTGTAGGCTAGGTCTCTCACTGGTCTAGCTCCTTGAGAAGTTCCTTCTTCTCTCGCTTTTAGGTATCTTTCCTCTTCCTCTATGCATACCAAGAAAGAAATGAGGCTCGTGTTGCTTACCTCCAAAAGTAGTTGGAGAGTGAGCACATGAATGAAGGAGATTCCATGAATAATTTTTTGACAAAGAGAAAATATCTGAAGGCACAGTTGATTTTTGCTCATGAAGTCTTTCCAGATAGCTCACTTATGCAGACCATTCTTAATGATCTTCCATATTCATATCAGATTTTTGCTTCTACTCTTCAATTGATGATGAATGGCAACCCAAATGCCTTAACATTTGAGGATTTAGTCTCTATTTTGTTGCAAAGATCAATCCAAGAAGAACATATGTCTATTATGTGTGTTGCACATCAAGCTTTCTTAGCTAGACAAAAGGGCAAAGGTAAATGGAGATCATGTACTAGTAAGTAGAAATTTGCTAATGCTATAGAGTTGAAGAATGAAGATGAAGATGAAAAGAAAATAGAAAAGTAGAAACAATTTTGCAATTATTGTAAGGGAAATGATCATGTCATAAAGAGTTTTCCAAAACGGCTGCAAAATAGGCAAATAAAAAAAGAGGCTGGAATGGTTGTTGCAAAGGCCTCTACACCTAAAATAGATTCTGCTAATATTGTTCAGAATGAAAAATGGGCATTTACTACTCTATGTAGCTATGAATCATCTTCTCATGAGTAGTGCATGTCTACAGGAGACTCAGATGTTTGATAGTGGGGCAACCAAACATATTACCTCGTAGCACAGCTTCTTCATTTCACTTGAGCCTACCCCTATAGGGAATATTGTCACATGCTCTAACAACTCATCTTATCCTGTAATGGGAGTTGGAAAGATCATTCAGACCACTACTAACGGTAGTTCTATGTACTAGGGATCAAGAAAAATCTATTGTCAGCTTCAACGTTAGGCAAGGTTGGCTTGGTTCTGAAATTTGTTGATGATAGATGTATAGTTCATGATCTCTCCAATGGTGATGTTATTATTGCTTTTGACATTTTATGTCATGGGTTGTATAAGCTCGTAGAGTATGCAAAAGTTGTGAATGCTTTAGCATGCATAATTCAAGATTCTTAGGCAATCTCATATGCAAAGCTTTGACATGCATGTTTTGGTCATCTAAATTATGCAAGTTTATTGTGTCTGTAGAAATATGAAATGGTGCCCTCTCAAACCAAAATTGAGGCATCTTGTAAAGATGTCTGCGAAGGTTGTATTTTGGGAAAAATGTAGTGTTCCTCCTTCCCAAAATGGCTCAATTCAAGCTACTAAAAAACTGCAACTTGTTCATAGTTATGTATGTGGTCTAATGCAGACACCTTCTTTTGGGAACTACCTCTACGTCATGACTTTTATCGATGATTTTTCTAGGCATGCATGGGTGTACCCATTGAAAGAAAATTCAAAAGTTTTTATGTGCTTCAAAGTGATTCTGGTTATTGCTGAAAATCTCTGAGCATGTAAATTGAGCACTCTCCATTCTGATCAAGGGGGATACATGTCTTCTGATTTTAATGCATTTCTAGCTGAGCCTCGGATAAAAAACCAGTGTACAATCCATATACATCTCAAGAAAATAGATTTCTTGAAAGAAAGAATAGGTCTCTCATGGAGATGGTGAGGTGTATGGTCAAAATACAGGCTTTACCACATAGCTTCTAGCTTGATGCTATTATGTGTGCAACATATGTACTTAACATGGCTTGATGTTGTTATGTGTGTTGCATATGTACTCAACAAGTGTCTGTTAGTATATGATCAATGTCTACCTCTCATGATTGTATGCACATTATGTAAGGCCCCCTTTATGAGGAGAAGCCAAGCATGCATTACCCAATTGATGGGAATCCCAACTTGAATGTTGGATGAAGGTCATATTGGACCATGTAAGATATTATAAGGAAAGGGAGTTATCAGGGTCCCCAATTGTGGGGTCCGGGGCAGCGGTGAGCAGCCCCGGCTGGGGGGTCCAAGGGGGCCAGCGGGCCCCCTGGCTGGGGGGTCCCAGGGGGCCAGCGGGCCCCCTGGTGGGGGTCCGGGGGCAGCGCCCCCGGCGCGACGGTAAAGGGAATATTCCATGGAATATTCCCTATCGGACTCAGAAATCATTTATATTTGTTAGGTCGGTTCAACCAGTCTAAGCCGTGTATGGCAATTACGCGGGCGGTGGCCGCCCACGCTCTACCGCCCATGTATAGCCGTCCATGGCAGGCCACCCATGATCCTATATATACCTGACTTCTGCACTACCTAAGACACCGAGTTGAGCCAGCATACCTCTACCTTGTATCTCCCTATCTAGAGTTGTCTAGATCACCATTTAAGCTCTACCTTGAGAGCGCACGGGTGGACAACGCCATCATCTTTGTACTTGCTGCTAGTAGAAAATTGTTGAGATTCTCCTATATCTGTTATCTTCTCTGTTATTGCTCCTGTGTTATATTGCGTAACTATTGTCTTTCATGGTATCAGAGCTGTAAGGTTCGAATAGCTTGAGAAGTATCATTATTTTAGCCTACTAGCATACTAGAATATCAGTAGATTATTCGAGTGATTACATGATGGCTTCATCATCGAACAGTAGTCTTGGTGCTTCAGCTAATGTTAATGCTGCACCTATTCGAATTCGTCCACCTGCATTCACTGAAGGGAAGCTGGATGGAACCAACTATACACTCTGGAAGTTCAAAATTTCTGCAATTTTGGACTCCTATGAATTACTTGACACTGTCATGGGACCGATGGGATTGGATCCAGAGCCTATACCAGTTGAAGATCCAGCAAATTCAAGATTGATGATTCAGCCAGATCCAGATCTTCTACGAGCTTGGAAGAGGCGGAATGCTGATGCATTATGTGCGATTGTCACTAGTGTAAGTGATTCTGTGCTTACTTTAGTTCAACATACTACTAAAGCACATGAGGCTTGGGGCATATTGGCTCGACAATATGAGACCAAGAACCACACTAGGATACAGAATTTAGAAAATCAGTTGGCAAATGAAAAACATTCTGATTCTGAAAAGGCTGAAGATTTTATCAAACGGATAAAGCATCTTCAAGATCAATTGGCTGCAGTTGGTGTTGTTATAACACCAGAAGAGCTGGCTCGAAGATCTGTACGTGTTCTTCCAGCAAAGTATGATGGATTAGTAACAGCCCTTAACACTCAGGTAAGGCCAACTCCTCTTACATTTGAAGAGTTTTGTGCCATGCTTTTAGAAGAAGAGATGCGGCTGAAGAATCGGCAAAGTACAACTGATGCTGCATTCTCAGCAAATGCAAAAGGTAAAGGCTCTTCAGAGGGATCAAAGAAGAAGCCAAAGAAGAAAAAGTTCACAGGAAGTTGCTTCTATTGTGAAAAGAAAGGCCATGCCATCAAGGATTGCAGAAAGAAGCAAGCTGATGAACGGAATGGGACTGTAAAATCATCATGGAAGAACAAAGAGTCTGCAAACAACACAGAGCTGGAACTTTGGGTAGCTATTGAAGAGGTATGTTCATCTGCTCAAGCTCGTGTTGATGAGCCATGGATTTTAGATAGTGGAGCTTCTCGCCATATGACTAGTAAAAAGGATTGGTATAGTTCCCTAGTGCCTCTGCGGGAATCCATCAATGTAGTGGTGGGAAATGACTCCAAGTGTCCAGCTGAAGGAACTGGAACCATCTCTTTTATCACTTCTCCAGGTGTTGAGAAAAAGTTATCCGATGTTCTCTATGTACCTACACTCAAAAGAAATTTGTTGTCAGTTTCTGCAATAACAGATCGTGGACTCGAAGTTCACTTCAATAAGAGTGGTGCGGAAATCATGGATTCATCAGGTAATGTTGTAGGTAAAGGCATACGACGGGATAACTTGTATGAGTTAAGTGCTTTAACTGCTACAGAAGATAAAGATGTAAGCAGGTTATGGCACCGATGATTTGGGCATCTCGGATTTGCAGTTTTGAAGGAGATGCAACGAACAGGGATGGTTGCTCATATGCCTGCATTTTCAGAGTTGCAGGAACCTTGTGAAGCTTGTATGATGGGCAAGCAACAACGAAAGGCATTTCCAAGAGAGACCAGCAATCGATCTCAAGCTCCTCTAGAGTTGGTACATGCTGATCTCTGCGGTAAAATGTCTACACCTGCTTTAGGAGGATCTTTCTACTTCTTGCTGTTAGTCGACGATTATAGTAGAAAGATGTGGGTTTATTTCATTCGAGAGAAGGCTGATGCTTTTGAAAAATTTAAAACGTGGCATAAGTATGTAGAAAATGAATCAGGAAGGAAATTGAAGAAATTTAGAACAGATAGAGGAGGTGAATTCTTGTCAACAGAATTCAACAATTACTGTAAGGAGCATGGTGTGAAAAGGCAACTTACCACAGCTCATACACCCCAACAAAATGGCGTTGTTGAGCGCAGGAACAGGACAGTAGTTGAAATGGCTCGTTGTATGTTGAAGGCTCAAGACATGCCTGATTCATTCTGGGCAGAAGCAGTCAATATAGCAGTCTACATCCTCAATCGAAGCTACACAAAAGCACTGAAGGGGATGACTCCTCAAGAAGCATATTCTGGTAAAAAGCCTTCAGTTTTGCATTTCAGAATTTTTGGTTGTTTCTGTTATGCACATATTCCTGATTCAACAAGATCAAAGTTGGATTCAAAAAGCAAAAAGTGTGTCTTCCTAGGATATAGTGAAGAGTCTAAAGCATACAGGTTATGGGATCCTGAGGCAAGGAAGATTTTTGTCAGCCGAGATGTGGTGTTTGATGAACGACCACACTTAGTAGAAGATAAAGGTAAATCTACTATCTCATCAAGCGGAGAAATATCTCACCTTGTGCCTATCAAAAGACAGGTTAAAGTTGAGGAGGAGGAAACATCTGATGGAGAAATTTCCTCAATAAAAAGCCAACCAGTTGTAGCTGCACAGCGTAAGCCACTACCGAAGTGGGCACAACAGCTCTTTGATGATCTTAATCCACATGTAGATGTACCAGAATCATCATCGGATGGATTACGAAGATCAAAGAGAATAGAGGAGCAAAGAAGAGCCTCAGAACACATTGTTAACATGGCTCTAATGGCAGATATCATGGGTTCGATAAAGGAACCTACCACCATTGAAGAAGCCATTGATGATCCAGATTGGAGAGCGGCAATGCAGTCTGAGTATGATAGTATACTCAAAAATGATACATGGGATCTAGTCGACTTGCCGCCAAAGAAGAAGGTAATAGGTACTAAATGGATTTGGAAAGCTAAGTATAAAGCTGATGGAACATTAGAAAAGTATAAGGCACGATTAGTTGCACAGGGTTTTTCACAGATTGAAGGATTTGATGTTCAAGAAACTTTTGCACCAACAGCACGCATGACAACTATTCGGACGGTACTTGCAGTAGCTGCACAAAAGTCTTGGCCTATTTTCCAGATGGATGTCAAATCTGCATTTTTGAATGGTCACCTCAAGGAGGAGGTATATGTATCTCAACCACCAGGTTTTGAGGTGCCCAATTCAGAAAATAAAGTTTGCAGGTTGAAGAAAGCTTTGTATGGACTTAAGCAAGCTCCACGGGCTTGGTACCAACGAATAGATCATTTTTTCAAAAATATGGGTTTTGAAAGAAGTACTTCTGATGCTAACTTGTATGTAACGAAAAGGGATAGCAAGCTAGTTGTTGTCATTGTATATGTAGATGATTTGATCATTACAGGAGATCATCGGGAACTCATCAATCAAACTCGGATCAGCTTGGGAACTGAGTTTGAAATGACAGACTTAGGTCTACTCCATTTTTGTCTGGGAATTGAAGTATGGCAAAGGAAGGATGGCATTTTCATCTCACAACAAAAATATTCCAAAGAAATTCTCAAGGCATTTGGAATGATGGACTGCAAACCAACTAGCACACCTATGGAGGTAAATCATAAGCTATCTATGGATGATAACATGCCTGATGTAGATGCTAAGAAGTATAGGAAGCTCGTTGGAAGTCTTATTTTTCTGTGCAACACTAGACCAGACATTTGCTATGCTGTTGGAGTGTTAAGCAGGTTTTCCAACAAACCTAAGGAGAGTCACTGGAATGCTGGAATGCGAATTCTAAGGTACATTGCAGGAACCTTGGATTTTGGTATTTTGTATACCACAGGTGATACACTCCAAGGATATTGTGATTCAGATTGGGCTGGAGATTGTGATTCTAGAAAATCAGTTTCTGGATATTGTTTCTCACTTGGTTCAGGAATATTTTCTTGGGTAAGTAGAAAGCAACCAACTCTCGCACTCTCCTCCACTGAAGCAGAGTACAAAGCAGCTTGTTTTGCTTCTTGTGAGGCAGTCTGGTTAAGGAGAATTCTTGCAGATCTTGGCTTTCCATCAAATATGCCAACTATACTCAAGTGTGATAATCAAAGTTGTATGGCTATTGCAAAGAACCCAGTATTTCATGCTCGCACCAAGCACATAGAAGTACAGTACCATTACATTCGTGAGCTAATTGAAGATGAAATTGTGGAGCTAGAATATTGCCCAACAGAGGCAAATTGTGCTGACATATTCACTAAAGCACTTGGAAGAGAGCAGCTCAACAAGCATCTTCAACAGATGGGAATAGGACCGAGACCTACTTGATTTATCATCGATAAACATTGAGGGGGGGTGTTAGTATATGATCAATGTCTACCTCTCATGATTGTATGCACATTATGTAAGGCCCCCTTTATGAGGAGAAGCCAAGCATGCATTACCCAATTGATGGGAATCCCAACTTGAATGTTGGATGAAGGTCATATTGGACCATGTAAGATATTATAAGGAAAGGGAGTTATCAGGGTCCCCAATTGTGGGGTCCGGGGCAGCGGTGAGCAGCCCCGGCTGGGGGGTCCAAGGGGGCCAGCGGGCCCCCTGGCTGGGGGGTCCCAGGGGGCCAGCGGGCCCCCTGGTGGGGGTCCGGGGGCAGCGCCCCCGGCGCGACGGTAAAGGGAATATTCCATGGAATATTCCCTATCGGACTCAGAAATCATTTATATTTGTTAGGTCGGTTCAACCAGTCTAAGCCGTGTATGGCAATTACGCGGGCGGTGGCCGCCCACGCTCTACCGCCCATGTATAGCCGTCCATGGCAGGCCACCCATGATCCTATATATACCTGACTTCTGCACTACCTAAGACACCGAGTTGAGCCAGCATACCTCTACCTTGTATCTCCCTATCTAGAGTTGTCTAGATCACCATTTAAGCTCTACCTTGAGAGCGCACGGGTGGACAACGCCATCATCTTTGTACTTGCTGCTAGTAGAAAATTGTTGAGATTCTCCTATATCTGTTATCTTCTCTGTTATTGCTCCTGTGTTATATTGCGTAACTATTGTCTTTCAGTGTCCCCCTAAAGCACTACAATCAATCACTCCATATGAGGCTTGGCATCGTCGCAAGCCATCTATTGCTCATCTTCATGTCTTTGGTTGTCTGGCATATGCATTAGCTCCTAGACAACAGTGCAAGAAATTGGATGATAAAGTAGTGAAATGTATTTTTCTTGGGTACAATTTTATATAGGCTAATGATGATATTCGGTAACTCGGTAAAGAACATGTGTTTGGTGTCTTCCAATATCATCTGTATGCACTAGAAGTTCAGAAGTAATTGTTCTATAAGTGTCTATGTATGAGAATTATATAGTCCAATGATGATATTCGGTTTAGTGACTAGTAATTTTAAGAATCGAGGATCGAGTAGTAGGAAAAATACAAAGACTTAGGTTGTCTAAGTTATCCGACCCAAGAATGTTGAAGATAAATGTACAAGCTCATTTTCATATGAGCCATGCTTGGATAAATTTACCAAATGTAAAGATAAAGGAAAAGTAGAGGAAAAAAGGAAAAAATAATAAAAGAAAAAGTCTAGTCAAAACTTCATGATGAGTAAGAGATACAATATCTTGCCTTGTAGTTAGTAGCATGTAGTGGAGAAAGTGGTGAGTTAAGAAGAAGGCACAAACTTCTTCACATGCTCATTGGTTATAAAAGTGAAGTGGGAGCACATTCAAAATAAGGAGAGAAAGAGGCAAGAGCTCCTAGTAGTCGGATCTAGCCATTTTGTCATTTTGGTTTTCCCTTAGACTCCTTCCAGCCGCACGTCAGTTTGTACACAGCTCTGTTGCAGAGCTCATATCTCAATGCATATGTAACCATTTTGTGTGTTTAAATATTCATTGGAAAGCTTATCTCGTGTACTTTTTGATATCAAATATCTCTTTGAAAGCTTATGTAGTTTGTGAGATATCAGTGAAAGAGTGAAGTCCAGTTTTTCAGTATACCTGTGTAGATAGGTAGTCTATTTTGGTCGGTTCAGTTTCCTGACCAAAACATATCCAAGTTGTGTGATTTCTATCTTCTTGGAAAGCCCTTGGCATCTACTCTCACTGTCTCAAATATCTCATTCAGATCATTCATATTCTGTGAGATATCTATCACAGATTAAAGTCCAGTTTTATAGTGTACTTATGTGTGCAGATGGTCTATCTTGGTGAGTTGACTTTCCTGACCAAAACTCATCCAAATTACTTGAGTTTTAGCTTGTTGGAAAGCTAATTGTGTCTACTTTCTTTGTACCAAATATCTTTCTCAAAGGATATATATTCAGAGAGCTATCAGTCCGAGAGTGAAGCTCAGTTCTTTAGCATACCTGTGTGGACAGGTAGTTCATCTTTGTCAGTTGTGTTTCCTAATCAAATCTTGTCCAAATTAAGTTATTTATAGCTTGTTAGAAAGCTATATTTGTCTACTTTGATTGACTAAAGGCTCAAGTCCATTTGAGTTTTGTATTGAGAGCAGCAAGCTATCTAAGGTGCAGCTATTTGTCCAAGTGCTGGACATACAAGGGCTCACTACACACTTCCGTTGCGCATAGGAGAACTCATTCTCCACAATTGGTATCAGAGCAAACTGCGTGTTGAAGCTTCATCAACAGAGCTGGAGGTGAAGCAAAGCAAAAGAGGAGCTACAAAACAAGAAGGAGCTTCACAAACGCAAGAGCAAAGGACTATAACTATTCGAGGTAACTCTCAAAGTCTTTGATACTCTTCAATGGCTGACTTGGGTCAACAAGTAGAGAAGTTGGACAAGGATAACTATCCCGTGTGGAAGTTTAGAATGACCAACTACCTAATGGGCAAAGGCTTATGGGGTATTGTGAGCGGCGATGATGCTCAACCTCAAATCAATCAAGTTATGGCCACCGAAGTCCAAAGGACGCAAGCAAAAGAATGGGAAGAGAGGAATAGGAGAGTCATGTTCCTCATTTCGCAAGTCATTACTAATGCCATGGTAGGTCATATTCAACATCTAGAGAAAGCTAAGGATGCTTGGGACGCTCTTGAAAGGATGTATTCAACAAATACCAAAGCTAGGAAACTTCAACTCAAGAATGAGTTGAACACAATCAAGAAAAGTTCGAGTCAATCCATAGCTGAATATACTTTGAAGATTAAGGAGCTAAGTGATGCTTTAGCTTCTATTGGCACAACGGTTGAAGACGAAGATCTTGTGTGTTATACTCTCAATGGCTTGAGAGAAGATGAAAGATGGAAGCCTTTTATAACTTCCATTAACTTGAAAGATGTATATCCATGTTTTGAACAACTAATCCCTCATCTTGTCACAGAAGAGATTAGCTTCGGTGGTCCCAAAGGAAAGGACAGCCACAACCAAATGTTATATGTAGGTCGAGGTAAAGGAAGAAACTCAAGAGGAGGCTCAAGAGGAAAGGGAAGAGGTCACAACCACTCTAACTACAATCAAAACAATTCGGAAGACAACAAGGATGCATCAAATGCCAACGCACAAGGAAGAGGTCGAGGTAGAAGTAGAGGAAGAGGCCAAAGCTCCTACAGTTCTCCTAAAGGTATAACATGCTATCATTATGGTAAAGTAGGAAACTATGCTAGTGATTTTTGGTTGAAGAATGGAAGACCAAATGGAGGCAGTCAAAGGAACCAAATCAACTATGCAAGCACCTCAAGTGAAGGAAGCAAGGACACACTACTTGCAATGAGACATGAGTATAGAAGCTCTTGTGAAGATGACGAAAAATGGTACATTGATTCAGGTTTTAGTAACCATATGTCATGCCAAGGAAGTTTGTTCACTAATCTACAGGTACCAAGTGGAAAAGGATGTGTTGAAACAGGTGATGATACTCAACACATGATTGAACACATTGGAGATATAAGGCTTGGAGATACAAGTAGAGCAAAGGTACTATCTAATGTTCTTCATGTTCCTACAATTTCAAAGAACTTGATTTCAGTAGGACAAATGGTAGAGAAGGGTTATCATGTCATATTCAACGAGAATGGGTGCTTCATAAAGAATCCAAAGGAAGGCTTCAAGGTCATTGCTCAAGGTAGAAGAGAAGGAAGGATGTTCACTTTGGATGTCCAACATCCACATGGAAAGGTCATGTACATTCAATGTGGGAATAAGAAGATTTCAGAGCTGGACTTATGGCACAAAAGAATAGGACACATCAACATTCCAAAGCTGAAGGACATGAGCAAACATGAAGTGGTAAGAGGTCTTCCAAAATTTAATAGCATTGGACTACATGAGTTATGTGAAGCTTGTCAACTAGGAAAGCAAACGAGGCAGCCATTCAAGAGGAGCAATTATGTGACTCCAAATGTCTTGGACTTGATACATACGGATGTATGGGGACCAACTCAAGAGGCATCAATGGCTGGTAATAGGTTTTTTGTCACCTTCATTGATGATCACTCAAGAAAGGTTTGGTTGTTTTGTATGAAGCAAAAATCAGAGGTGTTTTCTATATTCAAAAGATTCAAAGCTGAAATTGAAAAGGAAACAGGAAGGTCTATCAAAACCTTAAGGTCTGATGGTGGAGGAGAATACTTCTCCAAAGAATTTTCAGATTTTCTACAAGAGAATGGGATCAAAAGGCAATTCACTTGTAGGTATACACCACAACAAAATGGAGTAGCTGAGAGGAAAAATAGGCAAATTGCTGAAATTGCAAGATGCATGCTCAACGAGATGAAGGTACCATTGTATTATTGGGCTGAAGCTACCACAACCGCCATTTACTTGATGAATAGGTGCACAACATCGGGAATACATCACTTGACTCCAAAAGAGGTATATTCCGGTAAGAAACCTGATCTTACACACCTCAAAGTGTTTGGATGTGTTTGCTTTGTTCACATTCCACAAGAAGTTAGAACAAAGATGGAACCAAGATAAGAAAAATGCATTTTCATCGGCTACTCAACGGAGCAAAAAGGATACAAGTGTTACAACCCTAGAACAAAGGAATTAAGAGTCTCGCGAGATGTGGTCTTTGATGAACTAAGACCATGGTATGAAGATAAAGGAAAGGAAAATATTCTTGAAGAAGATTGTGATGATTATGCAGGAACAAATCAAAGAGAAGTTCAACAATCAAGCACAAAGGCTTCAAGTCCAGAGGCATCTACATCAAATGAAGAATGTTCAACATGGAGGGGGAGCCATTCTTTGTCTCCAAATTCAGCTCATAGTAGAGCCAAAGATGCAAGTGCTACTCCAAACAGTGAGGTAGATGCAAGTGAAGAAGAATATGAAGAGGTAATCACTCCGATGGTAAAGCTAAATAGGTTAAAGAAGCAACTCTCTAAAGGCAATGAAAGAAGATCTTCAAGGACAAGGTATCCAACTCAAAGGTTGAGTTATGATAGTTTTATGGCGACACATTTTGCATACATGATGCAAGTTATCAAAGACAAAGAGCCTGAGACATATGAAGAAGCTTGCACACAAAAGGAATGGAAGCAAGCTATGAAAGAGGAGATCAAAGCTCTCAAAGATAATCACACATGGGAGCTAGTGCCAAAGAAAGAAGGTATGAAGATTGTTCCAAACAAATGGGTGTTTAAAGTAAAGAGGAATGCTGATGGTTCACTAGCTAGATATAAAGCTAGATTAGTTGCCAAAGGATTTAAACAAACACAAGGCATAGATTATGATGAAGTTTTTAGCTCCGTTGCAAAGATGGGAACTATCCGAACCTTAATAGCAATTGGTGCTTCAAGGAGATGGCCATTATATCAACTCGACATCAAAAATGCTTTTCTCAATGGAGAACTACAAGAAGAGGTATACATGAGTCAACCGGTTGGATTTGAAGATGAAAACCATCCAGATTTTGTTTGCAGGTTGAAGAAGGCACTTTATGGCTTGAAGCAAGCACCAAGAGCATGGAATCAGAGATTGGTAGAGTATCTAACTAAGTGTGGATACAACCCAAGTAGCGCAGATCCTTCATTGTACATGAAGAAGGAAGAAAATAGAGAGGTATATATTTGCATATATGTCGAGGACCTCATCATAACAGGAAACGATGTTACAGGGATTAAAGATATCAAAAGGAAGCTTGGTAAGGAGTTTAAAATTTCAGATCTTGGAGAGCTGAAATATTTTTTAGGAATTGAAGTTGTTTGTGGAAAGAGTGACATCTACTTGATGTAAAGGAAGTACTTGTTGGAGGTTCTTTTCAGATTTGGAATGAGTGAATGCAAACCACTCACTCAACTCATGGACACAAATACAAAGATTTGTTCAAATGATGAAGAACCATTGGAAGATGTAACGACATACAGAAGCATTGTAGGATCATTGATCTATGCAAACATTACAAGACCTGATTTGTCTTATGTTGTTGGTGTACTTTCTCAATTTATGCAAGCCCCAACAAGTGAACACTTAAATTCAGCCAAGAGAGTGTTGAGATACATAAAGCATACAGTTAATCATGCTTTGTTTTACAAGTTTGATGAAGAACTGCAGGTCAAAGGCTTTAGTGATGCTGATTGGGCAGGTTCAAAGGAAGATAGAAGATGAACCTCAGGTTATGTGTTCTTGATAGGAAGCAAACCTATCACATGGAGCTCAAAGAAACAACCTACTATTGCACTTTCATCTATGGAGGCTGAATATAGAGGATTAGCTTTTGCCACATGTGAAGCAATATGGATTAAAAAGCTTTTGGCTGATCTTGGAGTGCAAGTTGGAACCATCCCTATATACCGTGATAACATGTCAAGTATTTACTTGGCAAGCAATCCTATGTTTCATGCAAGGAGCAAGCACATAGAGGTCCACTACCACTATGTAAGGGAGAAGGTGCTGAGCAAAGATGTGGAGATAAAGTTCATTAGAACCAAAGAGCAGGTTGCATATATTTTTACAAATTTCTTGGATGCTTCTAAACTCAAAGGCTTCAAGGATGTGATAAATTTGCAGGACATAGATAACTCCCAAATGAGCTTGAGGGGGAGTGTTGAAGATAAATGTACAAGCTCATTTTCATACGAGCCATGCTTGGATAAATTTACCAAATGTAAAGATAAAGGAAAAGTAGAGGAAAAAAGGAAAAAATAATAAAAGAAAAAGTCTAGTCAAAACTTCATGATGAGTAAGAGATACAATATCTTGCCTTGTAGTTAGTAGCATGTAGTGGAGAAAGTGGTGAGTTAAGAAGAAGGCACAAACTTCTTCACATGCTCATTGGTTATAAAAGTGAAGTGGAAGCACATTCAAAATAAGGAGAGAAAGAGGCAAGAGCTCCCAGTAGTCGGATCTAGCCATTTTGTCATTTTGGTTTTCCCTTAGACTCCTTCCAGCCGCACGTCAGTTTGTACACAGCTCTGTTGCAGAGCTCATATCTCAGTGCATATGTAGCCATTTTGTGCGTTTAAAAATATATTGGAAAGCTTATCTTGTGTAATTTCCGCATATCAAATATCTCTTTGAAAGCTTATGTAGTTTGTGAGATATCAGTGAAAGAGTGAAGTCCAGTTTTTCAGTATACCTGTGTAGATAGGTAGTCTATTTTGGTCGGTTCAGTTTCCCAACCAAAACATATCCAAATTGTGCGATTTTTGTCTTGTTGGAAAGCCTTTGGCATCTACTTTCATTGTCTCAAATATCTCATTCAGATTATTCATATTCTGTGAGATATCTGTCAGAGAGTAAAGTCCAGTTTTATAGTGTACTTATGTGTGCAGGTGGTCTATCTTGGTGAGTTGAGTTTCCTTATCAAAACTCATCCAAATTACTTGAGTTTTAGCTTGTTGGAAAGCTATTTGTGTCTAATTTCTCTATAACAAATATCTTTCTCAAAGGATATATATTCAGAGAGCTATCAGTCCGAGAGTGAAGCTCAATTCTTCAGCATACTTGTGTGGACAGGTAGTTCATCTTTGTCAGTTGTGTTTCCTAATCAAAACTTGTCCAAATTAAGTTATTTATAGCTTGTTAGAAAGCTCTCTTTGTCTAATTTGATTTAATAAAGGCTAAATTCCATTTGAGTTTTGTATTGAGAGCAGCAAGCTATCTAAGGTGCAGCTATTTGTCCAAGTGCTAGACATACAAGGGCTCACTACACACTTCCGTTGCTCATAGGAGAACTCATTCTCCACAAAGAACCCCTATTGACCTATCTCTCTCCTTAATCGGAAGGGAAGGTCAACACAGGGGATCCTACTAGGGAGTGTTTGTTGCATACTAGTAGAAGGAAATGGTGAAGTAGAATAATGCATGCCTATATTACAGTCCATTGAGTATCATCTGAAGTACAAGGAGGACAAAGCATCGTGCCTAGTAAAGAGTCTCTTAGGTGTTCCAAAATCAGTGAAGGCATAGTGGAATAGCTAGTCCGGTCAATTATAGATTCTGTTGATATATTTAGGTAGTGATGTGTGTGAACACTCTAGCACCTCATGGCACTTTTTTCCCTCTTTAGGATGTTTTTTTCTCTCAGCTTGTACATATAGAGACCCTTGCCAAAGACAGCCTGATTTTGAACTAAAATGTGTGGATCCATATATTTTGCAACAATGGGAGAGATTCATGATGAAGACGTGGTCCCAAAGTTCCCTCCCACATATGGACATATACAAGCACGGGCTCAAGCTTACATCAAAGAAAGAATAGGGATTAAAACAGACTAGGCATGCACGTGAAAGTGGGACAAAGGAGAACAAATACAATAAGCTAATCCATGTTGGAGGCATAGACTCCTAAAAAGTAGACCTTATATCGTGTTAAGTCCAAACATATGTAAAATATAATCCAAGATTTACTCCATTTGTACGTAGGCACTCATGACCTAAGTATGACATCATGCGTCTGTAGCAACACACCACTAAATATTAGCCTAATTACCTATACATGGCAACTCTGAAGGACAATGGAATAACTATTGAGTATATGTGTCCTACAATAGCTTTTTGGCAATATGAGACCACGACCCTAGCATATACTACCTGTGAGATGTTAGATAAACTGCATGCCCCCCTTGATCTTATGCCTGACATCAACTTACCATGATTTTGCTAGGACATTACTCCACTTGCATTTCAGACAAACCCCACCCTTGAAATGCCTCATTGCATATTATATAGAATTAAATATTTGGATATCCATCACATGGCTACATTTGAGGGGGCATTCCACATGGGGTTCTTTGAAAAACATTTTGAATATATTTGTAAGTTATCTCATAGTCATACCAACATATTCAATGCCATAAAGATGGACATAGCTACATCCATTCTAATACCAATCAAATGGGAAAGGCATGCCTTCTCATGGTAGAACCATATTATGTATTTGGCCAAATAGCACTACAAGCATGACCTAAAAATCAAAGACTGACCCAATTGTCTATAGACCCTATCATGATCCACTATAGGCTTGTCAAGGATGACAAGATTTAAGAGGGATTCCATATGGGGTTATTTGAAATTTTTTTGAATATTTTTGTAAGTTACCTCATAGTCATACAAATAGATTCAACTCCATACAGATGGACATAGCTACAACAAATCTAATATCAGTCCAATGGGGAAGGCACACCTTCTCATGGAATAACCATCTTATGTATTTGACCAAACAACACTACAAGCATGACCTGGAAATCCAAGACAAAGTTGATCGTCTATAGACCTTGCAATGCTCCACCACAGGCGTGTTGAGAAAGATAAGGTTAAAGGTGGGGGGAGTTTGTTGGCAGATCTAAAGAAAAGTGATAGATGTGAAGAAAAGAATTGAAGCAAGAGGGTAGGATAGAAGGGGCCATCAAAATTTTCCTTAGGCCATGAAGTGCATATCATATCCCTTGAGAGGAGGCCAACCAATAAGGGGACCTCATAATAAAGAGAATTAGGATCAAGAGGCACCAACCGCCACATATGCCTACATTGTTGATCGTTTCATGTACACTTTGATCTATTTCGAAAAGGTTATCTGCAAAACTACTCCATTTTTGTAAAGACAAAGAAGTCCTTGAGCCTCAAGAGTGATCATCCACTTTCTAAGAATTTTTCTAGATTTTTTAAACCCTTTTTTATCCTCTATTGAGCAAATAGGATCTATTTTTATGTCAATTGTCCAAAAATCCATGTGAAAAGGGTCATGTTTCTAGTATCAAAACCAAAAAACCTAATTTTGTAAGGACTTTTCATTCATTTGGAATAAAATTTCGTGCATCTCTCTTCTTGAGCTCTTCTCTTCCATCTTCTTCTTAATTTGGAGTTTTCATGGTATGCTCAAGGTTTCGTATCTGCATACCCACCTATGGCTAGTGTTTTTACATGCTTCTTGTGTGTATTTCTTGCTTCTAAGTGCTTGAACGTGGGTTTATCTTCTTCTTGTGGTGGCTGCTCCCACCACAACTAAAAGCCTTGCAAGAAACTTGTAAGAAGACTCAAGAGCTAAAAATTCAGCAATAAAGTCAAATGTGCAATGCCAAGGAGACACACTCACAAGTCCCTCTAGTGCCAAGATTGATCTTTGGACCAATCTTTCCACCTAGTGCAGCTGAGACTATCCCAAAACTACAAAATCAACTTCAAGTTTTCCCCAATTCTACACCCAAACCCTCTACATGTTTAATTAAAAAACATATACAAAAGTGTCCAATGACCATTTGGCCTTTTACATGGACACTAATGATAACATAGTACCCTTTGGTTCTTGGCTTATCCATATGTGCCACATAACGCGGGCTCTCCACAAAGGCCACAATACCATGTCTATCTTGTAATAAGCACCTAGTAACATTTCTTGATAGCCAATTATAAAAACCTTTATTGTTATAATATGGTAAGAGGAATTGCCATAAAGTTTTACAGTTGAAACAATTCATAAACAAAATGGGGTAAATCTTTCACCCTGTCACAAAATGCACACATCCGTTCATCCTTTCAACTTCTTTGTTTTTGCTACCAATCAACAAACCATTATGAATGATCCACCACTGAAGTAAGGACAATTTGATACTTATGGGGACGGACTGAATACATAAAAATCTATGTCTCCACTGAGCCGTAGACCATTGAGTCCTCCATTTGTGATTCAACTTGAGAAGGAACTTGTTCACATATCCCCTTTGGTGTTTATAATGAATGCACATTTCAGCTTCAACTTCTTGAAGTCTCAATCCTTTGTCGATCCTAGAGAGCATTAGGTTATTGTTGAGAATGGTCTTATGATTCAACAATACCCGATTACAAGCAAAAGACAAGTTGGTCAAAGAGAGAACATTGTTACACTTATGTGTTCCTCGAGTAGCTTTGATGTGAACCTTATCCCTATATATGGGCACTTTTTACTCTAGTGCTGGCTAGAGGTTTTTTCCCCATGTTACCACATACATGATTCACTCATATGTGGTGGTACTTTGTACTTAGGGATATTATTCAGCTCTTACTTCAGTTTAGTTTATCGTCAATAGAGAGAGCTATTCCAACCGTCCGTCTTCTCCATGTGTCTTGTTGCGTTTGTGCTCCTTGTGTGTGCTTCTCATGTGTCTCTCACACTTCTACACACACACACACACCCAATAATGGTATCAGAGGAGGTTTAGCTCCTTCTCAAGTTTTGGTTTTTCACGTCGTGGCACGCACTTTTAACAGTGCAAATCGACTTCGGAGCATAGAACTGTGAATTTCATTAGCCAACAAACATTTCCACTAGGTTCGCTGGGGTTTTACCCCCATTTTGAAGCCATTTGTGCAGTTAAAATCGCCATCAAAGTGATGGTTTGTGAGCTGAAATTTCAACACTCATTTCAGCTTTTGTCGAAGTGAAGATTTTGCCACATTCTTGTTCTTTAGTGAAATGCCAGACAACAATGACTTGTTTTGCATGCTTCAAGCTGAAGATAAGCTTGATGGGACCAACTATCCTATGTGGTCTTACATGATGAAGCAAAGTGCAAAACAACTTTGGAACATAGTGGTAGATGTAGATTGAAGACCCGCAGGTTCTTCTACTTCACAGTCTACTGTCACTGATGGAGCTTCTTCTTCAAGTACAGTGGTTTCTCCTTCTCCACCTACACAGGAGCAGCTTAGATTGGATGGAAAAGATGCTCAAGCTCATGCATTGATTGCGCTTTTTGTGAATGGTCACATAGTTCCACACATTCAGTCATGTTCTACATCAAGACATGCATGGGACACTCTTGCTTCTTTGTATGCGGTGCGTAATGAAGCATGTGTTTCATACTTGAGGAAGCAACTTGAGGATGTATGTATGGATGAAAATGAGTCGGTGGATGTGTATGTGACATGCATCAAGGACTTGAAAGAGCAATTGGCAAACATAGGGGAGATTATTCCAAACGCATCACTCATTTCTACATTGTTGAAAGGATTACCGGAATCTTTTCAAATCTTTGCTACTACTCTCCATTTGGTTGGAAACAAGAATCCCAATATGTATGCATTTGATGAGGTTGTGTCTCTTGTTTTGCAAGAAGAGCAATCTAGAGTGAATAGGAGTGGTTTGATTGAGGGAACACAAGCACTTGCTATCTCACAAAAGGGGAAAAGCAAGTATGGTTCAGCTTTGGGTTCATCAAAACCAAAGCCTCAACCTTCCTCTTCCACTCATTCCTCTAATGATGCTGATTTGCAAAAGAAGAAGAGATGCAAATATTGCCGAAAGGACGGTCATACTATTGATGAGTGTAGAAAGCTTACTAAACACAATGAAAAGAAGAAGGAATCTGGCATGTCTATTGCTAAAAATTCAGCAAATGCAAAGAATGATGACACTAACATGGCTCAAGATCTTTGGGCATGTGTTGTTACATGTCATTATGATGCATCTTTGCATTCTAAATCTATGGTTGTGAGTGGTGTGTATGTTGATGATATTATTATCACAGGCAATGATCTTGAAGGAATCAAACAGGTAAAGAGTCAAATGAAGGAGAAGTTCAAAATAAGTGACCTTGGACCACTCACTTATTTTCTTGGATTGGAGTTGATCTACACTGTTGAAGCTCAAGGTCAAGGACAAAGCATGGAAGCACATCAAAGAAGTGGACATAGAAGAAGAGAGAGCAAGTAGGGAGCTCCAAGAAGTGTATGTCAAATTTTCAGAAGAATCCCCTACAAAAATAGTGATTTTCATCACTAGAAACCATTGTAAATACCATTATCTATTTTTAGTAACTCCATTTTGTTCAAGCCGAGGAGTCCTCGAGCTTGAGGAGTATTAGAAGTACCATCGTACCAATTTTCATAATTTTTAGACTTCGTTTGAGCCCTCAAATAAGCCCTGGAACCTAATTTTTAACTAGGCCGGACACTAGGTCTGGACAGGGCCAAAACTAGTCAAAAAACTATAAAAAGAGCTAGAGAGCTCATTTTTGAGGTTAGCTGGTTAGAGAATAGAACTTTTGTAAGAGAACTCTTTTGCAATCTAAGCTTTCCATTGTTCCTCTCTTTGATCTTACTTTGTGCGCGTGTGTGTGTATGTGTGTGCATGTTTGTGTGCTTTCACTCACGCACTTGTGCCTTCACTTGCTCGTGGTCTTCATACCGGTCCTCACGTCTCCGCGGATTGACAAGTAAAGGAGGTGGTGCTTACGCTTGAGCTACACCAAATTTTGGCGCCGTTGCCGGGGAGAGAGCTTCGAGGACGAGCGTTGTGATGGTAAGATCGAAGATTTGCGACGTTGGAAGGTAAAAAAAAAAAAAAAAAAAACTGTCATTTCAGTTCATTTTCTGTTTTTTCCTCTTCATCTTCATCATCATCATCATCTCCACCTTCTTCCATCTTCTTCTTCATAGAAAATTCTTGTTTTTTAGTGCATTTTCACCATTTTCATACCATTTTTCATGCATTATTGTGTGGGAAGGAGTTAGGAGGTGCAAGGGAGAGCAAGCGCTGCATTTTTTTCATGATTTTCTGCTCATACGGAGCTCGCCATAGCCGGCGCTCAGAAATTTGAATTTCCCGCCAAAAAACGCGATTCTGTGATGAAAATCGCGATTCTGTGAAAATTCAAAAATTTTTGAAAAATCACGATTTTCAGTTTTCCCGCCTAAAAGTTGGTTGAAAAAAAAATCGCGATTCTGTGTTTTTCTCAAAAAAACACGATTCTCCGCTCAAAATCGCGATTCTCAAAAAAACACGATTCTCTGCTCAAAATCGCGATTCTCACCAATCACGATTTTCAGCAAAAACACGATTTTGTGAAAAAGGCGATTCTGTGAAAACACGATTTTTTGCTCAAAATCGCGATTTTCAAAAACACGATTTTGTGCTCAACATCGCGATTTTCATGTGAAAAATACGATTTTCAAAAAACACGATTCTCTGCTCAAAATCGCGATTCTCACCAATCACGATTTTCAGCAAAAAACACGATTTTGTGAAAAACACGACTTTCTGCTCAAAATCGCGATTCTCACAAATCACGATTTTCAGCCAAAAATACGATTTTGAGAAAAACACGATTCTGTGGGACAAAATCGCGATTTTCAAGTCAAAAACACGATTTTGAGAAAACACGAATTTTTACTCAAAATCGCGATTTTTAATTCACGATTTTCTGCTCAAAATCGCGATTTTCATGTCAAAAACACGATTCTGAGAAAACACGATTTTCAGTCAAAAACACAATTTTGTGAATCACGATTCTCTGAGTCAAAGTCGCGATTTTCAGAAACACGATTTTGTGATCAACATCGCGATTTTCAGAAACACGATTTTGTGATCAACATCGCGATTCTCTGAAACACGATTTTGTGATCAACATCGCGATTTTCAGAAACACGATTTTGTGATCAACATCGCGATTCTCTGAAACACGATTTTGTGATCAACATCGCGATTTTCAGAAACACGATTTTGTGATCAACATCGCGATTTTCAGAAACACGATTTTGTGATCAACATCGCGATTTTCAGAAACACGATTTTGTGATCAACATCGCGATTTTCAGAAACACGATTTTGTGATCAACATCGCGATTTTCAAATCACGATTTTCTGCTCAAAATCGCGATTTTCAAAAACACGATTTTGTGCTCAACATCGCGATTTTTTTGACTTCACAGCATCGCGATTTTCAGAAAGTTCACAAAATCGCGATTTTCTCCAAAGGTCCTGTTTGCCTGTTTTGACCCCCAGGAGCCTAATTTGACATAACTTTCTCATCCAAAGTCCATTTTTTGAGCTCTATAGCTTGTTGGAAAGCTCGTTTCAAATCCTACACGATCTCAACTGTTTTTTTCAAGAATAATGCGTTGATTTTGAGATAGGATAATTTGAAGTTGACCCTCAGGTGGGACTAGGGAACCAAGGGGACTCCAAAGAATTTTGAACCATACCAAGGGGAAATTTTGGACTCCTGACTAAAGCTTATGAACCTGAGATCTGGTAGACACTTAGGCAAGGATAAACAAAGCATTAGATCTTCTGAGGCTAGTGTCAACCATACATCCAAGTCTTGGGCACAACAACTAAGTGGTCATCTTTTACTCAGATCGGACACAAGTGATTCAGAAATGTCTTTTAGTATGGGAAAACCTGCAGGTGGCTCAGGGACTGCCCATCTACAAACACCGGAAGGTCCCTATAAGACACAGTTGGAATATATTCGGACCAACCAATTAGGTGCTCGCATCTATGAGGATGGTCTGAGGCGATCAGTGGTCCAACTCAAAAATCCAGATCAATCCTTTGGACTTGAACACCCGGTGGTCAAGTTCGAAGAGGGTTCATACATTGATAAGGAAGGAACCATGTATGTGGTTACCAACCAACCAGATAGGACCGATGAGTTTGGAAATATCATTCATGAGAATGAGATAGGAGACCTAGAACAAGGAAACGTAGGACAAGGACCCCAGACTCCTAGAGGTAAGTCAGTTTTGACCCGAGTGATCACTCCGGACTGGATCCCTCAAGACAACAAAAGCATAGAACTATTTTTGAATAGAGAAACAGAGGAAGCCTTTTGGAGGTTCAAGCCAGATCAACCTAGCCAATTGGGCATAGTTATCATCTATGAATTCAAAGATCCTGAGATACCAGGCAAAGTTGTCTACCTGGATAACACATCAGAGAAAATTTTCTTGGTAACGGAACATGATAGACATGCATATACATGGAAGAATGACATGATTTTCCCCCCACCAAGATCCAATGTTTCCCATGGCCTCCAAGGGGTAGGATCATCCCAGGCTCATGAAGCCCAGAGAGAGAGAACTAGAGAGAGACCTGAGGTAAGTTTTGCACACACCGTGGGCAGGAATAGGTCAGGATTTGAAAATGAAAGACCTGAAAGAGAGAGATATCAAGCACATAGGCAACAAAGAGACGATCATGATTTCCCATTGCCTAGACCAAGAGAGCACTCAAGAACCCTTAGACCCTCTCAAGTGGTTAAGACAATGAAGAACTACTTTGATGGATTTGGAGATCCTTATGATCATGTGGCGGAGTTCAAACAAGTGCTAAGAGCTGAACAGGTTGAAGACTTGTTCACCCAGTTCGAGGCATTTGGTTTGACTCTTAAGGGTACTGCCTTAGCTTGGTTTCAACCTCTAAACAGTCGCAACTATAGAGAGATAGGTCAGCTTCTAGAAGAATTCATTGTAGAATTTTCCAAGAGTGGTATCAGACATAACACATCATCCTTGATCCATAGCTTCAAGCAGACACCCCAAGAAACAGTGCGACTTGCAGGAAGAAGGTTTAGACAGTACTTGGAAAGATGCCCTGTACCAGAATTACCCACATCAGCCAAACAAGTGGCACTGTTTTTAGATGGCCTATTGAGCACAAAATTAAGGTCATATGTATACTTGAAAGAGCCTAGATCCATAGAAGAGTGTATACGGATGTGCATTGACATAGAAGACAACTTGGGTGAGGAGTTAGGACTATCCAAACTCTATAAGGACTCTGATAGTTCTACAAGTCATACCTCTAGAGCCTCCACTGAGATAGATGAGATAGCTGAGCAGGTGGCCAAAAAGCTAGGAGTTCAAAATAGACAAATGACAAGGGTCACTCCAGTGAAGCGATGTTATGCATGTGGAGGAGATCACATGGCTAATGTTTGCCCGTTGACGACTCAACCCCAAGGAAACCCTAATGCTCTATATTGCACCATTGAGAGAAAATACACAAATCATACGGCCCAAGATTGTCCCTATAACAGGCAGGCTGTTAGACAAAATTATCAGCAACCTTACCAGCAGGGTAGGTATCAGAATCAGTACCAACAGCCATATTATAGGCCACAACAATATCAACCTCAATACCAGCAGCAATATCAGGCACCATATAGGCCACAACCTGTCTTGGGAAACCAACCACCAGCCTTACCCCCACAAATCCCATCCATGCACACTAACCAAGCCAGAAGACGAAGGAAGCAGCTCAGACAAGCTCCGTCACAAGATATCCAACAAGTTTGGGTGCCTAAGAAGTTAGCTGCAGCTCAACAAGGGCAATTACAGATGTGGGTACCTAAGAAGATCCTACACCCACAACAACCTTCGTTCTCCCACATGCAAAAGGTTTCAACGAAGAGGCCAAAAAGAGAAAAGGGTAAGAACCACGTACAGAGACCAAAGGAAGATCAAATCAGCTCTTCAACATTAGTAGGAAGACATGCAAAAAGGATATGGGTTTGGAAGCCAAAAGTGCAAGTAGCCTCCACCGAACCAAAGCATCAACCACACTGGATACCACAGTTCAGAAAGCATCCAAAGAGAAAGACGCCTGAAGTGACCTCTACAGTGCCAAATGATGTTCTAAAATGGACTCCAATAAGGAGGATTACATCAGTTCGAGACTCAATGGATACCTCCACTAAGGCCGGCATCAACCTCCACAAATAACATCGAAAGCCTCGAACGAGCAACAACCATGTGCTCCTTGCACAACCCTGTCTTTTGCACCATTCAGGTCATGCATTTCCAAAGTATGCATTAATATAGGGCCACATTACACGGCCGTGCATAGACACACTTGAGAATCCCATGCACAAGAGCACAGTGACATATGTCGAACATTTCTATTGATACTAACTTTTGTGTTCTTGTTTTGTGATATCCTTTTTCTTTAAAAAAAAAAAAAAAAAAAAAAAAAAAAAAAAAGAAGTGGGAGAGAGCTTGTTCCCAGGTTTGGCTTATGAAACATGAATGAGTCATGCTTAGTTGAAGGTGGAACTGTTGATTACTAGGCATTTATCAATTTGGATCGCAGTGTGTCTCGGCCAGCAGTGAGATTATTGCTGCCTTATCTGGTAGAGGACAAGCATTTGGCATGAACATGGCATCTACAACTATGATTTTCTCTTACCATGGTAGGAATGAAGAGCTTGAAGGTCCGCAGCTTGAGTGATGCTTAACTACTTCATGTACCAGAGCATCCAAGGAGATATCTGCAAAAGGTAGTTCTGGAGGAGAAGACTCCTGCACATGGTGAGCTAAAGAGCATATGTGAAACTCAGCTTGGTGTAGTTACCCAATGTTGCTTGCCAAGGAATATAAAGCAATTCAATTCTCAATAATTCCTGAACCAGTATGGAACAGTAGCACTGGTGAAGGGTCTATGTCAATCAGCATGGTAATCTCTTAGAAACCGGCACGTGTCCAATATTCCTCTGAGTGTCAATATAGGGAAGTGAACGTGCATGAGCCCAAGCTCAGAAATGCACATTGTTAGTGACAAATATTGCTTTGAAAAGAGGAGAGGGGATCCACCACTCAAAAGATCTCATCAGTGGACAATCAACATGGACATTCATCAACAAGGTTCCATCCCAAAGGCCGAGTGTACAACACGAAGAGGCAAACATCCATCAACCTTCGCCATGGTAAGTATCTTTACTCTGGAAACACCATAACCATGATAGTTTAGGAAACCTCTTCGTCAGCATACCCTTGAGCACTTAGCTCAAGACCCGCAATTTTTGCACCATACTTCTTCCAATGCATTTTCCAAGTAAGCATGCGTAGGGCTACATTACAAGGCCGTGCACAAGGCACATACTTTTTTCAACCCATGCACGAACACACTTACCCATCACTCAATATGGGTTATGAGTACTTGGCTTGACTACTATGAAGATCAACTTTGGAAGATCTAGAAAACATCAACGGAGACTCACAACGACACAGTCATGCTGGAATACAAGGCAGAAGCACATACCAAGAGACTACAACCTGCAAAGACTCACAGTGATAGATGAAGAACGTCGGACGACTTGTGTTCTACAGAAGGGACACTCCCTCTCAAGGCACTACTTGGAACAATCACTACAACAAGGGTCTGTCAGGGACGACAGACTCGAGAGGGGGGGGAGTGTTGAAGCTCAAGGTCAAGGACAAAGCATGGAAGCACATCAAAGAAGTGGACATAGAAGAAGAGAGAGCAAGTAGGGAGCTCCAAGAAGTGTATGTCAAATTTTCAGAAGAATCCCCTACAAAAATAGTGATTTTCATCACTAGAAACCATTGTAAATACCATTATCTATTTTTAATAACTCCATTTTGTTCAAGCCGAGGAGTCCTCGAGCTTGAGGAGTATTAGAAGTACCATCGTACCAATTTTCATAATTTTTAGACTTCGTTTGAGCCCTCAAATAAGCCCTGGAACCTAATTTTTAACTAGGCCGGACACTAGGTCTGGACAGGGCCAAAACTAGTCAAAAAACTATAAAAAGAGCTAGAGAGCTCATTTTTGAGGTTAGCTGGTTAGAGAATAGAACTTTTGTAAGAGAACTCTTTTGCAATCTAAGCTTTCCATTGTTCCTCTCTTTGATCTTACTTTGTGCGCGTGTGTGTGTATGTGTGTGCATGTTTGTGTGCTTTCACTCACGCACTTGTGCCTTCACTTGCTCGTGGTCTTCATACCGGTCCTCACGTCTCCGCGGATTGACAAGTAAAGGAGGTGGTGCTTACGCTTGAGCTACATACACAAATTCAGGTATATACATCACACAAAGGAAGTATGTCCATGACATGCTCGTCAAGTTCAAGATGGAAAATACCAAGTGTGCAGGTACACCTATGGAGCAAAATCATAAGCTTAGTGCTTATGAAGGAGAGCCAATTGAAGACGTCACAAGCTATCAAAGCTTGGTTGGAAGTTTGAACTATGCAACACTCACAAGGGTGGATATATGCTACAATGTTAGCATATTGAGTCATTTTATGCATAAGCCGAGAAGACCACATATGGAAGCGGCCAAGAGAGTCCTCAAGTACCTAAAGGGGACCATGAATGAAGGTTTGTTTTATTCATTTACTTCAGATATTGAGCTAAAGGTCTACTCAGATGCAGATTGGGCCAGATCTAGAGATGATAGAAGAAGCACATCTGGGTATATATCATTTGCAGGTTCAAAAATCATTTCTTGGTCATCGAAGAAGCAACCAACCGTGGCATTATCTTCTATTGAAGCAGAATATAGAGGTTTGGCTAATGCAACTCAAGAAATCATGTGGTTAAAGTCTTTGTACACAGATCTTGGACTTCATTCTTCAACACCTCACATTTTTGGTGACAACACAAGCTCACTACATCTTGCAGCTAATCCGGTATACCATGCTAGAACCAAGCATATTGAAGTCCACTACCATTATGTAAGGGAGAAGCTAATGAGCAAGGATATTCAACTATCCTATGTCTCTACAGATATGCAATGTGCAGACATGTTGACTAAAGCTCTTGATGGTACAAAGTTAAGTAGATTCAAGTTGATGATTGGCTTGCAGGAAATCAAGGACAATTGAAGACTTATTTGGAGACCAAGCATGTTAGGCTTGAGGGAGAGTTGTTGGTGCATTTTACCCAAGCCTACATGCTTGATATGCTTGATATTATCCTCATTTGAAAGTCACATGTGTAGTCATGTGAACACCTCTTGTAAAAGAGTTCATTTTTATCTCTTGTATTTGAAAAAAGAAAAAAGGAAAAGGATGGCTTACCTCATGCATGATGTAAAAGCAAATTCATGGCTATAACTACCAAAATCACGAATTTTTGAGCTGAGGGAATCTCTCCTAACTTTGGGGATCACTTTTAGGTGGAGCCATTCGAATTCGAATTCAAAACTCCCTCCAACAATAGCTATAAAAAGAGCAAGAAGGAAGAGGTGATTAGCAAGCCTTGTACGTGACCACTTCATGTCATTTTGTAGAGATTGAAGAGCTTACTCCATAGCTCTATCATTATACTCCCATTGTGCAAAGATTCATTGCCAATGTGGTTGTAATCATATGTGAATCTATACATTTATCATCATCTACTTCTCTGTTTTGTTCTCTGCTATACTCACTCAGAGCAATGACTTCAAAAGGTCATATCTCGAGTTCTACGCAACCTTTTTCAGTGTTTTAATGTGTTTTGGATAGCTCTTACTGTCTAGTTTTTGCATATAAATTTTCAAGGTCATTGGACGTACCGTTTGTGAGATATCTGCAATTTACTGCTCACTGGTCTATCTCTGCAGAGCCCCGAGAATTGTGGGCATGTTCTAGAAATTGATAAATCTTGTTCTCAGTGCTCAGTCCATCATTTGAAGTGTTTTAACTTGGAATAGCAAGCTTGCTAAGTCTATTTGCTATGCCCAAAAGGAATTTTTCTAATTCCTACCAGGTTGAGAGCATTGTTCATTTTTTCTAGCAGGTGTATGTCCAAAAATAGCAAGTTTTGGGAGCTAGTCATTTCGCAACTAGTCTGTCTTCACTTAAACTTTTGGGATACATGTTCGAAAGTACTTGGCTGATATTTTGGTGGATTTAGGAAGCTCAAAGGGTCTACTAATCAACTTTGAAGTCTCAGTTGGCTGGTGTGAAGGTGGTTGTAGCAGCACCTACTCATCTTTGGATTGCATCCACCATCTCTCTTCACAATTTTGGATGGAAGCGGTCATGTGTGCAAATTATGTGTTGAATTGCTACCCTACAAAAGCATTGAGAGTCATCGGAATGGTCATAATCCTATGGTTAGTCATATGCGTGTGTTTGATTGTTTGGCATATGCTCTTGTGCCATCACAACAACGTCACAAACTCGATGACAAGGCAAAGAAATGTATATTTGTTGGTTATAGTTCTGAAAGTAATCATTTGTATCATCCATTGATGAACACAATTATTGTGAGTCGAGATGTGGTATTCGCTGAAAATTCAGTTTTCCCTCTACTTGAATGCAAAAAACAGCCAACAGCTAGCTCACAAGATGTGTTTGATACACTCATGCCTTTGTTCCAAAATGGTGCACTTGACTATGGCCATGTAGACCAGCCAACTGAGGCTCAAAGGGCTAAAAAATTCCAGCCAAATAGGGCTGAAAATGTAGAGAATTTCCAGCCAAACATGGCTGAAAATTTTCAGCCAAAAATTGTCAAAACCGTTGGAAATTTCTAGCCACATATGACTGAACATTTACGTCAAAATATGGCTGACAATGAGCATGAAATTCAGCCCACACATGATGAATGTTGACGATGTATTGCATAATGAATGCATGTCTATCAAGAGTGCACAAGCTATGCCAAAGTGGCTGAAACAAACTTTGTAGGATAGCAAATTGAGTGCACCTTTACTTGGTAGAACAAGATCAAGCTCTCACCATGCATCAAGTAATTTTGTGGATTATTCTCTTATTGCAACAACATGTAACAAAGAGCCACTTTCTTTTGAAGATGCATGTGATGATCCACAATGGATGAGTGTTATGCAATCAGAAATGGATTCCATACATAGGAATGGTACTTGGGAGTTATGTGAATTGCCAAAAGGAAAGAATGCCATTGGTACAAAGTCGGTTTACAAGATTAAGAGAAAGTCAGATGATAGCATTGTAGCTACAAAGCTAGATTGGTTGCCAAAGGATATGTGCAGACTATGAGGAAACTTTTGCACCTACTTCACACATGACTACCATTCGTACCATGGTTGCATTGGCTGCCCATCGAGGTTGGAAAATGCATCAGTTGGACATAAAAACGGCCTTCTTGAATGGTGATTTGCAAGAAGAGGTCTATGTGAAGCAACCTCCTGGATTTTCTATGAAAGGGAAAGAGCATATGGTTTGTCGCTTGCATAAAGCATTGTATGGTCTCAAGCAAGCTCTACGTGCATGGTATGACAAAATCCATAAAGCACTTGATTGCTCTTGGCTTCACATGTAGTCCAATTGAAAGCACACTCTATGTACACAAAGATGGGACTGATCTTATAGTGCTTGTTCTTTATGTCGATGACATACTCTTGACTGGGTCATGTGATGCAAAACTTGATATTCTTATGGCTGATTTGCAGCATACTTTTATCAAGCAAAGTATGTTGAAAAACTACTTTAGCATTTTGACTTTGCGGATTGCAAGCTAGTTTCCACACCAGTTGAGACATGATTCAGGTTCTCAGTTGAGGATTCCAGTGATGCATTTGACACTTCTCTTTATCAGCAAGCTCTGGGATGTCTTATATATGCATGCAACACAAGGTGGAATATACAGTATGCAGTTTCCCAGTTGAGTCGATTCATGCATAGCCCTGGCACTAAGCATTGGAAAGCGGTGAAATGTGTGTTCAGATATCTCAGAGACACTTTGAGCTTAGGTCTCTTTTATGGCAGAGATATTTAGCCATGCTTGCATGTTTTTACAGATAGTGATTGGGCTGGTTAGTATGATACTCATGTGTCCAGTAGTGGTAATTGCTTTTTCCTTGGAAACTCATGCATATCCTGGTTGAGTAAGAAGCAACCTGCAGTGGCAACATCGAGTTGTGGGGGTGAGTACATGGCAGTTTTCATAGCTACAATGGAGTGTATATGGCTGAGACTCCTATTGATGGATCTTTGTTGGGAGATTGATGCTGCTACACATATTCTCACTGATAGCTAGAGTGCATTGGCTATTACACGAAACCCAGTGTCTCATGCATGGACCAAACATATTGAGGTGCATTATCACCATGTGAGAGAGCACCGTCATGTAGTAGATATTGATTTGGTATATGTGCCTACACAAGATAATGTGGCAAACATATTCACCAAAGCTCTTACATGGGAAAAGTTTGAAGCTTTTCGCAAAGCTTTAGGCTTACTACCTTGTGAGGGCTGATATGTCACTCCTTGTATGTATTCACATCATTCGCTTCAGGGGGGTTTGTTAAACTTACGTGTTCCTCGAGTAGCTTTAATGTGAACCTTATCCCTATACATGAGCACTTTTTACTCTATGTTGAAGGCAAGGAAATCTGGAAGATGAATGATTAATTTGAATTCAGAAAAGATGGTTAAACGTAGATATTATCTAGTTAGATATATCTTTTTGGTGTATTGGATTTTAATAAAATAAAAAGAAAAAGACGGTTATGTTGAGATAAAAAGGGACATGTCGTAGGAAGGAGAGAAGACGTTACAAAAGGAGAGAAGACGTTACAAAAGAAAGGAGCGCGACAACCGTAGAGAGAAGAAATTTCGCTGACAGAGATTTGGGAGAACCAGAAAACAGGTTCTGTAGGAATCATTATACAAGCTGTGACTGATGAAATCGTGTGGTGTAATCAAGTACGATTCATGAAGTTCTAATACTCACAAATCTGTAATCGCGGCGCTAAGTTAATCAAAGAAAGAACAGAAATGTCTGCGAGACAAGGTTTCTTGTTTGTAAATCTTCTATTTTCTGCTAAGTCAATAGAGAGATTCAAATTATCTACACAGAAGCGCATTGAAACTCGTGTGTCTATGAGTGTATAAGAACCTGTTAATCTCCAAAATGTGTAAATCTGGAATGTGATTGTGTAATTCTGAATCGGTAAAAGTTACCGGAAAGTCACCGGAATGGAAGATTACGGTAGATTTTTCAGACATGATTTCGGTGGAATGTCTGTGAATGAAGATCAGTGCGAGTGGGAAATGTGTAATTCTGATTTGCTCTGTATTTAGATGTTTTGTTGAACCGTTGGAACCCTCAACACTCTAGTGCTTGCTAGAGGTTTTTTCCCCATGTTACCACATACATGATTCACTCATATGTGGTGGTACTTTGTACTTAGGGATATTATTCAACTCTTACCTCAGTTTAGTTTATCATCAATAGAGAGAGCTATTCCAGCCATGAGTCTTCTCCGTGTGTCTCGCTGTGTTTGTGCTCCTTGTGTGTGCTTCTCGTGTGTCTCTCGCACTTCTACACACACCCAACAAACATAAGCATCATAAAACATCTCACCATTTTACTGCAAGCATCCCCATTCATTAGATCCTTCTTTCCTACATTTATGCTCTTTAATACAAAGGTTACAATTAGTCCAAAGAGATAACCAACCTATCCACATAGATTCTTTCAAGAAAAAATCCACATTGTTAGTGAGATATTGATTAGATTTAAAGTAATTTTTAGCTTCCATCCATGTAGGCCACATTCTATGAGTAATGGAGTTGCAACTAGGGTGAATATTTGGGGGTGAAATGACTATATCCCATAAGAATGGTTCCTTGAGGCTTTATAATCTTTATATGAAATGGAGAAATATTACATTTAATTAAACAAGCCCAATAGTCTTCAAAAGCGATAGACCTTAGGATTCACTTTGAAGCTATATTTCTCGCCATCTTTATTGGGCAAGTTATCCAATCCACCTTGTTTCTTTAGGTAAGCAGCAAAGTACCCAAGACACTTTTGAAGTTTTCCTAACTTGAAGACTACCAACCCAAAAGAATATTTTGGCAGGAGATATGACTATTTAAAGACTTTGTCTATGAATTTATTAAGGACCCAATCCCATATTTGTTGGAGTTAGACGTCTGTAGAAGCACGCGAACAGCACAAGGAAGAAGAAGAAGCTTGGAGCCCACACACAATACTGTATGTATTACTAGAGAATGTACAAAGATCAGTAGCCCATTAGGGCAATAGGCGTATATACAAGCCGGGGGAAAAAAACCTCCTAAAGAGGGAAAAAAGTGCCCCGGTGGTCATAGTGTGTTCACACACATCACTACCTAAATATATCAACAAATCCCCCCTGGGAGTGATGCGGTGAACAAGGAGCTGGCCCACATGTATAAGGAAGTGCCAAGCTATATGGAAATCACTCCACAAAAGGAAGTAAGCCCAAAGCTTTGCGAAAAGCTTCAAACTTCTCCCTAGGCAGAGCCTTCATGAAAAGGTCTGCAATGTTCTCCTGCGTGGGCACATATGCCAAGCTGATCTCCCCAGCAGAGAACCTCTCCCTGACATAGTGATAATGCACCTCAATGTGCTTAGTGCGAGCATGGAACACAGGGTTCCTCGCAATTGCCAATGCACTCTGACTGTCAGTGAAGATGGTGGTGGCAGAAATCTGACCAACACCCAAATCAGCCATAAGGTGTCTGAGCCACACACACTCAACAGTAGCTGTGAAAGCTGCCCTATACTCAGCCTCACAACTGGAGGTGGCCACAGTAGGCTGCTTCTTGCTCAACCAAGATATACATGAGCTACCAAGCATGAAGCAAAAACCACTAGTGGACACACGAGTGTCATAGCAACCAGCCCAATCTGAGTTAGAAAAAGCATGCAAATCTGGCGGTAGTGATCCCCCCTTGGGATAAAACAACCCAAGTAGCCGAGTACCACTCAAGTAGCGAAAGATGCGCTTAACCGCCTTCCAATGCATGACTCTTGGGCAATGCATAAACCTGCTCATCTGTGAGACAACAAATTGAATATATGGCCGAGTAATGCATAAGTAAATCAAGCATCCAACAGCCTGCTGATAGAGAACAGCATCAAATGCATCTCCAGCATCATGAAGACTCAATCGTAAACCTGTCTCCATAGGAGTGGCAATAGACTTACCGTCTTCAAGGCCAAAACACTGCAATAATGTGTCAATATATTTCCTTTGACACAAAGCCATTCCACCATCAACTTGCATAAACTGAATGCCCAAATAGTGATGCAAATGCCCCAAATCAGACATCTCAAATGAGGCATGCAAATCAGCCTTGAAATCAGCAATATGCTTCTCAATAGGACCAGTGAGTAGCATGTCGTCAACATAGACAACAATGATCAGAAGCACATCATTAGCACGCTTAACATATAAGGTGCTTTCAGTTGGACTGTTCTCAAAACCATGTGCAACCAGATAGGCATGTATCTTCTCATACCAAGCACGTGGTGCTTGCTTTAAACCATATAATGCCTTCTTTAACCTGGACACCTGGTTTTCATGCCCTTTCTGCATAAAGCCACGGGGCTGAAAAACATACACTTCTTCATGCAAGTCACCATTCAAAAATGTTGTTTTAATGTCCAACTGATGTACATTCCAACCATGATGGGCTGCAAGTGCACAAATACTCCGAACAGTAGACATACGACATGTAGGTGCAAAGGTCTCATCAAAATCAATGCCTCTTTCCTGCGCATAACCCTTTGCAACAAGTCTAGCCTTATACCTATCAACTGTACCATCAGGTTTACGCTTCAGCTTGTATACCCACTTAGTGCCAATGGCCTTCTTGCCAGGAGGCAAGTCACATAAAGACCATGTACCATTCTTCATTATAGCATCATATTCAGATTGCATAGCAGCCATCCAATTTTCTGAATTCCGTGCTTCATCAAAAGAAACAGGCTCATTCTCATCACAAAGACTAGACACAGCCATAGCATAGCAATCTGATGCAAATGAGACACTATGAGAGCCTGAACGAGTACGATATGACAAAGGTGCATCTAATTTGCTGTCACGCAAAGTCTGCACCAGCCATTTTGGCATAGTTTTTGCCTACTCAATATCAGCTCTCTCATCAACAAGTGCATCATGTAAATTTGCATCAGAAATGGAATAATCTGCATCATCATATGAAACCTGCAAAGGCTGAGAAGTTGCCTCATTAGGACCAGCACTAGACTGTCCACTTGTAAAAAGAGGCATCAAAGTATCATACATGTCTTTGGAGCTAACAAATGTCTCCTTAGTACATGAAAGCAATGGCTGAATAGCATCTTCCATAAAAACAACATCATGGCTAACCAGAATGCGTTTAGTCTGTGGATGATACAGACGATAGCCTTTACTTTCAAAACTGTACCCAACAAAAATACATTTTACTGCTTTATCATCCAATTTTCTACGATGTTGTTCAGGCACTAATGCGTATGCCAAACAACCAAAAACAGGTAGATGAGTAATAGATGGCTTGCGATCATGCCAAGCCTCATATGGAGTGATAGATTGCAGTGCTTTAGTGGGACACCTGTTCAGTACATATGCTGCACACATGACAGCCTCAAGCCAGAAACTATGAGGTAAAGCCTCACTCTTGACCATACACCTCGCCATCTCCATGAGAGACCTGTTCTTCCGTTCAGCAACTCCATTCTATTGAGGTGTATACGGCACTGTACACTGGTGTTTTATCCCACGTTCAGCCAAAAATGCATTAAAATCAGAAGACATATATTCGCCCCCTCAATCAGAACGGAGGGTGCCCATTTTACATGCTGACAGATTTTCAACCAAAACCAAAAACTGTTTAAAGCACATGAACACTTCGGACTTTGCTTTGAGTAGATATACCCATGCATGCCTGAAAAAATCATTAATGAAAGTCACGAAGTAAAGGTAATTTCCAAAAGAGGGTGTCTGCATAGGACCACAGACATCACTATGTACAAGCTGCAATTTCTGTGTAGCCCGAACTGAACCATCTTTTGGAAAGGAGGAACGCTGCATTTTGCCCAAAATACAGCCTTCACAAACATGTTTTCCAGGTGCCTCAAGTTTAGGCAAAGAGGACACCATTTCAGATTTCTACAGGCGTAGAAAACTACCAAAATTCAGATGACAAAAGCGTGCATGACAAAGCTTTGCATCTGACATAGCCTGAGAATCATTTACTGCACATGCCAAATCATTTTTAGATCTTTCATAGTCTATGATCTTATACAACCCACAACATAAAATGCCAGAAGCAATAATCACATCGCCATTTGACAGATCATGAACTCTACACCTATCATCAACAAATTTCACAACCAAGACCATCTTGGCTAATGCAGAAACTGATAACAGGTTCTTTTTGATCCCTGGCACAAATAAAGCATTTGACAAAGTGAAAGAACTACCATCAACAGTAGTCAAAATGATCTTACCAACTCCCATAATAGGATACGAGGAGTTGTTGGCGCATGTAACAGTATTCCCTGTAGGGGAAGGCTCGAGCGAAGAGAAGAAGCTGCGCTGAGAGGTAATATATTTGGTCACCCCACTGTCAAAATACCAAACATCTGAGTCTACTGCAGACATGCACTGCTCATGAGAAGATGGGTCAAAACTACAGATTGTAGTAAACGCCCATTCTTCTTCCTGCACAAGATTTGCAGACTCTGTTTTTGGTGTAGAGGCCTCTGCAACAACCATTCCAGCCTCTTTCTTCTTTGCCTCTTTAGCAGCCAGTTTTGAACAGTTCTTTATGATATGATCATTCCCTTTACAGTACTTACAAAACAATTTCTGCTTTTCTGATTTCTTCTCATCTTTATCTTCCTTCTTCGAATATGCAGAATTAGCAGATTTTTGCTTACTAGTTGAAGAGCTCCATTTTCCTTTGCCCTTCTGACTCGCCAGGAAAGCTTGATCTACAACTCGCATAATGGACCTGTTTTGCCTGGACTGATCTTCCTGCAACAGAACAGAGACTAACTCCTCAAATGATAAGGCATTTGGATTGCTTTTCATCATCAACCGAAGAGTAGAAGCAAAACTCTGATATGAATCAGGAAGACCATTCAGAACGGTCTGCACAAGTTAGCTATCTGGTATAACCTCATCAATAGAAATCAACTGTTCCTTCAAGTCTTTGATCTTCGTTAGGAAACTGTCCATAGAATCACCTCCATTCATGTGCTCACACTCCAACTATTTTTGGAGGTAAGCAACACGAGCCTCATTCCTAGCTTGGTACAATGTGGTAAGTGTATCCCAAGCATCCTTAGCTATTCTGCAAGAGCGAATGTGAGGAATAATGGCACGTTTGACAGACAAAGCTATCAATGCATGTGCCTGGGCATCTCTGCCATCCTAGCGAATCTGCTCTGCAGTAGGTGTAGTAGAAACAGCAGCACGAACAGGAATCTGCGGAATATCATCTTCGACACCATCTTCATCAGCTCCAACACCTGTATTTGTAGTACCTGTTGTTACAGGTGTAACAGGACGTCTTTCAACACCCTACACAATGTTCCACAATCCTTTTGCAACCAATACATGTCGCATCATATAAGCCCATAATGGGTAGTTGGTACCATCCAACTTATCCTCAACAGCCAACATACGGAATACATCACTGCTGTCAGCCATGGTCGGTGACTAAAATACCTTGATGCAGAAAATTGACTGTATCTCAAAAAGTTGAATAGAACTACCCAGACCAGTTCTGCTAGACTTGTAGCAGACTTCGAGACGCTTATACTGGCGAACATAAACTGGTATATACCTTTGGCACAAAAAGACGAAATAGCCTGCACGAGCATTGCGATAGTGCGTTCGGAGGCCGAAACGAGCTCAGCTCGCGATTTCGGCACCACAAAGCGATTTTGAGATTGCAAACGGAGGAACGTCGATGGCGCCCTAGATGAAGCGACGACGTGCTCTGATACCAATTGTTGGAGTTAGACGTCTGCGGAAGCACGCGAACAGCACAAGGAAGAAGAAGAAGAAGCTTGGAGCCCAAACACACAATACTGTATGTATTACTAGAGAATGTACAAAGATTAGTAGCCCATTAGGGCAATAGGCGTATATACAAGCCGGGGGAAAAAAACCTCCCAAAGAGGGAAAAAAGTGCCCCGGTGGTCCTAGTGTGTTCACACACATCACTACCTAAATATATCAACAATATTTGATTGTAAGAATTATTAAAACTCATAGGAGTCCCTAGAAATTTGAATGGCTCTTCTTCATTTATAAGCTCACAACAATTTTAAATAATATAGGAAGGAACAATATCATTACAAGACTTGACATTTTTTTTTAATGATTAACTAGAGACCCACCTGCCAAATTAAAAGTGTTCAAACAATCCAAGAAAGATATAGTAGAGGTGTCATCAATGTTGGTATGCATGCTAGTGTCATCAACAAACATTTGTAAACCAAGGGGAGAAGGGGCATTAGGAATATCAATACTTTTATGAGATCATTAGCCATGGCATCCTTAACCAACCAACCAAGAGCATCACTGGCAATAACAAAGAGTAAAGGAGAAAGGGAACACCCTTGTCCAATGGATCTAAGAAGTCTAAAAGGCTTCTAGCTCTTTGGATATCGTCCTCCCACGTGGGAGTGCTAGAGAGAACATCAATAAAGAAGCTGACAACTTCTTGCAAATTCTCTTCAATATTGATAGCAACCTCACCTGTCTTCTTCTTCAACATAAGCATGAAATATTTGATTTCTTCCTTTTCATCAATGGAAACATAGTTCTTTGAGGTCTATCAAGCTTTCTCGCCCAAAATTCTCTTGAAGAAAGCAAGAGCACCACTAGCCTCAAGATAATTCTCATATCTCAATCTTTTTGGAGTTTTAAGACTCTTCGAGAACTCCTAGTGTCCATAAGTTTGGTGAAGCTAGCATCTCTGATCACCTTCTTATAATGGATGAAGAGTTTCTGAATGTCTTTAATAGGCTTCCCCCAAGCA
>CM035444.1:7143805-7158805 GCA_020310875.1 Ceratopteris richardii
TAATTTTTTCATCCAATTGAGATGTGAAGTAGGATTGGATGGGATACAAAAGCAAAAGAATATCATGCAAGGTAAAATTGGTTATTTTTTAATAAAGACAAGGAAATTTCTATATAATGCAACTGTCTACAAAGAGGGGTTTGAACATGCATACTAGATCCTATTATCTAACTGAGAATGGGGGTTTGAACATGCATATTAGATCCTATTATCTAACCAAGAATGGACCTAGTGCACTCTGATAGATACATTTAAATTGTGGATTCAAGCACAAGTAAATCACTTGAAATTCAATCACTTCTAGAGAGGTTTAGCAATTAAAGAACAAGACCTGGAATATGATATCTTTAGCATCCAACCATCATAAAATTAAACACTTGCAATTAAGTCACCACCCAGTCTAACACCAAGTCCTAAGCATGTATGCATGTGCTTGCACATGTATGGACACAAGAGAAGGGAACCATGGTAAGTTTTAGAAAGGAAGAAAACAAGTAAAGGTCAAGGTATCAGTTTGTGTGTGGACGGAATGGAACAAGAGGGAGAACGCAAATTCTATTAAAAGAACAAAAAGGGATGATGGGATCAATGGCAAGAATAGGGATCTAACAAGTCCAACTTGTGAACAAAGACAATGTCTAGATATAGTGTACAAGTTGTACAAATCCTAGAGATCTACCACTCAAGGTTGGGAGTCACACAGGCAATGTACGTAAACATACAAAATACTAGGACAGGAGACTTTCATAGAGGATATTTTAAGTAAAGACCCAACAACTAGAAAAACACAAAATGAAGAAACTGAAGCTGTAACAATAATCTATTATTTATGATTTTTTTCAACTCGGAATATTCACTAGTGCATCCGAAACAGAGTTTTAGACAGAAGTCCAAGTGGGATGAAGGGATTCAATCTTGATCAAAAACCTTGAATTTAGCCCTTAAAGGTGAAAGCAAATCCTCCTTTTGCGAACAACCTAAAAGAGTCAAGTGTGGAATATTGAGTACATGGAGCTTCTCAAACTTGTACTTTGAGTGTATGCAGTCCAAATGTACTTTTTTAAAGACATTATAACAAAGTTGAAAGGATCCCCTAAGAAAAACATACAAAAGAAGTTTTAGTATTATAGCAGTTTCCCAATGCCTGGCCTCCATACTAGGTGTAATATCAACATCAAAGTTTAAAGGACCCCAAAATAAAACGCACAAGAAGTTTTAGTATTGCAGTTTCCCAATGCCTGGCTTCCATACTACGTGTAGTATTAAGCACTCCAGATATGCTATAATTCTCTCCTTTCTGTGAGAAAGAGCCCACAAATCATTGGTTATGGCTGATTCCAGAGACTCTTTTACAAGAATATGTATTAGTTTTCGATAATGTATCTTCAGAACCTGCAATCTATGCTTAAATTCTCACAATTTGCTGAGCTGATGAGCAAAGATACTGATATGATGAGCATATGCTGAGAGAAACCTCTCTCTCCCCAGGTGGATGCCAATGACAAGCCTGTGCGACAAGTCTCTAGCTAGCTTCCCTAGAATAGTGATTTTCTAAAGAGCTAATAACACCTGAAACTACTGAAAGTTGTGACTCATTGGTAAGAACTACAAATCCAATGTCTAGAGTCTAGACGCATAACCTATGGCTGCCAACCCTTCAAATCCTCAGATGACTCCATAGAAAACCTCTGCATGCTGTAAGTATTTTCTTGACAATTGTGGAAGTTAAGACCGCAACAACGAATCAATATAGCTCTCTTGTGATAAAATAGGTTCGACAGAGTGATCATCTTTTTACCCCCTGCTATTATTACACAAAATATATAATCCCGACCATTATATGCAAAACTGTATACCAAAATTCAAGGAAGCTTATCTAAAATGCATCCAAGCTTTCTTGGGAACTACCAGACATTTTACAGCTCCAAAGGTGCAATGTCATAGAAGCAGATTATTGAAAGCAATGAAAAGCCTGGTGTGGACTTTTGTTTAATGGGAAAAAGGAAGGGGGGAAGGTGAAGGGGAGAGGAGAAAAAGAAAAAAAGAAAAGGGGGGGGGCTATTTCTAATTAAAAACTTCAATCAGAAAATTAAACTTAAAAAATCACCCCCAGAATTACAGAAATGTTCTGCTTGAAAAGTTCTCAATTCAGCCTGATGAAAAATTAATGTTCATTTTTCCGTTAAGTTTCACGTCACTGGATGCCAAGAACAAATTTTGTAAGCATCAAGTTTAGAGAAAACGTAGCTCAGAAAACAATTTGGATTATCCAAACTGATTTCTGCATATGAATTGTTTTTCACTTAAAAATGGAGCAAACTGAAAATTTGTTCTCAATTAGTTGTTCAATAAAAAATTTTCTTCACTAACTAAAATCATAATTTGTGAGAGATTGAAGAATATTTCAATTGTTGAGCTTTATGACAATCTCACTGTTGCTATTCCCCCTCGTCCTTCTCACAAAGGACCAGACTGATACATATTCCTTCAGCTTCACTTTGTTATTGGACAATCTAAACAAACAAACACACTCATATTATATAGGAGCACAGATTTCATCAAATTCACCACACTTATTGCTCATCCAAACTGAAAATCGCAATCAGCCTCCATGCCATCATCTATGAGCATTCAGTCTGCTTGTCTCATCCTTTTTGGTGCACTGTAATACAGTCATCCAACACGACATGTTCTCAATTCAGGCCCAGCCTCAAATGTGTGCCTCTGTAGCAGTTCCCATATTTCTAAGCTTAACCGTAAAATTATGAATTGGCAGTTTTCCTGACGCCTTTCTGCAGGGTCAACTCAAAAATTTATGGGGCACTGACATCCTAGCAAATGCGTTGAAGAAGCATGTAAAATTGCTTTGATAGTTTCTACGTCAGGAGTCAGCTGCATAGCTGCACATGTTTTGTTCTGTCATAAAACCATATATACACTGCATCACAATCATAGTTACCAGCACGGTTGGAAACGTTCGATCCGGACCAGCTGGAAATTGAGTTTCAGAGTTTCCAAAAATTTGGAAACGGTAAGAAACAGGAAACAGTGTGTGTGTGTGTGTGTGTGTGTGTGTGTGTGTGTGTGTGTGTGTGTGTGTGTGTGTGTGTGTGTGTGTGTGTGCGCGTCTCTATCTCTATATCTATAAATAAATAAATAAATAAATAAATAAATAAATAAATAAATAAATAAATAAATATATATATATATATATATATATATATATATATATATATATATATATATATATATATATATATATATATATATATGATTCATATGATATGAAACACACATGCACATTGCATCGATGATGTATAAACATTATGTGATATGATACATCATACATGTGTACACATATACACACATTTGACATGTGTACATGCACGATGCAACACATAGAATGCCATACACATAACACTCATGCACAAGAATTCATTATAATTTATCATCTATATAATATGCATTTATCATCTATATAGTATGCATACATGCATGATGCAAGAAGTACTACATCTGAAACACAAAGCAACATATGAAACACACACAAGCACATCACATGGATAAACATTATGTGATATGCACACATTACTAATTACTAATTACACAACACTTCTAAGTTGTAACTTGTTTCTTAGTCTAGTTTCAACTTTCATCACTAATCTCTTTAATCTTATCATGAGTGCACAATGCACATGTCATAGATGCATCATGCACTGCAGTCTATGCACAAGTGACTACGAAACATATGGAGTAAGAACCAAATTCGCAAGACAAACTCGAAACACAATCAAAATCAGCCTAAAAAGCAAAATAATGACCATTAATAAGTTGAGAATGGAGCCCTATTCAGAACCATCAATCTTGCATCAAATATTACATCAACTTCAGCTGTACAATCAGGAACCTTAAGACATGCAGATATTTTAATGATTTGCATTTTATGGGGAGATTTGAAAAACCTCATCTCTCTGTCATAAGTTTAGCAAGCAAATGAACTTCCCCTTGCTCTCCCTACTTTAAGAGAACAGGAAGATACTCCACTCCCCATTCATGGGTGTGTGCATGTTTGTTTTGTGTTATGGCACGTTCGTGCATTTTTCTCTTTTTTTTTCGGGGAGGGGGGGGGGGGGGGGGGGGGGGGGGTCTCTGTGTGTGTGTGTGTGTGTGTGTGTGTGTGTGTGTGTGTGTGTGTGTGTGTGTGTGTGTGTGTGTGTGTGTGTGTGTGTGTGTGTGTGTGTGTGGACATTCTTATGGTTTGCAATTTATAGAGATTTCAACATGTACAAATTCCAGAGGTTCATTCTTCTTAGTCCTACAGGAAACGTCATCTCTTTGTCTTAGTCTTAGCAGACAAATTAACTTCCCCTTGCTCTCCCTGCCTCTTTAAAAAAAAGGCAGGACACTCCACATTCACTTGTGTGTGTATGTGTATGTGCACACGTGTGTGTATGTGCACACGTGTGTGTATGTGCACACGTGTGTGTGTTCTGTGTGTGTTGGGGGAAGAAAAGAGGGTAAGACATGCCCGCGCATGCATGCATTAGTGGTTCGGTGGATGTATGTCAGGATGCATGTCACAAAATTGGTTCGAGAGAGGGAGGCTGGGTTGTTGCATGTGTGTGTGTGTGTGTGTGTGTGTGTGTGTGTGTGTGTGTGTGTGTGTGTGTGTGTGTGTGTGTGTGTGTGTGTGTGTGTGTGTGTGTGTGCGCGTGTGTGTGTGTGTGTGTGTGTGTGAGAGAGAGATAGAGAGAGAGAGAGAGAAAGAGGGGGGGTTCGTTGCATGCATATTTTTTTTTGTTTTGTTTGTATGGTTGTTTTTTCTTTTTTTCCTTTTGGTTTTGGTGTTTGGGGGGAGTGGGGTGTGGGTTTTTTTTGTTTTCTTTTTTTCTTTTTTTTCCCTTTTTTTTTTTGTTTTGTTGTGTGTGTGTGTGTGTGTGCACGCGCACGCGTGCGTGCGTGCGTGCGTGTTTGTGTGTGTGTGGTGGTGTGGTGGGTGGGTGTGTGTGGGGGTGGATGGGTGTGTGTGCGCACGCGCAGGTGGGTGGGTGCTTACACACACCCACACACGTGTGTGTGTGTGTGTGTGTGTGTGTGTGTGTGTGTGGAATTTTTATTTTTTGCGTGCATGTGCACACTCACATGAGTGTGTGTGTGTGTGTGTGTGTGTGTGTGTGTGTGTGTGTGTGTGTGTGTGTGTGTGTGTGTGTGTGTGTGTGTGTGTGTGTGTGTGTGTTTGGGGGCGGGGGGGCTGGGAGAGGGGTGTGTTGTGTGTGCACACATGAACACGTATATAGACACACACATTGCGCATACGTGATGAATGTCTATACAGATAGACAGACAGACAGATAGATCATGACCACATCCAGTATGCCTATTTGCCGAACACAAACAATACAGCTTCAATACAATAACCTAACAATGTCATGACATTTCATTCAGTTGAAACAAGACCTAGTGGAGCTTCCCACTCATTCTAAAACAATGAATCAATGTTACACATCAACAAAATGCTGCTTCTTCTTTTGGCACAGTCAGCACACACCCTTAAAGAAGGGAATCAAAATGAGCCTCTTCTTACAAGTATTTAGCAAAAAGAGGATCTGAGAGTTAAGCTCTGTACAAACTGAATAAAGAGATTCAGCCTTCTTCCAGATAGATAATCCAAGCCTTCAAGATACTTCCCCTAGGAGCAGCACCCACTTTTCTGCTGGACTGGCTGCCCAGACATTTGCACAAGCTTCGGCTTATTGACATTCATGGCAGGTTGACTTGCCATTCTGAAAAGAGGTGAAGAATGTCAGAAAGGTGGACAGTTTGAAGCCAAAAATATGATTCCCAGTCAAAAAGTGATTTCACCTGTTCTTAATCTCTGCTGCCATGGTCATAAAAGCCTCCTCCACATTGGTGGCATTCTTGGCACTTGTCTCCAAGAATGGGATACCGATTTCATCAGCAAAAGCCTGTGTCAGAATTTAGAAAACTCAGCATAAACCCTAAATTAACACCCATTTTCCATGCATTCACTAGTGTGTATTCGTCAAGATTGTCACTACATATGAATGCATTTGTTGATTGTTACTTAGCTCTTATTTTGCAGAACATAGCACTAAATATGTTTTATGCTGGTACAAAATCAATAAATTGCTTGCAAATATTGTTCTTGTTTGCTTGTGGTTCACAATTTTTGTCATATACACTGCTAGTGACTAGACCATGCAGACTTATGCAGCAAACACAAAACTCTTGATGAAAGAAAATGTCTTCCTCACCTTTGCAGTTTGTGTATCTACAACTTTCTTAGCAGTAAGGTCACACTTGTTTCCAACAAGAAGCTTGTTCACATTCTCACTTGCATAACGATCTATTTCATTTAGCCACTGCTTCACATTGTTGAAGCTTTCTTGGTCCGTTACATCATACACAATCTAAAAAAACAGTAATTTAAGTGACTTTAGAAATAAGTTCAAAGCTGATGAAGCAAAAGAGGAGAGTAATAGAAAATCTTTTCTTTTTTTGGGGTGTGCAAGCGTGCTTTATTGGGGGAGAGGGTCACTGGGGGCTGGATTGTTTTGTTTTTCTTTTTTTTTTCGTGTGTGTGTGTGTGTGTGTGTGTGTGTGTGTGTGTGTGTGTGTGTGTGTGTGTGTGTGTGTGTGTGTGTGTGTGTGTGTGTGTGTGTGTGTGTGTGTGTGTGTGTGTGTGTGTGTGTGTGTGTGTGTGTGTGTGTGTGTGTGTGTGTGTGTGTGTGTGTGTGTGTGTGTGTGTGTGTGTGTGTGTGTGTGTGTGTGTGTGTGTGTGTGTGTGTGTGTGTGTGTGTGTGTGTGTGTGTGTGTGTGTGTGTGTGTGTGTGTGTGTGTGTGTGTGTGTGTGTGTGTGTGTGTGTGTGTGTGTGTGTGTGTGTGTGTGTGTGTGTGTGTGTGTGTGTGTGTGTGTGTGTGTGTGTGTGTGTGTGTGTGTGTGTGTGTGTGTGTGTGTGTGTGTGTGTTGTGTGTGTGTGTGTGTGTGTGTGTGTGTGTGTGTGTGTGTGTGTGTGTGTGTGTGTGTGTGTGTGTGGTGTGTGTGTGTGTGTGTGTGTGTGGTGTGGTGTGTGTGTGTGTGTGTGTGTGTGTGTGTGTGTGTGTGTGTGTGTGTGTGTGTGTGTGTGTGTGTGTGTGTGTGTGTGTGTGTGTGTGTGTGTGTGTGTGTGTGTGTGTGTGTGTGTGTGTGTGTGTGTGTGTGTGTGTGTGTGTGTGTGTGTGTGTGTGTGTGTGTGTGTGTGTGTGTGTGTGTGTGTGTGTGTGTGTGTGTGTGTGTGTGTGTGTGTGTGTGTGTGTGTGTGTGTGTGTGTGTGTGTGTGTGTGTGTGTGTGTGTGTGTGTGTGGTGTGTGTGTGTGTGTGTGTGTGTGTGTGTGGTGTGTGTGTGTGTGTGTGTGTGTGTGTGTGTGTGTGTGTGTGTGTGTGTGTGTGTGTGTGTGTGGTGTGTGTGTGGTGTGTGTGTGTGTGTGTGTGTGTGTGTGTGTGTGTGTGTGTGTGTGGTGTGTGTGTGTGTGTGTGTGTGTGTGTGTGTGTGTGTGTGTGTGTGTGTGGTGTGTGTGTGTGTGTGTGTGTGGTGTGTGTGTGTGTGTGTGTGTGTGTGTGTGTGTGTGTGTGTGTGTGTGTGTGTGTGTGTGTGTGTGTGTGTGTGTGTGTGTGTGTGTGTGTGTGTGTGTGTGTGTGTGTGTGTGTGTGTGTGTGTGTGTGTGTGTGTGTGTGTGTGTGTGTGTGTGTGTGTGTGTGTGTGTGTGTGTGTGTGTGTGTGTGTGTGTGTGTGTGTGTGTGTGTGTGTGTGTGTGTGTGTGTGTGTGTGGTGTGTGTGTGTGTGTGTGTGTGTGTGTGTGTGTGTGTGTGTGTGTGTGTGTGTGTGTGTGTGTGTGGGTGTGTGTGTGTGTGTGTGTGTGTGTGTGTGGTGTGTGTGTGTGTGTGTGTGTGTGTGTGTGTGTGTGTGTGTGTGTGTGTGTGTGTGTGTGTGTGTGTGTGTGTGTGTGTGTGTGTGTGTGTGTGTGTGTGTGTGTGTGTGTGTGTGTGTGTGTGTGTGTGTGTGTGTGTGTGTGTGTGTGTGTGTGTGTGTGTGTGTGTGTGTGTGTGTGTGTGTGTGTGTGTGTGTGGTGTGTGTGTGTGTGTGTGTGTGTGTGTGTGTGTGTGTGTGTGTGTGTGTGTGTGTGTGTGTGTGTGTGTGTGTGTGTGTGTGTGTGTGTGTGTGTGTGTGTGTGTGTGTGTGTGTGTGTGTGTGTGTGTGTGGTGTGTGTGTGTTGTTTTTTTTTTTTTTGGGGGGGAGGGGGGGGGGGGGGGGGGGGGAGAAGAAAGAGCACACAATAATGTATCTTACAATAATTCCATGTGCTCCTCTGTAATAACTGCTTGTAATTGTTCTGAAACGCTCTTGACCAGCAGTATCCCACTGCAAAAGAACATCCCATTTTTTTTAAATCACAGCATGTGGAGACTTGATCAATACAACATCCTTAGAGCAGACGTCAATCAACAAACAGTCAACCATGTCACATATACAACCCTTCACAAGAGTAAACACACACTGACTGAACTGTCAGCGATTCTTTACTCGTCTTAGTCATAGAGGGTAAATTGCAATCCATATGATTAAGATCATTTTGAGCTCAACTAGCTGTACAGCCACTAGATGCAGCTGAAGCACCTTGCAAATCCTCAAGCACTTGTGCATGTGCACAAAGCATAAAAGGTAGGGGTCACAGCTTATGGGTATACAGAGTAAGATGATGTGCATGTGCTTGCCCTTTCTTTTGTCCCCCACGCGTGGATTTTGTGGGCAGGGAGTATTTGCAACTGAAGGTGTGATAAATGGCCTCATGCCCCTGCAAGTCTTTCTACTCATTCTAGAGAATGATGACATGCATCAACCCTCAACATAAGAAGACACGATGGAAGACCACTTCTCAAGATCCCAAGTGATCAATCACCAACAACACTCATAATCAACTACTAATGTGCACGATCAACAACGAGAGGAATACTCAAGTTTTTTCTTTCCTGGAAATTTCTCTATGCTCACATCTAGCACATAAACATCCATTTGATCCTTGCTCTTTTCGAGAAAAGATACTAAGATGATTCCCCATGTTTCTAAAGGAGAGAGATTAACGGGCCTTCTATTCTTTCACTTATTGAACTCACTTTGAAGAGAGAATTCTAATGCCTCGTTCTAGGCTGGAGAGGAATACTTAGGGAATTTCTGATGAGAGATACTAAGGGACTTATGGAAGACATTCAGCATATTGACACTACAAAACCACTCTCTCAATCAAATAATCATCATGGTGTGCCAGCACTTTGACATTTGCATCCAAGGAGAAGCCATAAGCTCACCAGCCTACATCTTAAACATGCCATGCTGCTTAAGAACATACCTAGATCAGGACATTATATAAAACCATATTCTTGTGTGAACAGTAATGAAGTAGTTCTACATATTACATAGCAAAACTCTTTCTGGATTCAGCTTCAAAAAGTTGATTATTTCCCTCAATAACGCCTACCACACAAGCATGACATTAACAAGGACAATGACACTCAAAATAATGACTCCACATAATCCAACACATCAAGTAGAAGCCTAAGAATTGTTCTCAAATAGCATTTACAGAAGATAAACATCAATCTTAGCATACCAAGCTAAAGAATTTTCTTAGACTCAAATACATGACCTTATTTCACCTCCATTTCAAATCTTCAAGGATTGTGACACATGAACATCATCTTGTGAATGTCCATTCAAGAACGCAAATTTTACATTAAGCAGAGATGTTCACATCCAGAACGTGCATCCATACTGAAAACACAGTTGATTGTACTCATGGATGAAGTAGGCAAAAAAGTCTTATCATGATCTGCAACCTTAATTGTTGCATTAACTTAGGCAATTAGTCTAACTCTGTACCTATAAATGGGTGCGATTTGATTTCCTCATGACCTTATACATGTTGAAAACAGGACCATCACGGGATGAAATAAATACAAAGTCACTCCAAAACAAAAGACATCATAGACGCATCCAAACAGTTTTGAGCTGTTTGAAAACAGTAATATGTCCTTCTGGCAACAAATACCAGTAATACATCAGCAAGAAAGTGATATAGAAGAAATAAACACAGAGGAGTGCACACTTCAGCAAATCAGCAGTGCAAGTGTATACAACAGCACACACTTCAAAAAGAAGATAGAGTTACACAACAAAAAGTAAAATCTAGCCCTTCAAGTGATTCGCACAAAAGCTTTCTATATTAGTTTATTGAATCTCATTTAAAGGGATGAAAACAGCATAGGTAAAAGCTTACAAGAAAAGGAAAAAATAACAAAGAGTGCCCTAATTAAAAGAAACCCTGAATTTCGATGTGTTTGAGGTTTCTAAATCCATGCAGAATATTTGAATATGACTAAATTTGGTTAGAATTCTAATTTCAATAAAACTCGTTTTGACTTTACAAGATCAATGTCTGAATCATCATTTGATTCATATTGCTCCAACATTCTCCCTCGCCATATTAATCAAGCGTTCAAGATATCATTCACCAGGACATAGAAGATCAACCATGAATCTGAAAAGCTGAAATTTACCAAATGCTATTGCCTTGGTGAATACGTTCACACCATTATCTTGCATAGGTGAACATGAAAGCTCCACTTCACTTGCACAATTCTTTTCCTTGACATAATGATATCATACTTACCATGCTGGGTCAGAGCATGAAAAACTTGATGCCATGCCAAGGCAATAGTACTCTTATTCTAAGTAAAAATTTCACTTGATTCATCGATCTGAGTGAAGGAACTCCAAGTTGCATCTTGAGCCACACACATTCAATAGTAGCAAAAGAACTGCGCTAATAATCAAGCCCACAAGGAGACATAGTTACAAAAGATTGAATTTCAAAATCCCCCCCCCCCCCCCGGAAAGGGAAGTGCATGATCATAAGCCTCTTGTATGTGCTTGAAAATCTGCTCCACAATCTTCCAATGTCAAATACATACCAAGAAGAATCTGGAAAAAATCCAAAAATTCACCTCAAAAAAGGAAGTGCAAATATAGTCTGTAGTAGACTGTAGTCAACCACAAGATTCTATGCCCATCAACACATTATGAAATGCCAGAGTATCAGCTAAATACCATGATATCACCAACTCACATCGTCAATACCCAACAATGAGTATGGAATCGAGCTATCTAAGCGGTTTCACACATCAATTGTGTGCAAACGCCAAAAGGGCACGTTTTATTAGCATGTAGCTCCAAAGTGTCACATCATATCTTGAGGGGCTTCTTAGACTTACATGAATGCTTCTTCTAGACTTTTGCATGTAGGTTCTTGCACAACCATTCCCTCTCCTCTTTCTCTCTCTATAAACATCGTGTAGAGGCTTGTTTCTTACTCTTTCAATCAATATTAGAGGTTTGGTTCATTTTATAATGCTACAAACAAGTTACAAACGAAAGCCTATTGCTACACACTACCTTCCTAAACCTAAAAACAATGCTTTGGAAGACTTTCATCATAAGAAGTCTTCCCATGCAGGCATTTTGTTACCTCTTTGCTTGCAAGCAAATCATACTCTGAAAACTGAAATTTGAATTCCAATTCACTATCTCGCTCAAAAAGCAAGGAGTTCTCTCATACGCAACTTATTGCAGTTTGAAACAAATGATTGATCAAGATGAACCCTTCTCGATCACAAAATTGACCCAAGATCCCTTTCCCCATACATGTATTCAACTCCTCATTTTTGGGAGTTTCACTTCCAAACTAGTTTCCAATTTATTGCTGGAAAACAATGTCAGAATGCTCAAAATTGCCAACAAATTCCAGCGCCCTGATTTTGGTACTTGGTCAAAATTTGGTCAAAGATGGTAAAAAAAAATTCTATTGCATCATTGGAAAGTACTCATTGAGAGCTTTCTAATGAGATATAACACTTCACCATCTGCAATCAGTATGACCTCCAAAATTAAAACACTAATTCTTTTTCAAAGTGTTTTTCACACATTCAAAAGCAATGGACCATATTTTTCGTACAAAAAACTATGAAAAGCAAGACCAAAGCTAGGCAATTAATTCTAATCCCTAAAAGCAAAATTGCACCAACAAAAAACACTTGTATAGCTTTTGCCGTTAAAAAATCAAAAACACATGCTTTTTGGAGTTTTCCAATGAGCTTTTGGATGGGGGCTAAAACTATATGAGGAGAAGCTTATGGACCTCATAATTATTCAAATTCTTAAGCTTATAAAGCTACAAGCTTTGGGGTGAATAGCTCTGCTTTTCAAAGTGCTTTTCACACATTCAAAAGCAATGTACCATATTTTTCATACAAAAAGCTATGAAAAGCAAGACCAAAGCTGGACGACTAATTTTTTATCCCTAAAAGCAAAATTGCACCAACAAAAAGACGTGTACGGCTTTTGCAGTAAAAAAATCCGGAAAAACATGGTTTTCGGAGTTTTCGGCTGAGCTTTTGGATTCTTTTTCTGTGTGGGGGGGGGGGGCTAAAACTATAAGAGGAGCTTATGGACCTTATAATTATTCAAATTCTTAAGCTTATCAAGCTACAAGCTCTGGGGTGGATAGCTAGGAGGACTCAAGGAGGAGTATGTGCAAATTTGAAGGAGTTTCTAGAAGCTTCCCTTTGTTCTCCTTCACACACAATAGTGTGAATGCTGATTTTGGAGAGTAGTACCTACTTTAGGCTTTCTTCACATGCTGCTGTTGTACCAAGCCTTTGCTTATTACTTCATCGCGAGAAGTAACCAGAGTTTTTTTTTTGGGGGGGGGGGGGGGGGGGGGGGGGGGGTAAAACTATAAGAGGAGGAGCTTATGGACCTTATAATTATTCAAATTCTTAAGCTTATCAAGCTACAAGCTCTGGGGTGGATAGCTAGGAGGACTCAAGGAGGAGTATGTGCAGATTTGAAGGAGTTTCTAGAAGCTTCCCTTTGTTCTCCTTCACACACAATAGTGTGAATGCTGATTTTGGAGAGTAGTACCTACTTTAGGCTTTCTTCACATGCTGCTGTTGTACCAAGCCTTTGCTTATTACTTCATCGCGAGAAGTAACCAGAGTTTTTGGAAGTTTCCCTTTGTTCTTCTTCACACTCAATACTCTGCATGCTGATTTTGGAGAGTAGTACCTACTTTAGGGTTTCTTCACATGCTGCTGTTGTACCAAGCCTTTGCCTATTACTTCATCGCAAGAAATAACCATTGCTGCTGCTCTACATCAAACAAGACCTAATTTCAAACTAGGGTTTGTGTATTGACTCTTTTTTTTTTTTTTTTTTTTTTTGAGGTTACAAGGAAAGTTGAAATGACAATGATTTGTCCAGCCAGGCAGGAATCGAACCCAGGCCATCAGCCCCACGGCGTTCAATACTATCCGCTAGACCAAACCCATTTGGACAACTCTTAATAGTATTGCATACACACCACATTGTGAACATTTGCAACTTTCGCAATGAAACTCCACGTTGCAAACGAGTTCGCAACGCGTTGCTAATTCAGCCCCCCCCCCCCAAAGCCCAAAAAAAAAAAAAAAAAAAAAACAAACAAAAACAAAAAAAACTCCCCAACAATCCAAAAATTGTCCACAAGGAATGGTCTTATGGATTTTAACCATTATAACTTATGAACAAAAAAAACACGTTCCCATCTCATTGCTAACTATTATGATTGTTATGAACAATCCATTATGAACAATCCATATCCCTATTTTTGCACAATCACTCACTTGACACCTCTTAGACACTCACACACTATTTTTTGTAGCTAGAACCCTTAGATTCAGCTTATATTCAAATTTTTGTATCATACACACATTGTATATTGATATTTTGCATTTACTAGTGTGTATAGTAGTATTAAGCTGCTTCACTTTTATAATTGTCTTCTCAACTCTCTATATTGTCATTTATCTCTCTTTGCGAAGTCAAGGTGTGTTATGTAGTAAGGTCAAGTGTTGGAAAGATCTTGGATTAAACCGGTGATTATTTTTTGGGCCTACCACACTTCCAACATTTGGTATCAGAGCATAGTTGAGATACACCATCAACTCACAATGAGTGACTATAGAGATAGACTTAAGCAAGAAGACAAACTAGATGGAATGTCTAACTATCCAAAGTGAAGTTTTATGACGATGAATTCCAAAGACTTATGGAACATTGACAATAGCAAGTACCCTTTGCCAAGACAAACAGAGAAAGTGTGGCTTCTTCATCCAAGAGAGCTGCTACACAAATTCTTGCTCAACAGACTCAAGAGGGAGAAGAGGAGATTATATCTTCATCGACAGACAGAGGGAGTCAAATGCACATTCAACCTACAGAGGTGAAGTCCAGATGGGATTCTAAAAGTGCATAAGCACACTCATTTGTTGCTATGGGAGTCAAGAGGCATATCATTACACATATCAGGTCATGCAGAATCTCTCCTCACCCTTGGTTGGAATTAGAGAATCTCTATCGGAGTAGGAAAGCTCGTCTCAGAAAACAGCTAACCGACACAAGGATGAAAATTGTTGAGTCAATTCAATCACACATTTTGAAGCTCAAAGACTTACATGATGAATTGCTTAATGTTGCAATCACAATACATGATGATAAGATGGTGAATACTCTCATAAATTCACTTCCATCTACATATCATTCATTTGTTATTTTACTTTTTCTCTCTACAAGAGATAAACAAATATCATTTGAAGAGTTGCAATTCTTATCACTTCAAGATGAAGGCTATGGAAGAGAATAATGAAGCCATGACATCATCATCCAAAGGAAATAAGAAGGAGACAACAAAGAAAGAACCAGCCATTAGAAGCTTGTATGTGCAAAGTAAGAGCTCTAGAAGCCTACGATAATTGAATTCTTCAACTTCGAGAGGTAGGAAATGGTTGATGATAGGAAGAACATGAGATAATTAGCTCCAAAAACTTGCGCAAGCTTTTTCTTAGGGCTG
>CM035444.1:7173805-7291305 GCA_020310875.1 Ceratopteris richardii
CTATATTTTGTGGGTACTGTATCCCTCTCTTCCTTGTGACTATTATCTCTCGTGTCACGCAAGAGCATACATTTCCCCCTTTGACATCATAGATTCCCTCACAAGTCGTGGACCACAATCATTCAACCTCTCCCAGCCTTGAGTTAAATGTAAGTTTCCCATCATATTTCACTTATCTATTGACAAAATAAGTTGGGCAAACTCTCCAACTAGAATATGCATACTCATAACATCCAAACCATGAAGTAAAGCCCTTCTGCATTAGTAAATATGGAATAGTTGAGATCACCTTCATCTTTTGGTCTCTGTTCCTTACTCAATTTCTCTATTCCATGGCAAGCAATTCTCCTCTTCAACTTACAAAAAGCTCAGGATCTTTCTTTTTTTTCATTCATCACTTAGCCTTGAGTTAATTAAACATTCTCCTCGTGTGCTTTGCCAATCTGCCTATGGTAAAAGTTTGGGCACATGGTAAAAGCTCGGAACCACTGGCACATAAAATATACACCTCCTTTTATCCATCATCTCATGCAGTAAAAGACCTTCTATATATTATCATCTCAGATCATGTATTCTCTGTGTAGCAACCACTCCAAGCAATGTGCGGCTTAGCATGCATCACTACTTTGAAACATTGATTGCAATTTTGGATGACTTCAGAACTGTACTATCAGAACAGCATCAATTTATTTTCTATTTGCAGCTACAAGGAAAAATAAAATAAAATAGATTACCCTGCACATTAGAAATACCTTTTACACACAGACTCTCTTTGCTGGAAAGCATTCCACTCTTGATCTACTAAAAGAAATAAAATTCTGCAATCTCACAGACCGGAAAGCTATTATACAGATATAACGAATGATTATGATGTATTTAAGGAAACGATTCCCGTAAGAAACCCCATTTCGTATAACAATTTATTTCTGCAATAATAGTAAAAGGGGTCCCAAAGACGAAAATAAGGCAGCACCGAAATTTTTGTAAGATAAGATCAGAAAATGTGTTGAAATCAACGATAGAAAAGAATGACTTACGATCTGAAGTTTAATAGTTTTGCTGTCTAGCTCCACAGTGCGAATTTTCTGCACGTAAAACTTTTATGTGAGAAATTTTAAAGAAAAATGGACGTACGTTCGCTTGCATGGATCAATGCACAAAAAGACTGGAAAGGAAAGACGTACAAAGTCAACGCCAATGGTGCTGATGTAGCTCTCCAAGTAGGAATCGTCCTGAGCGACAATCAGGATTTACATCAGGATGCATCTGCAACATTGACAATCCCAACATCAAGAAAGAAAAAAAAAAATCCTTACAGCAAACCGCAGCAAAAGGCACGATTTTCCAACTCCGGAATCGCCAATCAGCAGCAGCTTGAAAAGGTAATCACTGCAAGTAGAAACAAAACGAAATATTCATGTAGGCCTACAAATAACATCCAGAACCTGAAGAGCTTACTATAAAATAAGCGAGGTAGAAGAAATGGGAATGTCGAGGCCAAACTAGAAAGTGATAAATTGATAATTAATCAACGTCAGAACGAAAGTCCCATTTGCAGGTGGAGGCCACATGTTTCTCAAGTACATGCACAGAAAAAAAAGGGACTATCATTTATGACTATTGATCCCGCCAAACCGATCGATTTCTGCTTGTCACGAAGAATCTGTGGGAAACATTTGCCTAAAAGAGAAGAAGGGATATTTTAAACGATAACTAAACGTGTTCAGAAGCACAAAAGTATCAGATCGTATCGGTCCAAACAATGAAGACAGGCGCAAGTAATAAGAAACGAAGAACGGAGATCTGAGAAAGAGAAAGAAGCCTTACTACTCAGGATTCATGTTTGCAGATGGGCAAGTTCGAAAGGACGACGCGATGGGGGGACCTTGTCTGCGGGCAGCGTCGTCTTTCCTTTCCACGCACGCACACAAGCAACCCAGAAGGAAGAGAACACGTTATAATTGGACGTGTATAAATGGAAATAGCTACAATACAATCGACATAAAACAATTACGGTGTTCTTCGTTTCGAGGATGGTCAATGCTCCGAGTTGTAACTTGTGAGTCGTGTGGGGGAGTTTGAGTGGGTTGGTGGAGGCACGAATCGAGAGAGATAGAGTGCCTTTGGCGAGGCCTCATAAAATAATGCTGATGGAAATCGATTGTCGGAGATCATTCGGAAAGACATGTTAACGTATTGTAAAGTGATGTGTGAACAAACTTTTTCCTCTCCATGCATGTGTCTCTCTCCCCACACGTGTCTCCCTCTCCATTATACATACATGTGATGTTAATAATAGTTGTGATTTTACTCTATTAATCTATAGTTTGTGTGGATTCGATTGTTGATTTCATGTGTATGCTTGCAAAATCTTATGAAATGTGTGCAGAAAAAGCGAAATATATCAATATACACTATGCTTGAAGACACTTGTCATGGAATGAAGAATTGAAATGATAAGAATCAAGAAACACCAAGGTTGTCCCCCCTTTCGACACTCAAGGATTTTTGTAGTTTAAGAAGTCAAGCTTAGATGGAAATGGATCTGTTGGGAATTGAACTCACAACCTCCTGCTTAGGAGTGTGATGGGCTAACCACTTGCCCAAAAGCCATGGTTGAGGATTAGGAAGTAATCCTCTCTCTTAAGGCATGATTCAACCATCTCTTATGAGGATTATGTGACATTCCTTCGCCCTTGGACTGAGCATTGTCCTCAATGCTCAATTGTGGACCCTTCTAACTCTTGGACCCACTTTCAATGCATGAGTGCTTACACCAACCTCGAACTCCAGCACATGGACCAAATTTGGACCTATCCCACCCTCCGTGGGTGCCCAAATGCCCATGCGCCTTCATCCAAGGCCGGTTTCATGCTCATCACAGATAAGCGCTTTTTCCAAGTGCCCACGAATGAGGTGTGAACCTCCGTCTTGCCCAATTTCTCAACTACGCTATGATACCAATGTTGTGAATTGAACTCATAACCTCCCGGTTAGGAGTGTGATGGGCTAACCACTTGCCCCAAAAGCCATGGTTGAGGATTACTTCCTAATCCTCTCTCTTAAGGCGTGGTTCAACCATCTTCTACTAAGATTATGTGACAGGATCTTCCATCCAAAGCTTAATCTCCTTTTGCTTGAATTGCTTGAAAGAACAATTGTATAAGTGAATGTGCATAGTACGCCATATCCCAAGAAGCAAGAGTTAGACTTGCCAAAGGTGATATAATGATGATAACCTGTAGGTTGTATGGAAACATGGTTTAAATTGGCCTAAGGATCAACATATGTCAACCACGATCAATAGGGGTTGAACACCTATCCCCTCCTCGAGAGGCAAGGGCCCAAACCAATTGATCTAGCCTTCATTTATGTTTCCTCATTTGATCTTAATTAAAGCTATCAATTCAATTAAAAAGAACAATCCACTTCTTTGTTTGTATCTCCAGTCATCAACTTTAAGTGTAGTTTTGCTTGTGTTTGCATGGAGTTTTACTATTTATATTTCATTGTCAAAAAATATTTTGGTGTATTGTGTATTTGGAAGCTCATGTCTTCAATGTATTTTCAAGCAATAGTTTGGTGTATTGTGCATTTGAAAGCTTATGTATTCAATGGATTGTGTATCAATTTTTTCACATCTCCTTCTATATCTACCTTTTCTTAGTGCTTCTTCAACTTTCTTTCTACCATGTAGCTCTTGCACAGAGGTACGAAAATGACGTTATGGGGGGCCCATGTGTATTGTGTATGGGTCTCCTTCTACACATGAAATGCACACTACATGCACCAATTGTTTTCTTTTCCATGCACCATGAACCTATAATTCTCCTTCTTGAATTATGGTGTTCTTTTTTAGGTATTTATGTTGTGAAATATAACATTTTGTAGGAGTTAGTATGACTACTTGCCCGAGAATGTGGAATACCAACTCAAATGTTCTAAAATAGATAGCTACACAATATATGACATCATGCTTCTTGCATGATGTGTTATGTGGACAAAGTTTTACTCTTGCATGTGCTATGCTCTTTACTGCTCTTGGAAGAAATAAACCCTAGATATTGCATTTGCAAACCTTCTGGATGTGGGAATAGATTAATAGGGGCATATAATTCTATCATACGATTGAATAAGAGTGTTTTCAAGAGGGAAATGTCTCATTGAATGCATCACCGTGTACAATATTGTCATGATTTTAAAAAGAAAAATAGATTTTAAAAAAAAACATGTTAAAAGATGAGGAACGTCATGTCCCAAAAGTAAAAGAATTTGGTATGCAATGCAAAAGATTTTGAACCTATAGAAGTGTATCCCATGGAAGTAACTCATCCTAGGGAAGGGGTAGGTAACCTAGTAGCCCTTTGAAATGCTATAAGAGGTGAAGCTTTGAGGAAGATCATTTTGAAATGGATGGTCCGAGATCATTCCAAAACACATGATAACATATGTAAAGTGATATGCAAACAAACCTTCTTCTGTCCATGCATGTGTGTTTCTCTCTCCATGCATGCGTGCCTCTCTCCATTATATGTGCATATATGTTTCTTTCCTACACGTGTGTCTCTCTCCATTATATATGTGCATTTTTGTGAAAAAATATTTGTCTTTACTCCATTAATTTATAGCTTTTGTGGTTCAACTGTTGATTTCATGTGTATGCTTACAAATTATTATGAAGTGCGGATCTTCCATGGAGGGAGTGGCAAGTTTATTAGCCAGTTTTGTAACTCTATTTAATCTTTTTTTATGTTTCTTCATTCAATCTTAATTAAAGCTCCCTAACGAAACTATCCACTTCTTTGTTTGTACCCTTTGGTCATTAAGTATGGCTCTTCTTGTGTTTGCATAGAGTTTTACCCTTCATATCTCATTGTCAAAAAATATTTTGGAGTATCGCGTATTTGAAAGCTGTCTTCAATGTATTGTCAAAAAATATTTTGGTGTATTGTGCATTTGGAAGCTTTTGTATTCAATGGACTATGGATGATTTTTTTCACATCCTTCTATATCTACCTTTTACTAGTGCTTTTCTTTTCTTTTTCTCCATCTAACTTTTGCACACATGTACAAAAGTGTCATAATTGAAGGCCCATGTGTGTAGGCCTCCTTATATGCATGAAATGCACACTACATGCACCAATTGTTTTCTTTTCCAAGTATCATGAACCTACAATTCTCCTTCTTAAAATATGGTGTGTTGTGAAATGTATTGTTTTCTAGGAGTTATTGTGACTCATTCCCCTTTGTTTGGAGTCCCAATGTGGAAAAAAATGGTGAATGCCAAGGTCAAGTAGGACCTTACCTCAAATTATCAATTGGGAAGACATGAGGGTGATATCATCGTGAGCAAGTGATTTGCACAAATGTGCATGTGACACACACACAACGAAGAGCAATAAGATGGAACAATGGAGTCTTGAATTAAGAGAACAACGAGATTACAATAATTTCTCACTTTGCACAAATGTGCATGTGACACACACACAACGAAGAGCAATAAGATGGAACAATGGAGTCTTGAATTAAGAGAACAACGAGATTACAATAATTTCTCTATAAGAGAACCAAGCCACCACTCAAAATGAGCCTACATGCTCTATTTATAGTTTTGAAACTATCTTTTTCCAGTTTCACATCTTATGTCTAGCATAGTTAAAAATTAAGTTCCTAAACTCATTTGAGGGTCCAAATAGGCTCCAAAAAATAGGAAATTTTGTGTATAGATTCTACCCAAACTCTCCAAGCTTGAGGAATCCTCAACATGGACAAAATGGACTTAGAGATTATAAAAATGAGTTTTTATACAAGTGGATAGTGATAAAAATCATTGTTGTGTGTAAAAAAAATTTGAAAAAAACAATATGAGGCTCTTCTTATTTACTACCTCTTCTTATATGTTTTCTTGTACTTGTGCCTTCACTTGTGTCTGTGCCTCAGCCAACACTTCCATCCCTCTCGCATTTATCGTCCCTAACAAAATCTTGTTGTCAATTGTTATTGATGTAATCTAGAACAGTTTGGAGCGCAGTAGTGTGTTCATTGACATGTACGCCTTTGGTCACATCTACTTTTAATTTTTTTCATCTCAAGATCTTTGGCCATACACGAGTGACCAAACAGTGTCCAGTTTCATATATGTCTAAACGGGTCGGACCCTTAGATCATAGAATTACTTTATTATATTCTTCCCCCTTTGGGAAAGATTTTCATCCTAAAAAATAAAGCTATACATAGTATCTATAGGCAACCCCGAGCCTCATGTTCTAAAAACCCAAATAATTTGTTTCATCTCTATGGTGGGATCCCTGCCAAAATGATTCAAAACACCATCTTGCTCTACAGTTCGAGAATCGGATCAAAGTACAGAGTAGTGAATGAATAATAAGGATGGATCTAAAAACATCCCTATCCACTTCATTGTTTCTCGATGTGCGATCTAGGCACAAGCATGTAACATGGGTAGATTCCAATAACTAGTCCAGTAATGGGCATGACTGGTGCATGGACATAGTAATTTAGGTGGGATTATTATCCCTCACATGACTTTTAGAAATCTTGATTCACTTGAATTTGAATTGGAAAGTTAAGAGTTTGGTTGGCCCAAACATATAACTCAGATGTTTGTATAATGGTTTACTCCCAACCGACATTTACTTGATTCTTTCACCTGACTAGAGGACTACTTTGTCCTAATGGGTTTGAAAATCCTATGTAAACTGCAAGAGAAAGCTTGCCATTTACTTTGTGCCAACTGTATATAACTTGACCAAGCCAAATACAAAATGGAAATTATCCAGCTTAGGATATTTTCTCAAAGACTATAGCTAAAAGTTCTTTGGAATTGTCAATCTTATGAGCAATTTCTGAATTCTCTTTTCTAGAGTCGATTGAATTCAAGAAAGTCATTTATGCTATATAACTTGAAGCAAACTCAAATGAATAAGTCAATTTACACTTATCATCTTCTGAAGATTGAAAGGGTTCTTGTAGAGAACATCTATCTAGGATGTTTATTTAGTTAACTAGTTCTAACCAACGAACCCTTGACTTTTATGAAAAGAATCACATACTGTATAGAAAGAAAGAACTAAAACTCAGTACAACCAATTCAAGCTTCAAAGATACGTAAATTTGTGAGGAGTCAATTTCTAGATGAATCAAGACTTTAACTACTCAAAAATCGGTTTCAACAAGATATTGAAGCATTTTTCCTATATTTAAGAGATATAAACTAAAGAGTAACAACATAATAAATCCAAAATAGTACTATTTGTAGCCTCACTTTGACCATTACTTTCAGGATGAAATGCAGAACTAAAGTCTATTTTTCATCCTAGATGTTGAAATAATGCCACCCAAAAATGGTTACAAAAACCAACATCTCGATCTAAAAGAATAACTTTAGGAAAACCATGATGTGGAAAAATACATTTAATAAATAACTTAGCAGCTTTAGGTGCAGTTAAAGTCTTTTTAGAAGGAATGCATCTCTTTCATAGCAAACTCTTTGAAGACTTGTGTAATGCATAACTTGTGTTCGAAATACAAGAATCCATTATGAAATGTGTAATGATCCTCATGATCTGATGCAAAATTATTGAAAGCAATCCATGCTGATGAAAAATACAGGTCACATGCATAAGTGGAAATCATATCATGAAATGAATGAATCTGAATAGCAGAAATATTATTAATTGAAACAATAGTTGTTTGTGGGGATGGGAGATGACTTAAAGCATCAGCTACAACATTAGCTTTTTCTGGATGATATTGAATCAGAGGTTGGAAGTTTTGTAGAAATGAAGCCCATTTAATATGTCTATCGGAAATCAATGGTTGATGTAATAAATGCTTAATAGCTTGTTGGTCGGTTTTAATGAGAACTTCCGAACCCATAAGGTAATGTTTCCAAATTTTCAATGCATGCACAACATCTAACAGTTCCTTGTCATATGTACTATAATTGCATTCAAAAGTTTTGAGTTTCCTACTTTCAAATGCAAGAGGATGATCGTTTTGCATTAAAACAGCACCTATACCAGAACCACTAGCATCTGTAACAACATGAAATGGTTGTGCAAAATCAGGTAATTGGAGAATAGGCACATGGGAAAGTGCATACTTAAATTTATCAAAAGATTGTTGTTGGGCTATTCCCCATACAAATTTTAGATTTTTCTTCAATAATAAAGTAAGGGGAAGGGCTATATAAGAAAATCCCTTTACAAACTTTCAATAAAAGCTAACTAATCCTAAAAACGAACGGACGATATGTCCAAGATTATCTCGTTTTGGAAGAAACAACTCTTTTCAGAATTAGCATAAAGTTTATTTTTATGTAACAAATCAAAGACTGTTGCTAAATGAGTTTCATGTTCACTGTCATTCCTACTATAAATAAGTATATCATCAAAGAAGAGAAGAACTAAATCTTGGTATTCAAGGAAAATATTATTCATCATACGTGTAAAGGTGGCGGGTACATTGGTAAGTCAAAAAGGCATTACCATGAGTTCAAAATGGCCGTGTTGAGTACTAAAAGCAGTTTTATAAATGTCATGTGATGTCATTTTTATCGGATGATACCCATATTTGAGGTCGATTTTACTGAAGACACAAGTGCCACGAAGTTTATCTAGCAAGTCATCTATCCTAGGGATAGGATACCTATTCTTAATGGTAATTTTATTAAGTGCTCTATAATCAATGCACATTCTATACGTCTTGTTCTTCTTTTCAACTAAAACAATAGGGGCTCCAAAAGGAGAAGAGCTAGACCGTATTAGTCCTTTGTTGAGTAAATCTTTAACTTGTCTATCTATTTCATTTTGGTGTAAAGGTCCATGCCTATAAGGTGCGTTATGAGGAGGAGAGCTACCAGGAATTAAATCAATCCTATGGTCAAGAGATCCCCTAGAAGGTGGTAATGCAGAAGGAAAATCAGCGATAAAACAATCCTTATATGAGTCCATAAATGACTTATGTGCACTTCGAAGTGTATGTGTATAATCAGTTATATTATTCACAAAGACAATACATGAGTTATAACCTTTCCTAAAAGCTCGTTTGACTTGCATATGACTAATGAATGGGAAGGGTTGAAAATCACGCATTGCAGATAGTGAAACATCTTTGTTTTGAAATTTGAAAGTAATCGTGTGTGTATCATAATCAATGCAGGGGTTGTAATTATGTCGAAACGGCATGCCAAGTATAACATCATATGATTGCAACGGAGCAATTAAAAATGAACGTTCATCTACATATGAGCCTATACAAATTTAAACACTATGCACCTCATTCGTAACATTATACCTATTCCCTATAAACACAACCTTAACCTTATACATAGAAGGATGAGTAGTAAGGTTAAGATTTTTAACTAGCTTATGAGAAATAAAATCATGCGAGCTACCATCGTCGTGTAAAACATTTACTATTACGCCATTAATGGTGCCATGCATGCAAAGTAGAGAATGGTTAAAAATTCCATTACCCAGGGTACTTAGTTATTGTTCTAATACTTCTTCAAACCAGTTAGGTTCAGTGTCAGCAGGAACAACCTCCATGTTGTGTACTTGAGCTTCAATGGGTTTCCTATTAGTAGGTCTCATCCGACAGGCAGCTTTGGTATGACCAATCTTTCCACAATTCCAACAAGTTATACGGGGTCGTTTTTGTTGAGCATTCATCGTTGTTTTTTGAAGAGTGGTAGGTTTTGAGGTTGGACAAGGGTTGATTTGTTGGATGGTACTAAATGGGATTGAGGAGGGGGTTGGAAAGTAGGTGAAGCAAATGTAGTAAAAGGACGCTTAAAAGGAAAATTGGCTTTGACGGTTGGTTGACATCGACGAATTTGTTGTAAGCAAAGTGTTTTGGTGATAGATTGAAACTCCTTTTCAGCATCATGTGCGAAAGAGATAGCTTCATACAAGGTTGTAGGTCAGAGGGTATGGAGCTTTGCTTGGATTCCCATCTCCAAGACATCTTCATATTTTCGTTGCAAACTTTCTTCAGGAACCTGCTCAAGTGAACGAAGTAATAAAAGACATTGCCAAAAATGTTCAGTATAAATGGATACATTATCTCTTTCTCTCCATCCAAAAGTTGTCCATGCACGTAATGCATGTAGATGGAACTAGGAAGGAAGGAAAGACTCCTTAATTTTTGCCTGAAATGCATTCCATGTGGTAGGATGGTTGGTACTATTCTGTAAAACATTCGACCATAACTGAGCTCTTCCTACCAAATAATTGGTAGCAAACTTGACTTTCTCACTTTCTGAATAAAACTCATCAGAGTAGAAATTGAGAGAGCCATGACAAGACAAATTGACCATCTTTTCGTCCATCGAATCTAGAGAATTGGAAGTTCTTAGCACCTATCTTGGAACTTGCACCTTCTTCTTGTGCAGTGATAATCGCTTTCACCACTCTCATTAAGCTACGATCATCACTTTGTACTTGTTGGAGCATAGCATCGCGTTCTTGTACAGCTTGTTGAGTTGCTTGAAGTTCTTGTCGCATAATTTCTAATTGTTGCTTGAGTGAGACCCCAGGTAAAGGTGAATTGCCAAAATCCTCCATTATTGTAGGGTCCATATCTAGAGAACAAAACCCCTCTTTCAAACTATGTTAGATCCTCAATCTAATAATTTACTTAAAAAGCTCGTTCCGATAGCTTTCCAACGATATATTATATGCTAAAATCCGAGTTATATATTGTAAATTATGCCCTATTCTTTGATCCACTCTAGAAAATCGATGGGCGCTTCTACATGTGTGAGATCATCTTGGAAATTGTAAAAGGAAGAGGGAGGTGAAAGTTGATGTAAATACGACAAAATGGAGATAGAGTGATAACTCAAAGAGATGGAGTAGTGGTTGCCTTTCATCATCAACCGAAGAGTAGAAGCAAAACTCTGATATGAATCAGGAAGACCATTCATAACAGTCTGCACAAGTGAGCTATCTGGTATAACCTCATCAACAGAAATCAACTATTCCTTCAAGTCTTTGATCTTCATTAGGAAACTGTCCATAGAATCACCTTCATTCATGTGCTCACTCTCCAACTGTTTTCAGAGGTAAGCAACATGAGCCTCATTCCTAGCTTGGTACAATGTGGTAAGTGTATCCCAAGCATCCTTAGCTGTTCTGCAAGAGCGAATGTGAGGAATAATGGCACGTTTGACAAACAAAGCTATCAATGCATGTGCCTGGGCATCTCTGCCATCCCAATGAATCTGCTCGGCAGTAGGTGCAGCAGAAACAACAGCATGAACAGGAATCTGTGGAATATCATCTTTGACACCATCTTCATAAGCTTCAGCACCTGTATTTGCAGTACTTGTAGTCAGAAGTGTAACAGGACGTCTTTCAACACCCTGCACAATGTTCCACAATCCTTTTGCAACCAATACATGTCGCATCATATAAGCCCATAGCGGTTAGTTGGTACCATCCAGCTTATCCTCAACAGCCAACATACGGAATACATCACTGCTTTCAGCCATGGCCAGTGCCTAAAATACCTTGATGCAGAAAATTGACTGTATCTCAAAAAGTTGAACAGAACTGCCCAGACGAATTCCACTAGACCTATAGCAGACTTCGAGACGCTTATATTGGCAAACAGAAACTGGTATATACCTTTGGCACAAAAAGACAAAATAGCCTACACAAGCGTTGCGATAGTGCGTTTGGAGGCCGAAACGAGCTCAGATCGCGATTTCGGCACCACAAAACGAAGTAGTTTTGATCTCTAAAACACCCTGAGTATGCTCACCAAATTTCGTGCAAATTTGAGATTGCAAACGGAGGAGTGTCGACGGCACCCTAGATGAAGCGACGACCTGCTCTGATACCAATTGTTGGAGATAGACGTCTGCGGAAGCACGCGAACAACACAAGCAAGAAGAAGAAGCTTGGGGCACAAACACACAATACTGAATGTATTACTAGAGAATGTACAAAGATAAGTAGCCCATTAGGGCAATAGACGTATATACAAGCCGGGGGAAAAAAACCTCCTAAAGAGGGAAAAAAGTGCCCCGATGGTCCTTGTGTGTTCACACACATCACTACCTAAAGATATCAACAAATCCTCCGAAGTGTTTTTGTGCTTCAAACACTTCTCACCTCTAGCTATCTTCTTGAAGCCTTGACATGGATATTCCACAAAAGCTCCATGTTGGGTGAACCTAACTTGCAAGCCTTTTTCAACTATTTGGCCTACACTTATTAGGTTCTTAGTGATAGTGGGTACATAGAGAACCTTATTGAGAATGTTTGTCTTGCCATTGGAAGATTTGACATTACCAATCTTCTCCACATTGTGCTTTGTGTCATCCCTTATTTGAACTTCATGTCTATGCTTTGGGCTCTCCAAATCAGATAGAAGAGCAATGTTGCCTACAACATGATTTGAACATCTGAAATCTATGTAGAACAAATGATCATCTTCTTTACCTTCTTTGTGGCTTAGATTCAATAGAAGCAATGAGTCTTCATGTGCTTGATCTTTTGAATAATTGTTCAAGTCCCTTCTATTATGGCCTTTGTTGTTATTGTTGAAGTTGTGTCCACCTCTGTCTCTAGTGCTGCCATATCCACCTCTTCCACTTCCTTTTTGGGTCTTCTCCTTGCACGAGCAATTTTGAGTGGTATGGTTGGTCTTATCACAGATGGCACAAGGTTGAACATTTTGATCTTTGGCTTTGTCATGCTTTGGTCCTTTCTTCTTCTCTTTCCACTTGCTCTTGCTTGCGAAGTTGGCTTGGGAAGTCTCTTCTTCATCTTCTTCCTTCTTCTTGCCTTTCAACTTCTTGTCCTTATTTTTTGCATATAGAGCACTATTTTAATTACCATGATAGGAGTTACCTTCCTTTATGCTATTGTTGGCCTCTTGATTGAAGAGTTGTCCAAGAAATATGTTGAATTCTGGAGTTTGCACATCCATGATGAGATCATAAGCCGTGGTGAAGGACTACCATTGCTTATCACTTCGAATCCTATTGAGAATTTACCTCATGATAACCTCTTCTTCAATCATCTCTCCAATGGATGCTAAATGATCTGCAACCTCCTTGATTTTGGTAACAAAATCTATGATGGTTTGTTTAGGTGTCTTCATTTGGTTGAACTCATTCCATAGATGATTCTTTCTTGATTTGGTACTAGCAGAAAAGAAAGTCTCTAGGGCATCTCAAGTCTCTTGGGATGTCTTGTATCCTCTAATATGTGGTAATAGAAAGTCAGAGATAGCATTTAGTATGTACCACCTTGCTTGAGCATCCCTTGTGCACCAAACTGTGAGCTTATTTGTGTCCTCTTGTGTAGGTCTTCCTTTGGGTCTTGGAATAGGCATAGCTTCATCACTTGCTACAATTCCCTAAAGATTTCTACCTTGCAAATAGGCCTCCATTCTGATTTGCCAAGTTGCATAGTTGTGTTGCTCAAGCTTTTCAATCATTGAGGGAAAGCCATCACCCATCTTGATCTAGCTCTGATACCACTAAAAGAACTTGCATATTGGTGAGAGATCTTTGAAACAAATATGTAGAGATCAATGTGTGCGTGGGATACCTAATGTATCCAAGAAACACATGATTGATAAATGTGGTGCATGTCAGTTTGGTAAATCTCACAAGTTACCCTTCTCAAAGAAAGGCTACATGCATGAGGATTACTTGGAGCTTGTTCACAAAGATGTATGGGGACCAAGCAAGGATCATTCTATTTTAGGCTCAAGGTATTATGTATCTTTCATTGATGATTTTAATAGGTGGACTATCTTGTATTTTATGAAGCACAAAGATGAAGTGTTCAGTTGCTTTAAGAAGTATCTTGCACTTGTGGAAAATCAAACAGGAAGAAGCCTAAAGAAACTAAGGTCAGATGGAGGAGGTGAGTACTTCTCATATGCATTCTTGCACGATAGAGGAATTAAAAGGGAAATTACAACAAGGTATACCCCTGAGTAAAATGCGGTGGCAGAGAGGAGAAATAGGTTGATTGTTGAAACAACTAGGTCAATGCTAAATGAAAAAAGATTACCTAATTATTTGTGGGTAGAGAGTGTAACTACTGTCACTTATCTTGTTAACAGGATCACTTGATCATTGCAGGATCTTTGGATGTGTTGCTTATGTGCATATCCCATCTCAGATCAAAGGTAAGCTAGACCCTAAGGCAGAGAAGTGCATCTTCATAGGGTATGATTTAAATCAGAAAGAGTACAAATTTTATAATCCATCCAACAAAGGTTTTATGGTCAGTAGAGATGTTGTGTTTGATGAGAATGATTCTTGGTTTGAAAGTGAATACAGGAAGGTTAAGTTTCCATATGACTTGGAAGAGGAGTTTCCAACTCTCACCAAGGAAGAGCCAAACCAGATTGAAGACATCAAATCAGATGATGAGGACACCATCAATTTGGAGGAGTTCAAAGCATGGAAATCAAAAGGCAATATCAAGATGAAGAGATTGGAGGACATACTTGAATCATCCAACCAAGCAATTAGAAGATCACAAAGGGAGAGCAAGAAGCCAATCAGATATGGGTATGACACTTCTTTAGTAACTAAGCATTCTGTTTATCTTGCTAAGGATTCATCATGTGAGGAGCCTACCTCATATGAAGAGGCAAAGACTAAGGCAGAATGGAAGGAAGTTATGGATGAAGAAATAGAAGTGCTCAAGGAAAATGATACTTGGGAGCTAATGCGAAAGAAGGAATCTATGAAGGTATTGGTTCTAGATGGATTTACAAAATCAAGAGGAACTCAGATGGAACCATAGATAGGTATAAAACTAGACTTGCGGCTAAGGGTTTTGCATAAACCCAAGGAATTGATTATGAAGAGACTTTCTCACATGTGGCCAAAATGCCAACCATCAGGGTATTGGTAAGTGTGGTTACATCAAGGAATTGCAATATGTACCAATTGGATGTAAAAAATGCTTTTCTTAATGGCTAGATTTCAGAGGAGGTTTACATGGCTCAACCTCCTGGTTATGAAGACCCAAGCAAGGTAAATTATGTATGCAAATTAAACAAAGCTTTGTATGGATTGAAGCAGGCACCTAGGGCATGGAACCATAGGTTGACCCTTCAAGATGAAGGATTCATCATAAGCAAAATAAATACTTCTCTGTTTGTCAAGGGAAGTAATTCAAAGATGATATACCTATGTGTGTATGTTGATGATATCATACTTACAGGTAATGATGCCAATGGCATCAAACACATCAAAAATCAAATGATGAAGGAGTTCAAAATCAGTGATCTAGGATCACTAAAGTATTTTCTTGGACTAGAACTAGTCTATACAAATTCTGGAATTTATATTACTCAAAGAAAGTATGTGTAGGATATGTTGAAGAAGTTCCCTTTGCAGAATGACAAAGTAGCTAACATTCCTATGGAGGTAAATCAAAAGTTAAGTGCTCATGAAGGTGATTTGCTTGAAGACATTGCAGGATTCCAAAGCATAGTAAGAAGCCTAAACTATGCTACATTGACAAGGATTGATATTGCTTATGGAGTAAGTGTCCTAAGTCAATTTATGCACAAACCTAGAGCACCTCACTTGGAAGTTGCCAAAAGGAGTTTGAAGTATCTTAAGGGTACTCAAAATAAAGGCTTATATTTCCCATATACTTCAGATTTGGATATCAAACTATACTCACATGCAGATTGGGCAGGTTGTAAGGATGATAGGAGGAGCACCTGAGGTTATGTTTCATTTGCAGGTGATAAGCCCATTTCATGGTCTTCCAAGAAGCAACCTACTATTGCTTTATCTTCAACAGAGGCATAACATAGAGGATTAGGTAATGTTAGTCAAGAAGCCATATGGATCAGAATGCTATACTCAGATTTGGGACTTCACACTCACTCACCTATGATATTTGGTGACAATAGAAGTTATTGCAGCAAATGCTATCTATCATGCTAGGACCAAGCATATAGAAGTTCACTATCACTATGTGAGAGAGAAGCTATTGAGCAATGAAATTCAACTTCCATATGTGTCAACTAATATGCAGTGTGCAGACTTGTTGACCAAAGCATTTGATGGTACTAAACTTTATAGGTTTAAAGCTATGATTGGATTGCAGGACATTCAACAGGATTGATGAAGAAGATCAAGCCAAGATGTTTGGCTTGAGGGGGAGATGTTGGTGCAAATCCCAAGCCTTCACACTTGGCTAGGCATTGGAAGTATTATGTGCAACTCCTTGAAGATCCACATGAACCATTGCTTATGGTTTTACCATTAACTTTTTTGTAAAAGTCATTTGACTTAGGAAAAAGCTTTGTAAATGCCACTAGACTCATGGAGTTAGATAGAATGGAAAGTCACAACTTTATTTATAGAGAATATCTCCTAGTTTAAGGGATCACTTTTTAGTGAGAGCCAAATATGAATTCAAATTCAAATTTGAAGGAAGCATCTATAAAAGCACTTGAAAATCTCACGGCTAAGACACTCCCTTTGAGAGCCATTCATTGATCATTTTGTAAAGGTTGATTAGCACATCTCATTGCTCACTCACCTCACTATCACTTGTCATTATTCCGTTGCTAATGACTTTGTAAAATCATGTTCCATAATACATATACATCACTTAGTATCTCCGTTGAGTTCTCTGCCATTGTCTCTCAAAAGAGTGTACTTGTGTTGATCATATCTCAATGAGTTATTATTCATTTTCAATTATCTATAGCTAGTTGGAACAAGCTCAAAGTCTGCTACAATCTCTCAAAATTTGAAGAAGTTTCATTTAGCCGATTGGGAGAAAATCGTCTCGAAGTGGTCACTGGTCTTTCTTTGCAGAGTTCCTAGAAAGTCGGGGGTAAGCTTCTACTTGCCAAAATCATTGCTCAAAGTATAGTCTATCATTTTAAGTGATTCCACTTGGAATCATTAGCTCTCTAAGTTAATTAGATAGCCTTAGAAGGAATGTTTCTAATTGCTACTGTACTCTGAGTACAGAGCAAAACTTCCAGCAGGTATCAAGACCAAAATAGAAATGTTTTTGTCATAAGCTAGATGCAAACTTATATGTTTTGATCCTATTGTTTGAAGCATCATCTCCAAAGTACATAGGCACTTATTTAGTGTCGTTGGAAAGCTAAAAGGGCCTACAACTTAACTTTTAAGTAACATAGGGCTAGTACAAAGTAGGGATTAGTAGTACCAACTCATTTCTTGAGGTATCCATCCATCCTCCCAACATTTATGTATAAGCTTGATGATGCCTTTGTTTAGGCATTTGGGAAGTGTGTCCAAATCCAATGCCTCTTGCCAGACCAAACACAATAGAGTGGCCACCACTTGTATGAATGATTTGAAAAACTCATTTGTGAGGCCATCAAGACCCGGGCGTTTTCCATTGCGGAGCTTATTGATGACTTCAAGAATCTCATTATTTGAAATGGATGTGTCAAGGAGAGACTTCAAATTATGTGGTATTCTTGCAGTAGAAATTCACATGATGGTCGCCATACACTTCCTATGGGGAGTAAGAGGCCTCGAGACCCCCAAGAGTTGAGTAAAGTGTTCGACAATAATATCACTGTTTTCTTGTTCTGTTTTGCATTGGACCCCATTACCACCTACCAAGAAGGGAATAGAGTCTCTTGTTTGCTTCCTCTTGAGAATGCCACACATCTCCTAAGTTGGTTTGTCGGCCTTACCCACCCACCAATCTTTAAAGAATACTTGAAGGTTTTTCCTTTGAATTTCTTCCTCATATCTCAACATGCCTCTAATTTTCTGTAATCCCATCTAATATTGGTAGTTCCCTTTGTTCACTTACTCCTCAAGACACCAGAGTCCTTGATAGAGCATCTCTCTCTACCTCCACCTAACATTGTGAAGCATCTTGTGAGTCCTCACTAGGATTTGTCGAGTCTTCTCAACTGTTGCCCTCCAATATTGGCCAATGAAAATACCGTTGGTGAACATCGAGTTCCAAACCGAGATGATTTCTTGATGGACCGAGGGAAGGAAAAAAGACATCGGGCAAGCATGAAACCAAGGCTCTTTCTTGATTTTGGCAATTGGTTTGAAAGTGAGAATAAAAGGCTAGTGGTCCAATATGGCGAGGTCAATGCGTTGAGAGATGGTGGGTTGTCCCCACTGTTGGATGATGTTCTGTGCAATATAGCTTCAATCGAGTCTTTCTCTCCCCAAGTCATCCCTAGATTGGAGGTTTGACAAGTGGATTTTGAATTCAATGATGGAAAGATTAGTTGTTGGAGGGAATCAATTCACTTTCCTAGAATCCAGGAAAAGTGAAGATCTAGTTTGATCTACTTTTAGGTGATTGATTGATTCATTGATTGCAACTCAATCACCTCAAATTTGTGGAATTTGAGCTCTCTTTTTCTCCTTTTACATGTGTAAAGATCTAGGCTTTTAAAATGGTAAAGGATCCATAAAAAAATCTTTTAAAGAAATACAATAAGTGAGAATAGGTAAAAGAAAGCTTCAATGGATATTTTGGCATAATCCAGACCATAGCTTTTTTGATGTAGATCAAATGCACCTCAAGCATAGTTTAAGCTTGATGTTCCAACAGTTATAATTATATATACAATACAATTAAAGTGGTGCAAGAATGACATAGAGTCTCTTTCACATCAAGCCAAGCCTTGATAGATTAGATCCTTGTAGATGAAGGGGTGGACCCTCAGTTCATCAATACAATCAAATTATTAATAGAATCCTTGGGAGTTCAAGAGGCCATGCACACTACACTATGCCAATCAATCTAGTACCACAAACGATGAGTGGAGACAAGGCCACAGATGGGCAAAGACATATGTATTCCCATATCTGAACCAGGAGCAGCCACAGAACCAACAACTACCTCAATGGCCACCATAGATCTTACTATGGAGACCTTTGTACAAACCCATCTCACCTCAGCACCCCCTATCTCCCCCATCGCCCCCACCTCCGCTTGCTAGCACTGTTGAAACCAATGTAGTATTAACAACCAATACCCAAACCCCTACCTCATCAACCTCTTTTTCCTTCCATGAACCGACCTCTCAAGTGACCCTCTTTTCTTCTATCACCAATCCACTTTTTACTTCTCCATTTTTGTCTACAAAGCCTACCGTTAGACACCCCATCATACCTAGTATAGAAGGACACCTGAGAGCCATTGAGGGTATCTTATGTGTCCACGTTTACCCCCATTCACAAATTCCCCTTTCCTGTGACCCATACTTTCCAATTCCCTCATCAATCTTTCCATATACCTTAATCACCACCATAGCCCCACCCCAGTATGTATCATTCATGGAAAGTTTCACTCGTGTTCCCACCACACATATATTAGGCTCACAAACACTTACATCCACTTCACTATACATAGATACATCGATCACTAATCTATCATCCTCATCTTCATGGTAGCTCCCACATGCACAACACTCTCCGACCCTATGGACATTTCCCCACCTGTAGCACCTCCCCCTCCACCCACAATTCCACCATCCTCGACCCCCCTCCACCAACATCACCGACACCATCATGCATTGCATACACCATTCCCATCCCCATTCCCATTCCCCTTGCACTCAAACCCACCTCCCTTTCATCTATAATTGTAAATGCTACTTTCAATATGTTGATTCAATGTGTCTCAAAGCTTCAGCAAGACTATCAACACTTGGAAGAATGAAACACTGCCTTACAAGTAGAATCTCAAAGATTACAAACACCCTTTTGACCTTCCTGCCAGAGATTTCTTTTACATCGCATGCATGTTCACACAGATTCTTTCCGCAATCTACACACATAGGAACGAAGTCCAAAGTCGTACATACTTGACGTTAAAATTTGGCAATATGCCCAATCTCTTGGAAATACCAACATCTAATATAAATGGAGATAGGACCGAATCGACGACATCAGCTCACATGATTTCTCATTGTTTGGCCAAATTCAGTTCGTCGAGTACCCTGTCCAAAATTCATCTCCCTCACATCGGTCTTCTAAAAACCCCAAACTTTCCTTGGTTGCACCCTTTCTTTCACAAGGACCAAAGCATTTGTGGGGTCAGATGGACGTGCCACACGATTGGGGCACCAAGCGAACTCGTAGCAATTTCTTTGAGATATGCTAAGCCAAGCCCCACTGGGTGTGCCAAATGAAGTACTTTTATGAAGCCAAAGAAAAGGTATTTATTCATGACTAAATTGCTTAGATTTCTATTTTTTGGGAAAAATTTACTCACCCTCAGCTTGCAAACATGCGCAAATGCACTCGCTTTCTCCATCCCTACTAGGATTGCCGATCAAATGTCTACTGAGCCAAATCAAATGTATTTAACTTACGGACACACTCAATTACCCATAACTCATTGACACTCACAAATTGTTGTTAGCTCTCTTTCCTATTCTTGCTAGGTTTTTCCAACTTGCCAACTTTCACCACTCTACGACTCGCTTAACCTTCTTCAAATCCACATCCTCCAACACACACTCTCTCACCCTGACTATAAGGAACTCTCTCTATTTCCTTTTATCGTTTTCTTCCTTAATATACAGTCACACCCTCTCTTTCTATCTCACAAACGATGCTTTCACATACAACAACACTTAGCTTCTCTTTTCTTCACTTTCTCACAAACACACACAGCAACAGCCCCCACACTCTTTTCCACTTATGCAATTAACCATTTGCATACCCGAACATGCCGAAACATGCTTGCACACATGCATGCTCAAAATTCGTAGATCTTACCTACTCACATAGATACATTCATACAAGCAAATTCACACACTCACACACACCAACACATGCTCATAGGCTTACACACTCTCCATATATGCACACACTCATGACAATTAAGCATTCACAATCTAATAGTTGGACACTCATAATTAGACCATAAAAAACTTATACTTCCCTCATGCAGGCTCACTCTTTCAAAAACTAGCTCACACACTCTGGCCATCATGACTATTTAGATGCCCCAAATTAGCTGATTCTCAAAACCCAAAGGAATACACATTTTCATCTTTAGCAACAAAAATGTTGTATAGTCGCCAATTGCCACATGTATTGCTTTCACATGTTTCAAAAACTCAACAACTGTTGGTCAATGATTCACATTCCTTATGGCCACGAGCTAAGCATCCATAACAACCCCAATCCCATGTACAAAATCTCTCGCTCTTATTCACTACTGCAACATGCCAAAGGTCCAATTGTAATGTTGATTGGCTAGAACTTAAATGACTTAGAATGCTTAATCAAGCGAGGGTAGTGCTCATCAGTTGGAGTCCCATGACCAAGTTTCCCACCAAGTCTATATACCAAAGAGTACATTGACCTGCAAAATGTATTGCACCAAAATAAGTTCAAGCAAGATAATAATAGTCTTGGAGGGCTTTTCTACCTCAGCTAGCAAGCAAGTTATCGAGATTCAAGCAAACAAAAATAGCGCTAAGTAGTAGCCCAAAAACAAACTCGGAGCTGCTTGGAAAACTTGTTGCTTCATGAAAGGAGAGATGTCCCTACTATGAGGCATCCTAATGTTTGCTCAACATTCTTCAGAACATCAAATTTTACTAGAGTTTCACAAAACGTATCTATCTATCACCAGACTCCACTGATTGGATCATTGCTTCTTCAACCTTCTGGCCACAAAATTCACTTTCCTAAACGAAAACACTTGATGTCACAAAATGTTGATGAATTGCACCCTATTCATAGCATTGAAGTGATGAAAAATATAAACACAAACTAGGTAGCCAAGGAGAAACACTTTGCCTGGTTCCAAAGAAGAATCAGCAGCTATTGTGTAGCAGGGGATACCACTGCGAAATCTTTGAGCCCTCTCTAAGAATGCACATGTAGAAATAAAATGCATATACACCGACATTATTCCATTTCACAAGCGTACAACTTCAACTACATGCCCATGCAACATACTAAGTACATAAGCATTCAATCAGCTAGACCGAAAGCATACCGATGAATGATATGTTTCCTATGAAGCACCCTTGGCAAGGCAGTTTCATTGATATCTAGAATTACTGCATGTTTCTGATCATGTTGCAATTGTAAGTTCCTCAAATAGCTTGGAGCCAAATCAACAAAAATCTCTATATCTTTCAGATATTGCCCTTCATGTAAATAATTGAGCATATATTCCTCACAAATTGCAGGAAACACTGAATCTTGAACATTGCTTAGCTCTACATTTATGTGATAACTGGCGCAAAGACGTGAATATGTTTCTCTTTTTATGTGGTTGTAGGTCGATTGATGCCCCAGGAAAACAGTACAGAGGGGTGATAATTACTGCCACAAGGACAATACCCACAATGACAATCACCTTTGTCTACCCTTAAAGAGTAGAATCGAAGTAACCCACAAATCCATGCTTAAGACCAGACCCCGTATCCTCCGGAATGCTTATTATCATGTTGAGTAAAGTTTGGATGGTGGAAGTTGGAAGCAGGTGATGGAGAAGCCCATTGAGCGTCACTGTGCAACTTCACAACATATATTTTCTCAAAATGTGTTAGGTCATTATACGATTTCACATCTCTATGTAGCTTTGAGGCAGTGATCGGAGAAATGAAACTATTGTACTCTGAGGGAATCGAAATACCATCATCTTTGAGAATGCGTTGGGCACCATCCAGACACTCAGGTGAAAGCTCATTATCTCCAAAAGAGCCACGCAATTTACTGATGAAAATGTTCATCTTTTCTAGGAGCATTCCAACTCTGCGTATTACATGACACTATGGTCACTCCTTCAACACGATCCAAGTGAAGTGTCCTAATCTTGAATTTGATAGGAAAATACCATCCATTACCTCTCCATCAACACGTCACAAAATTTTTGCATCTCTATTTTCACCTTAATATCTTCTCTTCACTTACATGAATTCATAGAACATTTTCTCCATTCATTTGGAGCCATAAACCTCAAAAGCTTCCTTGCTCTGCTATCACAGACCATGAGATTGCAATTCCCCTTTGCTTTTCTCCCAATAGACTCAATCCCATCCTTCTCCAGTTTAGCAAATTGCAGATTGAAACCAACTTTCTAAACAACAGATGAATCGGTTATTCGAGTCCTTACATAGGGAATAGAGCAGTGTGATATTCCTTAGCCTCTTCACTTTGCCTCTTCTTTACTTTATTTCTCCATCTTCAAAGATGACTCTGCACTAAATCTTCTCTAAAGAACCCACCATAGAGGTTTGAAACCTGTTCAAATTCCCCCCTCTATCGACTTCCCTCATTGCCACCTACCCAAAAGAAGAATGAGTCGGTCGTCGTTCCCCCCTTATGAATCTCTCTTTAAACACCGTTATTGCCTTATGCTCTCCCTTTGAGAATGGAGAGAAAGTCACTCTCGTATTCCGCTTTTGCAAAGAGATCAGTGTCAAAACTTGGTTGTCCTCCTCGAGGTTCTCCCCAGTTCTATGCATCAAAAATAAAGATTATATGTGCATTTTCTCATAACATGATATGGTTTCAATTCATAAATTCAAGTTCTACCCTTTGATTTGTGCAAATGTCAAGTTTCTTCTTCATTAGAAGTTTCTAAAGGCACAAAAGCATCTACATTATCATAAGGATGTTTGAAAAGGAAGCACATTTGTGCACAAGAAGGATCATATGAGCATATAATGCATGAATGCTAAGCGAAGGATTGCTGCTTGAACCATAGATGCCATGCAAATACATGCATTTGCATGTGATCACATGCATTTACATGTGATGAATAGCATTCACTTTTTGTTTTCTTATACAAAGAAAATAGATAAGTGAACATAGTTCCAATAGAAAGCTTCTTTTTTAATGGAAGCAAGAAACTTGGAAAGAAGTTAAGCTAAAGTACTTGCAAAATCGTGCTAGCTAGATTTTGCAACACAAGTACTTGGCAATTCCTTTTAGAGATGATACTAAGGTAAACTTCACATTAAGTATGTCCTGCTTAGAAATGAATTAAACATAAAGATGAAATAAGATTTGTGTAGATTCCCTTGCGAAGTCAATGGTAAGGAGCAAATGGATTCATGAATTGAGAATTACCCGAACACATTTAAGTTCTTTAGTAACTTAGAAAGAGCTCGTTGGGTCAAATCCTTTCAATACAATGATGGGCCATTGTTCAATAACTTTATTCTCTGCCATCTTCCATTTTTTCTTAAGTTCATTAGTGTCATGCATATATCTCTTTTCCCATTCCTCTTTGATAACTTGGTCTTCTTTCAGCTAATCTTCATATTTTGCAATTTGATCTTCCAATGCCTTTGTGCCGCTTGCAGTCGTTTCTGGTGCTTCTATGGGTTGCTTGCATAGTATGGCAGTCATAAGCTCCTTATTTCTATTTCTTAAATTGTCTGCTTCCTCCATATATACTTTGATTTGGGTTTCAAGTAGCTTACTTCTGGTATTCATTCTTGCTTTCTCCGCTTCACCAGCTTCGTATTTGCTTTGTAGCTCTTTAAGTTGATCTCGGAGTTGCTGGTTCTCTGTTGTTAGAGTGGTGCATTTGTCCTTGGCTCCTTGAGCTTCTACTTCCTTTGTCGAGAGTGCCTTTTGGGCTTGAATTAGTTGTGTAGACAAGTTTTCACTCTCTCATAGCCTTGTCATAGTCTGCATCCGCTTCTAGCATGTGTTGTTGTGTGTCCATAGCTGTTTGTATCATTTGCTTCATGACTGGTTTTAATTGGGCCATACCCACATTTAGCCATGTTTTGAGGATGCTTGGTTCTTCCCCCCTTTGTACATCCTTGCCTTGTTCCACATGTATGCTTTTGTTATGCGCTTGTCTTATTTGAAGTTACACATGTCTCTTTTTCCTCTGCTTCCATTGTGGTCGACTTTGTAGCGCTTTCTTGAAAGGTGACATCCAACGGAGAGGGTTCCGCTACCACCCTGATTGGTGTGAATGGCTTGGGCTCTACCACTGCTTCCTCTACTTTTTCTTCCTTTGGATTTTTCACTAGGGATTTGCCACCTAAACGAGTCTCTATAATTTTAATGTTTGTCTCTTCATTCATCTTGAGTATGTGAACTTCTTCTTGAGATGAGCCTTGCCTTATTGTATCCTTGACAGTATCAGTATTTTGATCTACCTTTGTACCTTCCACTCCAAAGTCATCTGGGACTTGATTCAATTCCTCCCACTTACCATCATCTTTTGAGTCACTTCTAATGTCCACATTCATCACGGATAGTTCGTGCTCTTCTTGCATATTGGATGATGAACTAGAGTTCGCCAATCCCAACTCTCTATATCGATGAACTTTAGTCAGCCTCTTTCTTTGTTCAATGTCTTCATGAGACTGGTGGTAATGATGCCCTTGTACTGGCAGGTTTACCTGACCTTTCATGTACTGATGAGTTGCTTCCATTGTTTTGGTTAGTTCCTCTTCCGTGATGGGCGTATTGTCTCCTATCCTTGTCCTTGGAAGTACATGTATCCTTTTTGACGCTGGAAGGGCTTCTTCTGCCTTCATCATTTCTCGTAGTCTTTTGGTGCCTCTCATTCTTGGTTGTGAGCTGGTTTCCGCTTCTTCCACTACTTTTACTCCCCTCTTCTTCCTTGGAACCATGGCTAACTTAGCATACTTAGCCATGTCCGAAGATGAGGGCATTTCTTTCCAATGTTCCTGGATACCCAATGCATGGTAGATGAGTATTGTCAGTGCGACACTTCCATTCAAGAACTTTTTATGGTTCCATTGCTTCTTAGCTTCAAAAAGACGTTCTTGGACGTATGGCATCATGTTCACTTGATTACCGATCTATTTGATAGCATGAGACAACATCTGCACTATAATCTTCTGGGGTGTTGTGTATCGATGCATATTTGGAAAGCAAAAATGTTGATGGATCAGACATACTTCTTCTTCTATGTCTATATGATTGATGTCTGTGAATGTACACATCTTAGTCCCTTGGCTTTCATCTTTCAAAATTGTGTTTCCATCCTTTTCCCATCCAAATGCTTCTTTGATTAAGTCATGAGTGAATTGGATGATTACCCACTCTCCTGTCGCATCTAGAACTCTTGCTTTTGGCACTAATGGGTCATGTAAAGCCAGTTGGAGGGTATTCATCACCTGAGTACATCTTTGGAAGTTTGGTTTGTAGATTGGTAGTTCGGAGTATTTCTAAATCCTTGCCTTTGTCATTATGTCTTCCATTTCTTTTCACAAGCTTTAAAGATTTGTTCAAGTCAAGGTTTAGAAGTATTATAACTATCTTTACGAGAAGTAAAGTAGATTCTCATAGAAGTTCTTGGACTTAAGTGAAAACATAATCAAGCCATCAAATTCTAGTATGGTATCAAACATTAGTGTCGTGATTCATCGAGCTTAATAATTGGTGATGATGTTTTGCATTACTCAATAATAATAATCAATTGTCTTGATTACTAAACTCTTTTTTATCTTTTGAGAATCCTTTATGCACAAGTTTGAGATGAGAGATAAATTCACCAGGAATCCTTTATGCACAAGTTTAAGTGATTGATTCACTCTATTGTGTGTGTCAACGAAATGCTTTATCCAACACTAACTTAGTTCAACTTGCCTTACTCTTAAAGAACTTTCTAAGTTCTTTTCTCTTTAGAAATCCATGTAGCATTTTTTGATAGAGAACTTAAAAATCATTACTTGGAAGTATCTAGCTTAAATGAGTCTGCATTTGTCTTACTGGGAACCTTTATGAAGATCTTAGAAAGTACTTTCAACTTCATGATCTTCAAACTTTCTGGTTACTTGATACTTGAAGTGATTAATGGTCATACTCTTGAACATCCTATACTTCATCTCTATCTATGAGGTTTCAATTCCCATTGGGATTTAGTTTCACTTCTTGTAATGAGATCAAGACTCAAAGATACCTACCATCTCAAGGTTTGATGTCCCATACCATCATTTCTACATTAATGTGAATATTAAGTATATTGTCCCATACCACCATAATTTATGTCTAACACTTTTGTGTGGGTGATATTTATTGTAAATTATAAAAATCCTCATCTAAGTATAGAGTGCCTTTCGGTAAAATACTTTTTACAAAAATTTGAAGTCAAGAAGTTAACTCTATGTTTTCCATCTTGCTTAGTGTTGCAGAGCAGATATGCAGAGAAAAAGAAGGGCCCCAAATTTTTTTTGATTTGGACACTTTATTTTTATAACATAGTCACCTTGTAATATATTTTTCGATGTAAATGCACTGGAGGAGTCCTTTAGATGCATATCCATAGAGATCTGTATCATTACCCTTGTAAACTAGTAGGGAATTGGTCTTTAGTCAATAAAGTGCCAGTCCATTATGTGAAAGGACCATTTTTAGGGCACAAGTATATACGTCATTTTGTGAATCTTTGTAAAGACTTTTTTGCCATTGTGAAGAAGTAGAGAAGAAATTCAAATTTGCTGCTTTCGTGGTGATTTCCTCCTTCTCCATGATCTTTTGTGTGTGTATAATGCTTGGATTGTGTGTGTAGGACTATTATCTATCCCTTCCCATCACTTTTGAATCACTGTAGTGTGTGTGTGAGCCATCATGAGTTGTGGAGTGAGTGTTGGTGTTTCTCGCCATTCATTATTTTGCGCATAACTTGAAGAGCGTTTGTTAGATTTGAGTGAAAATGCCACCAATAGATGCATCTTGTTGAGAGCTTCGAAAGGAACCCATTGTTGGCCATATTCAGAGTCACTGGGAGAAAAGTTTGAATTTGTGCCTACCATTGTAAATGGTATCATGACCTTCATTTTTAGAGAACTAGTGAGTTAGAAAGGTAGTTAAGTCTTTTCACATACATCGTAGCTCAGCCATTTCCCTTTCCATCATGTGCACACACGTCCTCATACACTTGGTTCATCTGGTTCCTTGGATTGATAATTAAACGTGTATCGTTCCACCACTATATGCACTTGTGGGGCGATTGAGATTTAGTCTCATCGACACAAGTCCCTAAGGCTTCACGACTTAGGTACACACGTTTCTGGCACTGTTGCTAGGGAAGAAACTATAGCAAGGTGCCTTCATGATGGTTATAGCTCTGGAGTGAAGGAATTGTACTTGTAGAGGGGAATTCGTTCAGTGGCAAGTAGTCAAGCACTTCAACGCTTGTTACTTCACACTCATGGGGTGTGTGTAATGAGTTTTTAGGTTTAGGGTTAGGAGTGAGGAAGAAAGGAAAGAGTTAGGGTTAGGAAAGAGAGGAGTATAGTAGGAACAGTAGGAAACATCAAGAAAAAATCCCCAAAAAGGTCAAAAGTAGCTCAGTTAAGTCTTAGGTAACCCAAGAACTATAAAAACCAAAATAAAAATCACTTTATTGAACATTTATGAGAGTAGGTATCATAAGCAGAGCAGCGACCGGTATCATCAGTGTGGTATCGTGCCTAGCTAACTAGAAAGTGAAGTTGAGAGCACAAAGTTTGGTTGAGGCATCATTTAAGGTAAGCTATACAAATTTTTGGCATCAAAAACACATTAAGAACACACACACACACATGATTAGAAAGTTTTCGTTATCGTGGGGAAGGACAAAGAGTTTCTTGATGTCCATTAGGTGATACAGGGGGTCAAGACTGAAGAGGTGAGAGAAATAAATAATTTTGCACAAAAAAATTTTAGTCTAGATGAAATTTGGTTGAAGTATTGATACTCACCTGGTATCGTATCATTGCATACCCACTTGAGGTATCGCAATACCATTTTGGTATCGTATCGTCAAGTGCTGGTATCGTGATCATGGATTGGCTGGTGGTATCGTATCGAGGTCCACCCGGTATCATATCATCCCGGTCATGATATCGTATCGTCCGATCGAGCGGTATTGTATCGTGTGCCAAGTTGGTATCGTATCGTCGATTCAGTATCGTATCATGCCTATTTTAGTATCGTATCATGCAGGAAAGTGGTATTGTATCATCGACCTATCCGGTATCGTATCGTCCATAGTTCCAATATCGTATTGTGAGAGTTCCAGTATCATATCATGTGATTTTCTAGTATCGCATCATGCAAAATTTTGGTATCGTATTGCTTGCAACCCTGGTATTGTATCGTGTAGTGGTCAGGTATCGTATCGTCCACTAACTTAGTATCATATCGTTGAACGTAGAGGTATCATATCGAGTAAATTCTGGTATCGTATCGTCTCACTCGGTGGTATTTTATTGCCGAAGGTTTCTGGTATCGTATCGTGCTGAAACCAGTATCATATCGCTTGTGTGGTATCATTCAGAACCACTTAAGCTATTTTAGGGCAAAATTTGAAGAGTTTCAGGACTTAATTGAGGGGAAGTAGGAAGCCAACATAAGACCAGAAGGGTGAATGAACTTGAGATCAGGATGGGTGCTAAGTAGCCGAAGGAGTGTCATTTCATCGGTAGGAAGTGCAACCCAAGCAAGTCATCACTCTATCTATACGGACACCTCTAGTGATTCAGAGGAGGATCTACCCATGGCCTTAGAGGACATGCATGGTTCTGTCCCTAGGGAGAACTTTATGTCAACTATAGAGGGGGAATACCGCACCTCTCTGCAATATGTGTCCACTAATCTACAAGGGATCCCTATTTACGTGGATGGATTAAATAGGTCTGTGGCAAGGATGATAAACTCTACTGAATCAGTAATAGTGCCTAGACCTGCAGTCAAGTATGAAGGAGGAGTGTACATGGATAAACTAGGTCACATCTACGTGGTAACAAAAAACCCATATCGGATCAATGAGAGAGCAGAATTGGAAGGACAAGGAAACTTGGGGAGATCTGACCCTAAAGCATTATTAACGACACCAAGAGGCAAGTCAGTGGTGACTCGAGTCTTGAGAGGGGATTTGATACCTCAAGATGATTACTTTTTAGATGTCTACTTAATCCACAGGTTAGATCTCCTGTTACAAATCGATTCACCCACATGAGGACAAGAAGTAAGCCCAATGACTTTCTATGAGTTAAAGGATCCCGAAGATGAGTCTAGAGTCACATACCTAGACCAGAACCAAAGAAGGTATTGGCCGGTAGATGCCGTTGATAGATCTCAATTGAAGTATATGGGGTTGCCTGTATTCCCTCCTCAAGAACAGGCAACTACCTCCCACAATCCTTTTGGAATGCATCTAGAGCCAGAGAATACAATGTCAGGACAAACGAGCCAATGACGTGTTCCCCACTGAACTCATGTGCAATTTAGAATGCTAGGAGTGCAATCACACAACCAAACCTACTCAAGAATGGGTAACCTAAATCAGCCACCAGTTAGGCCAAGGCCACAACCAGGAGCGCAGTCTAGAGTACCTCCATTTAGACCAACAATTCTTGTGAGGTCCAGACCACCAGAACCGATAAGAAGGCTAAGACCAATTCAAGTGGCCAAATGTATGAGGAATCACTATGACGGAATGGGAGAACCCTACAATCACATAGCTGAGTTTAAACAAGTATTACAGCAAGTGGATGATTTCTTTGTGCAGTATGAATCTTTTGGACTTACCCTCACAGGGACGGCCTTAGCTTGGTTCCAACCATTGGATCCAAATCAGTTTGGAAATATTGAGCAATTGTTTCAAGAGTTCATTGGAGAATTCACCGAGAGGGGAATTAAACACAACTCGTCATCCCTAATCCATAGCTTCAAACAGAACCCAAATGAAACAGTGAAAACAACTGCCCGAAGATTTAATCAATATGTTGATAGATGTCCAGCAATAGAAAGACCCTCCCAACAAAAAATGATATCACTATTCTTGGACGGATTGACTAATGGGACATTGAGAACCCTAGTCTATGTGAAACGGCTCCAGACATTGAGGGAGTGTCTTCAAGAATGTATTGACCTAGAGGACAACCTAGCTGATGATCTCAAAAGTACACCAAGTGCTACTAAATCAGAAGACACTAGAAGTACAGTGACATCTAACTCTAGTAATGTAGAGGAGTTAGCAGAACTGGTAGCCAAGAAGTTAGGAGTCCACAGAGAGAGGAATTATCAGCACCCATCAATGAGAATACCCATGTTACGATGATGCAGTCTATGCAGTGGAGATAATCCATCTCACATGTGTGCAAGAGGAGGAATAGGCATGCCTCAAGCTTATCCATACAATAGGCATCCACCTCAAGGATCCAACCTGTACTGCCACATAGAGCAGAAATACACTAATCACACTACTAAAAATTCCCATTCAACATGCAGTCAAGACCCTTAAATCAACCTTAGTATAGGCCTTATGGATACCCTCCTAAAGAGCCAAGAAGGGAGATTCCAAGATACAACCCCTATCCAAGCCCATAAGGAGTAGCTAGACCATACGAACAAGGGCAATATGGACAACCACAACCAATATTAGGACAACAGCCACCCCTCCCATAGAATGTAGTGCCAGTTAAATACACTCAACTAGAGGAAAACATGGAGAGAGCCATAGTAGGCTACACCATTAGCTAGTACAAGATCAACGAATCAGGGATACAAGCAAACCCGAAGAGAATACTACCCCTATGACACCATTTTGATGGAGTATGACCAAACTTATGACCAACCATACTATGGTTATGAGGGATATGAAAACACCTATGGGCCAGAGTTTGCAACCCTAATGTACACCGCACCCAAGGCACCAGCACCCATGAGACAACCCATTAGACTGCCTCTGCCAAAAGGACCATGCTATATATGTGGAGGAGACCACTTCATAAGAGAGTGCACTCGGCCATATAACCCACCACCTTCGAGGACTTGGGAAGGGTACTGCAATGAATGTGGAAAGGAACATCTATTTAGAGACTGCCCGAAGAATCCCAATAAGACTCATAATACAACACAAATCAATGTGATTGACGTAATTGAATCATCAGGCAGTGATAAGGAGTACACAGTACCACTAAAAGCTATCACACGAGCTCAAGCCAAAGTAGACTTTGAACAAGAAAAGAATAAAAACCTAGAACCCAAAATATAGGTAGTGCAAGATTCTGAAGACCCACATGAGAGTACCCAAACAAAGAAGACCCAAAGTTGGAAGGATAGAAGGGAAAAACTTAGAGACAAATGGATGAAAAACAAAAGTAAGGAGGACAAGAAGAACATGAGAGACGGTAAGAAACTTGAGAAACCAGAAATATGAGAAGAAACCTAACTTACGTCTCATACATAAGAACTAAACAAGCTAGGATCAATCTTAGAAGACCCAAGACCAGACGATCTGGACATGTGGCTAGAAGCTTACCAAGCGAGAATCACGACTGGACCAAACATCGAGTAGCATGAAAAGCTTTACCCACAAGGGGAGTTAGAGAAGGAGAGACTTCCGATATGCAGAAAGCTCATAGAGATAGCTCAAGCCACTCTAGAAAAGACTATCCCAATCCTCCCAGAGACAAGAATATCTGAGAATCAATACAAGGAGTGTTTTAAAGAGAATGACGAGAAACCAACAAGAAGATATTAAGGAAGAACTACCTAGCACTCATGTAGTGTTCACTCCAATGACTCCCCTCACTTTTGGGGGCTTCTCTACATAGTTCCCAAAGTCGAAAAGCTGAGCTTGTTGGCTACAAACTCGGAGCATATACACGGAGTTCTATCTTCATAATTGTTGCCCAGCCACGTACCATCCATTAAGTCTCTCTTTCCTTGATCAAGTGAGCCCACCACATGGCTCCACACATGGGTGCCACATGGCACTCATGTGTGAGCCCATCTAAACAGAGCTAAGAGGTGATTCACACCTCTCCTCATGGGTACTCCATATAACATTTCCTTCCCCTTAACTCTATTTTTGTCCTCAAAAATGGTACTGGAAGGTCTAATAGAAAGAGATAATCAATGGAAAAATACTCCCACTATATCCCCATGCACTTCATGTACATGGTCATATCTCCGTGTTGTTTCCCCATATCCTTCCCCTTAAGAAGACACTTGGGAAGGTAATCTAAAACAGGGAAACCGTTTCTAAAGGGTGTTGACCCGCTCCCATGTGGCACTATCTTTTGAACTATCTTTCCACTTTACTAGACATTCGTCCTTTCTCTCGAGTGCATAGTATGCTCTCAGGCTCATGTGGAATAGATTGAACAGAAATAAGCTCTACTACCTCACTGTCTGGAATGAGGTTGTCAGATTCACCCAGACTTTTCTTAAGTCGGCTAACATGAAAAACTGGATGGATTTGACTATTCTCTGGAAGTTGGAGCTGGTAAGCCATCTTTCCCATTCTCTTAAGTATTTGGAAAGGTCCACAATACCTAGGAGATAGTTTTGGATAGGGTCCCATCTTCATGGTTTTAGATCTAGATGGAACTCTAAGATAGACTTGGTCTCCTACATCAAAGTTGATGTCTCTCCTTTGAGGGTCAGCATAGGCTCTAGCTCTATCTTGAGCTCTCCTAATGCTGTCCTTAGCAAGCCTAAGCATATCATTCATCTCTTCCAAGAAGTCCTTTGCAGCTTGAACTCTCTCATTCTGCAATCCTACTACATAAAGAGCTCTTGGTTGAAACCCATACATAAGCATAAATGGACTATGCCTAGTGGAAGAGTGCTTGGCACTATTATACGAAAACTCTACTATAGATAAGTACTCTTCCCAATTAGTTAGTATTTCATTCACATATGCTCGAAGCATACCCTCTAGGATTTGGTTAACCCTCTTTATTTGCCCATCCGACTGTGGATGCTCGGCTATACTCATGCTAAGCTTCGTGTCCAACCTTTTGAAGACTGCTCTCCAAAAGTGCTAGTAAACTTCCTATCCTGATCAAAAACTATGTCTAAAGGAAGACCATATAATTGATATAGGTTGTAGCTCAGTGATGAGTAGCACCTCCTTTAATGTCAATCCGGGAAGACGTGAGGATGGTATGAAGACCTCGAGCAAGTGGAGGCACAAGTGCGTGAGTGAAAAGCACACAAGCATGCACACACATACACACACACACACGCACACACGGCAAGACAAAGAGTGAGAAGCAATGGAGTTCTTAGATTACTTTCAAAAAGCTCTTACAAGTTCATTTCAATTACAATCTGCCCCAAAAATGAGCTCTCTAGCTCTTTTTATAGTTTTTGACTAGGTTTTGGCCTTGTCCAGACCTAGTGTCCGGCCTAGTTAAAAATTAGGTTCTCTACCCTATTTGGAGGTTCAAACGAAGTCTAAAAAATGTGAAAACTGACAGGTAGGTACTTCTAAAGCTCCTCAAGCTCAAGGACTCCTTGGCTTGCACAAAATGGAGCTACAAAAATATGAAATGGTATTTACAATGATTTTTAGTGATGAAAATCACTATTGTTGTAGGGATTTCTTCTAACATTTTGACATACATTTCCTGGAGCTCCCTACTTTCTCCTTCTCCTTGTGTGTCCACCTCTCTTATATGCGTTAGTGTCTTGAAAAAATATTGGCCTACTTGCCAGGTCGTCGTTGACTGCTCTGTCTGCTTGTACTTTCTCTTCTCTCTGACTCCCTTCTTAAGCTTCCTTGCCTAGTGAGTCCTTCAGTTCCAACACCCCCCCCTCTCTCACGTGTGTCGTCCCTGACAGACCCTTGTTGGGTGGTTCGTTGGATGTAGTACTCGACGAAGTCTTGTGCTAAGTGGTGTTCTGCAATGCGCAACCCTTTGGCCAAGTCCGTGAGTAGAGCATCCCAATCTACCGGCCCGGGAACCTCTGGATGTGGTATACGTAACTTTTCTGAATGGAGAGCTTGTTCCACTGCAAACAACTGCAATAAATGTGATGGTTTGGGAATGAATATCTCTGAGTGATATTCCCAGAATCCCGTGACGAACATTTCTTCAAACGTCTGTTTGAAGCAGGCTGGTAGATACTTGATGCGCGCGTGCCATGCATATACAACATTAATAGATGGTGTTGCACTCATGTCGTAGACGAGGTCCTGATTTCCTTCATTAAATCCAAGGGCTGACAGATGAGGTTCCTTGACATTTTTGAAAGCACATTTGGGCCATGACGTCAGGCACATTTTTAAACCTGACCCCCCAATGCCGAATCGTCGAGATCATGTATCCTATGGTAGGTTGGCCTTTGGGTGGTTCTAAGTAAACATAATTGAGCCATTTCTCACATGCTTTGTTTGTCACCACCGTTTTTGTGTATTCTGGCCATGACCTTCTTCGAAACACAGGGCAATAGCATGGGTTGTATTTGATGTACAAAGGCATGTTATTCCATGTTCTGACCATTTCTAAGCAGGTTTCCAGTAGACGAATCCTCCACATCGGTTGATGAATATTGCCCTACTTGCCAGGTCGTCGTTGACTGCTGTGTCTGCTTGTACTTTCTCTTCTCTCTGACTCCCCGGCAACGGCGCCAAAATTTGGTGTAGCTCAGTGATGAGTAGCACCTCCTTTAATGTCAATCCGAGAAGACGTGAGGATGGTATGAAGACCTCGAGCAAGTGGAGGCACAAGTGCGTGAGTGAGAAGCACACAAGCATGCACACACATACACACACACGCACACACACGGCAAGACAAAGAGTGAGAAGCAATGGAGTTCTTAGATTACTTTCAAAAAGCTCTTACAAGTTCATTTCAATTACAATCTGCCCCAAAAATGAGCTCTCTAGCTCTTTTTATAGTTTTTGACTAGGTTTTGGCCTTGTCCAAACCTAGTGTCCGGCCTAGTTAAAAATTAGGTTCTCTACCCTATTTGGAGGTTCAAACGAAGTCTAAAAAATGTGAAAACTGACAGGTAGGTACTTCTAAAGCTCCTCAAGCTCAAGGACTCCTTGGCTTGCACAAAATGGAGCTAGAAAAATATGAAATGGTATTTACAATGGTTTTTAGTGATGAAAATCACTATTGTTGTAGGGATTTCTTCTAACATTTTGACATACATTTCCTAGAGCTCCCTACTTGCTCCTTCTCCTTGTGTGTCCACCTCTCTTATATGTGTTAGTGTCTTGAAAAAATATTGGCCTACTTGCCACGTTGTCGTTGACTGCTCTGTCTGCTTGTACTTTCTCTTCTCTCTGACTCCCTTCTTAAGCTTCCTTGCCTAGTGAGTCCTTCAGTTCCAACACCCCCCCCTCTCTCGCGTCTGTCGTCCCTGACAGACCCTTGTTGGATGGTTCGTTGGATGTAGTACTCGACGACGTCTTGTGCTAAGTGGTGTTCTCCAATGCGTAACCCTTTGGCCAAGTCCGTGAGTAGAGCATCCCAATCTACCGGCCCGGGAACCTCTGAATGTGGTATACGTAACTTTTCTGAATGGAGAGCTTGTTCCACTGCAAACAACTGCAATAAATGTGATGGTCTGGGAATGAATATCTCTGAGTGATATTCCTAGAATCCCGTGACTGTTTGAAGCAGGCTGGTAGATACTTGATGCGCGCGTGCCATGCATATACAACATTAATAGATGGTGTTGCACTCATGTCGTAGACGAGGTCCTGATTTCCTTCATTAAATCCAAGGGCTGACAGATGAGGTTCCTTGACATTTTTGAAAGCACATTTGGGCCATGACGTCAGGCACATTTTTAAACCTGACCCCCCAATGCCGAATCGTCGAGATCATGTATCCTATGGTAGGTTGGCCTTTGGGTGGTGCTAAGTAAACATAATTGAGCCATTTCTCACATCCTTTGTTTGTCAGCACCGTTTTTGTGTATTCCGGCCATGACCTTCTTCGAAACACAGGGCAGTAGCATGGGTTGTATTTGATGTACAAAGGCATGTTATTCCATGTTCTGACCATTTCTAGGTAGGTTTCCAGTAGACGAATCCTCCACATCGGTTGATGAATATTGCCCTACTTGCCAGGTCGTCGTTGACTGCTGTGTCTGCTTGTACTTTCTCTTCTCTCTGACTCCTCGACAACGGCGCCAAAATTTGGTGTAGCTCAGTGATGAGTAGCACCTCCTTTAATGTCAATATGGGAAGATGTGAGGATGGTATGAAGACCTCGAGCAAGTGGAGGCACAAGTGCGTGAGTGAGAAACACACAAGCATGCACACACATACACACACGCGCACACACGGCAAGACAAAGAGTGAGAAGCAATGGAGTTCTTAGATTACTTTCAAAAAGCTCTTACAAGTTCATTTCAATTACAATCTGCCCCAAAAATGAGCTCTCTAGCTCTTTTTATAATTTTTGACTAGGTTTTGGCCTTGTCCAGACCTAGTGTCCGGCCTAGTTAAAAATTAGGTTCTCTACCCTATTTGGAGGTTCAAACGAAGTCTAAAAAATGTGAAAACTGACAGGTAGGTACTTCTAAAGCTCCTCAAGCTCAAGGACTCCTTGGCTTGCACAAAATGGAGCTACAAAAATATGAAATGGTATTTACAATGGTTTTTAGTGATGAAAATCACTATTGTTGTAGGGATTTCTTCTAACATTTTGACATACATTTCCTGGAGCTCCCTACTTGCTCCTTCTCCTTGTGTGTCCACCTCTCTTATATGCGTTAGTGTCTTGAAAAAATATTGGCCTACTTGCCAGGTCGTCGTTGACTGCTCTGTCTGCTTGTACTTTCTCTTCTCTCTGACTCCCTTCTTAAGCTTCCTTGCCTAGTGAGTCCTTCAGTTCCAACATAGGTTCTCTAAGCCAACTCTGGTGTCTTCACTATAGTACATGTCAGAATAAACCTAGCCATTTTGGTTAACCTATCCACAATTACCCAGATCAAGTTGTGCCCTCTCTGTGTCTTAGGTAATTTAACTTTAAAGTCCATGGAGATACTCTCCCACTTCCCATTAGGAATGTCCAATGGGTGGAGTAGTCCTCCAATCCTCAACCTCTCAGCTTTATTGACTTGGCATTTGGTGCGCTTAAGCACATACTCTAGGACGTCCTTATGATGTCCAGGCCAATAAAACTGCCTCTTAACAAGATCATAAGTCTTGTTAACTCCTAGGTGTCCCGCACTAGGTGTGTCATGAAACTCATACAAAATATGTCATCTCATCTCAAGATCTCTAGGGACACACACCTTACCTTTATATAACAGATATCCATCATGGACACTGTAATTCTTCCACTTGAATCCTTCTTGAGTACCCATCAATACTCCATCCTCACTGGAAACCCATATATCATGATGTCCATTCTCTATGGCTTCCCAAATCTTGGCATATGCAAGATCAAGCCTACATTTCCCTCTAATGGACTCAAGTAGCTCACTAGTGATCTGAGTAAAACTCAGTCCATTGAGCATAGGCATGTGGCTAAGTGAATCAGCCACTACATTAAATTTTCCCTTCCTATACCTAAGCTCATAATCAAACTCTTGAAGGCTCTCAACCCAACATGCCTTACGACCTTTAAGGTCTGTTTGATTAGAGAGCCACTTAATGCTCACGTGATCAAACACTATCGTAACTTTGGCACCATATAAATAATGACGCCACTTCTTCAAAGCATGGACAATTGCATACAACTCCTTCTCATAGACGGAGTAATTCTTCAGAGCCGGTTCTAGTTTCTTACTCTCAAAAGCTACTAGTCGAACATCCTGAACTAAAACCACTCCTATGGCAAAATCACTCGCGTCAATCTCAACCACAAATGGTTTGCTGGGATCTGGTATGTGTAAAAGTGGAGATGTGGCAATTGCTACTTTCAATTTCTCCATACATTGCTTCTGTTCGTCTCCCCAATGAAAGGCTTTCCCTTTCCCTTTAAGTTGTTTCATCATCGAGACAACAATTTTTTGGCATAATTCTTAATGAATCTTTGATAGAAACCTGATAAATCTAGCAAGATCTGCAGCTCTTCTAGGTTCTCATCATGTTCAACTCGAGTGCCTTAAAAACTTGAATTGATCGCATAGAGTTTTTGTTCTTCCTTTTTGCTTTGCAAAACCTTGGACTTAATTTCTAAAGGAATATTCAAGGCATTTCTGTCTCAAGTTCAATTGGATGGAATAAGTAATTTAATTAAACATTATAGATAGATGTTCTGTATAGAACCTATTCAATATTAGAAGACACTAAATTCTAAGATGACCATTGAGTATTTCTTCAATATTAGTACTCATAGCAAAACAAAAATGAATGGAGAAAGATTCTAAAGTTCTATAAAAGAGCTTGTGTAAAGCTCTTGAAGAGAAAAGAGTGAGGAATTGTTTCTAGTTTTAAAAATTCCAAAACTGTAGGAAAATTTATTTTGATTGAATTTGGTTGCCCAAGAAGTGAAGGAGACTCTTCTTTCTTACATTCTACCTTGGAATCTAAAACCCAATTGGACACATTAGTCCTATAATTGGGAAAAAGGGTCACTAGAAATTGGTTATAAGTGAAACATAGTAGAAACATCTTAGGTTAGATGCTTTTAGTCAGCCTCAACTTCATTTGAATTCAATCTCAAAGTCTTGAAATTAGTCAAAGTCTCCATCTATTTTCCTAAGTCCATGCACCAACGGTGCACAAAAATGGATCCATACAACAAATTAGTTGGAAATGCTTAGAATCCACCTACTTGGTATGTTTGTAATATGGATGTCAGGTTTGGACATAACAAAATATTGAATTAGGCAGGGATATTTTAGATACACCCTTTTCATTCTTTACATACTTTGCATCCAATTAAGTCACTCACATACAAAGTCAGATGGTCTTTAGAATGATTTGGGCAAGAATCAGACCACACACAGATTCCCCTCTTTTTAGATACAATTAGAGATCAAATCCCCTTTTCATAAAGAAGCAAATAAGAGAGACAAAGACCATGATTGATGATATTGATCATGATACGTGTGGAAACACTCCATATAATAACTTGGTGCCAATGACTTTATGCTTAGGGGGTCGATCCACTAGCTCCCAAGTTCCATTCTTCATGATATTTTTGTATTTTGTTTGCATGGCAAGCCTCCAATTTGGATTGTGGAGTGCCTCTTCCACATTGGTTGGTTCCTTTGCTTCTTCTTAAATGAGATCAGCCATCAAGGCTATGTTTACAATATGGGAGCCTACTTGTCTTTGTTCCTCTATTCTCTATGATTGCCTCCATCCATCTGTAACCTGTTCTAGAGACTCTGGGATGGGGTTTGTAGAATCATAGAGCTGCCTCACCCAACGTGGCAATGGCTTTTCCACTTGGGTGTTGGCAGGTTGGTGACTTTCAGAATCACCATCTGAAGATGATGCTTCCTTCTCTTGTGTAGAACGGATAGCTCTTGGGCCAGGTTCACAGTGGATTGCCTCTTCGCCTGATGATAAAGTGGAGGCTCTCTTTTCCTCCTCCACCACATGTGGCTGCTCCTCCTTAAACACCACATCATAACTCGCCATGATCTTCTTAGCCTCAGGGTCATAAATCTTATAAGCCTTCTTATCTTTGGTGTACCCTAGGAAGATACATTTGATGCTTTTTGGTTGAAGCTTGTTTCTCTCCCTATCTAGAACATGTACATAACATTCACTTCCAAATACTTTGACATGGGAAACAGAAGGCTTTTTACCAGTGTAGGCTTCTTGTGGAGTCTTTCCATCAAGTGCCTTCGTGTAGCTTCGATTCAAGATGTAGACAACAGTGTTGACAGCCTCTGCCCAAAATTGATTAGGGAAACCTTTTCCTTTCAACATGCACCTTGCCATCTCCATGCTGGTTTGATTTGACATTCTGCAACACTGTTCTGTTGAGGATTATGTGCCACTATGAGTTGATGCTTGATTTCGTTACTCTTGCAGAAATCTTCAAACTCTGTTAATGTGAACTCACCACCGTCATATGTCCTAAATTTCCTCATCTTCTTCCCTATTTCAGTTTCAACAAGCTGAAGCCATTCTTTGAACTTACCAAAAGCTTGAGCCTTATCACGAAAGAAGTACACCCACATCTTCCTGGTATAGACATCAACAAGTAACATGAAGTAGGAAGATCTGCCTAAGGCCTATGTAGGCATTTTTTTGCACAAGTCAGCATGCACCAACTCTAGAGGATAGCTTGCCTTGTTCTTATTTTCTTGTGGAAACGCCTTCCTCTATTGCTTGCCCATCATGCAAGCTTCACATGTGGCCGAATCTCTCATGCCATAGCTTACTTGTGCCCACGTTTATCGTCCATAATCTTAGCTCCTGTCTTATTGAAAGATACTTGATGACCTTGATCAATTATAGAAGCTACTAAAAGTAGATTTTGTTTTATTTGCGGAACATACAACACATTTGAAAGTTTTCTTATATCACCATTAGAGTTAATGAAAGAAACCATACCTTTGCCCTCTGCAAGACATCTTGCATTGTTCCCTACCTTTACTGTGATGGGTTCCTTCAGAGGTCGTAAGGAATTATAAAGGCCTTTTCTGTTCATCATGTGATGAGGTGCACCACTGTCCAACACCCGTGAATCATCTATTCCTGAATCTTCGGCCGAGGAGCACACCTCCTCTATCATAACAAATAACCAAGCTCTATTTTTTCTGTGTTGGCAGACTCCTTGCAATTGCCACCTTTTGAAGAGCCACTCTTCTCTTCTGCCTTCTTGATGTGACAGTCTTGGATTCTGTGTCCTTTCTTCTTGCAGCGGAAACATTCTACCTTGAACTTCTTTTTGTCATTCTTCTTTTTGTCGTCCTTCTTTTTGTCTCCCTCTTTTGAAGAGTCCGCTTTGCCTCCTTTGGCATTTGTTTTGAATGTAGCATCTCCTTTGCTGCCACCACTCCTTGCCTTGAGTCGCAACTCCTCCTCCATGAGTAAGCCACTGAATTCTTCAAAAGTTAGTGGTTGAGGTCTGATTTGAGTTTTAAGAGTAGTTACCAAACCATCAAACTTAGATGGATAGATTCGAAGACAATGTCGAGCTAGCTCCTCACTTGACTTTTGAACACATGCTCCTTCCATTTGATCTCGTAGATTCTTTATGCAAGTGATAAACACCTCTGTAGTCTCCCCATCAACAAACCTTTATGCTGCTAGCTCATTCTCCAAGTTCTGAATCTGTGTCTGATTACGAGTTTCATATTGCTCATTCTCCAAGTTATGAATGTGTGTCTGATTACGAGTTTCATATTGATTTCTCAATATGTTCCATGCTTCACATGCCTTGGTAGTATGCTAAATGAGAGTTTGAAAGCTATCAAAAGTACTTCTAACTCGAGCACAGAGTGCATCTGCATTTCTACATTTCCAAGCACGTAGAAGATCAGCATCAGGAGGAATCATTCGACCAAGATTATTTGGATCAGGTCTTTCTTCGGGATCATGATAAATCCCAAGAACAGTCTCTAAAAGCTCATATGAATCAAGGATAAAAGTGATTTTAAACTTCCACAAGGTGTAAATTTGTACCATCAAGTTTACCTTCCGTGAAGGCTGGTGGTCATATCCGCAACATTGGGATGATCGGCATCATTGCTGCTCCTGCTTGTGTGCCACCTACTCCTGTTGATGAACCACCTTGATTCCCAGTCGTCGACGATGATGCACCACTTGACATCTTCTCTCTTTTGTCATTGAGACCTATGCAAGCTCTTCATTTTTGCTTCTACACCACTCAGAAACTCTTGAGCTCTGATAGCATGTAAGAAAAATAATAGTGCAGCAGAATAGACCAATAGATAGAGTTGAGAGAAAAACAAAAACAAAGATAGATGCAGACTGAGAGGTAGAGAACTCAAATTCTCAGATTGCCGAGTGTAATGCAGTTACGACGATGGTGTTGTCCACCCATGCACTCCCAATGTGGAGCTAAGATGGAGATCTAGATAGACTTTAGATGAAGGGCATACTAGTGCACATTGCTATGTAAAGCTCAACCTAGGCCGTGCTTATATAGCTTTTACAAGGCGGTTCAATATAGATAAACGTAGTCGAGAGACACAAAATAGTCGGTAAAATATATAATCTGACAATATCTCCATGACTAGAAGTCCTATCGTCTCGGCCCTACGGGCCAGGGGGATAGGCCTCCGGACCCCGTAGAAGGGGGCAAGCCCCCCTCTGCACTCCCCCCATTAAAGTCCTACGGGGAAACCGCGTGACACCACAGGGCCTTTATTTTCACCTTAAATGGCAACCCAATGGCCTGACACTTTATGCCCTACCTAATCTAATGGCTAGGCTCACAAAGGTCATCTATAACCATCAACGATCACATATAGACCTCATCTAACTTGGAAGTTAGGGTTCCACAAATGTCTAGGCTCTCATAATGGCTTGTCCTCATAATGGGGGCCTTACAACTTAGAGCACCATGGATCATTTGTGGTCACATGAGGGTGGAGTATTGAGCATATCTAACATACAATATAGGTCCACACATTTTTGGGGATGAAAAATGTTTAAATGGGGGAAGAATGTTGTATAAAATATGGATTTGGAAGCCTTAAGATATGGATTCTAAGGGTTGTGAATTTTGGAAATAACACTTGGGTTCTAGGTGAACCCTTGATTTTTTTATTTATTACCAATTGAAAGGTTTTGAGCTTTAGGATTGATTTTCCTAAGGTTATGGTATTTGGCCCTTAGGGAATCCTCTCAAGCATTTAGAATTTCATGCATAAGCTTGAGAGGAATCCTTTAGAATCCATGTAAGGGCCATGTGATTTCATGTGACTCCCAAGGTTAGAAGGCTTATTCATGTGGAGGGGAAACTTAGTTAATTCTAATCACCTTTCCCCTTATCCTTGGAAGTATATATATGGTTGGATTTGGTTGGGTGGATATGTGCATCTCTCATCCTCTTGTAGTGGTTTTGTTAGGATATTTATCTTTTAGTTTTGCTTAGAGTAGTGGTTTCTTGGTTTCTTAACATTAGCCTTCAACAATACATCTCAATGATGATGATGTCTTTCATTTAGGAATAATGGCAAACCAATGTTTCTATGATCAAGTACTCAAACATGAGATTTCAAAAACATTATCCTATCTAGAAGCCAAGCAATAATGCAAAAAAGCTCATATGGCTTGGAATGATCCATTGCGATAGAAAGCAAGAGCACCTTGTGTATAGCTTTCCTTTTTACATCCTTGTGTTTTGATAAAGCTAATATGTCCCCTTTATTTTCTTCGGACTTCAATATTTGAGGCACCTAAGAAGCACTCTCTTTTAGAAGCTTTCTTTTCCTATTATGGAAATACATGAGGCAAATTGTATCAACTTAGGTTTCAACATCATTACATTTAGAAATACGAACAACATGTGGTGTTTATTTTGGTTGCTTTGAACATACTTTTGAAAGCTTTGTAGTGAAGAATTGACTTTGTGCATCTAGAATTTTTTGAATGTCTATGGCCTATAATAGAGATGTCATCTCTCCTGTTGATGTGGGAAAGCTACACATGACTTGAAGTAGAATCATTGAATTGGTTACTTGGATTGTTTACTGGTAGCATAATCTCTTGCAAAGATAGATTCTTTGTGTTTGAATGTCTTAAATGTAAAGAGAGTTGTTGTCTAGAACTATGTGCACATTATCATGGAGCTCTTGCTCATGCACCATCATCTCAAAAAGGGTAGGAAATGACTTGGTCTTCTCATATAGGAGTGGAGATGTCTAGCTCAAAGATATCAAGTGCAATAAAGATTTTAATTTGGAAAAAGTTGTTGTAGATAGAGGAGAGACGGGCGAGGATGAGGCATCCAATTGAGTCTTAGGGTACTCAATTCTCTCTAACACCTTTTGCAAGTGATTATGTGTAAGAAACTGATTTGGTCATGAATGAACAAAAAACAGAGTCCTTTGTATTCCCAAATGGACTAAGTCAAGAAAGATAGAGGTAGAAGTACAAACATCACAAGAAGCCAATAAAGTACCAGAAAAGATCATTGAAAACAACGTATTTGATTACCAAAAATTCACCAAAGAAGCATGTAGTAGACTATAAGTTGTTAAGTTTTCTAACAAAAAGAAGTGGAACCAAATTTGGGTAGCAAAAAAGAGATAGTTCAACAAAAAGATAACTCAGAAGAAGAAATAGACTTTGAGTTGTAAAAAGGAACCACATCAAAGATTGAGAAAAATAGTAAACATGTGAAGTAGGTATGGGATCCAAAAGATTTGAGTCAAGTACCTAAATAGAGACTTATGTACATATACATAGTGTAAATAGGAATAAATTTAGTAAAACCTCATCATCAAAGAACCACTAAAGCGAATTTCCTAAGAACTTTGTGATGCACTACCAAAAAATTTTCATATCCAAAGTATGCAAGAGTAGAGCTACAATGTTGATATATTTAGGTAGTGATGTGTGTAAACACACTAGGACTGTTGAGGCACTTTTTCCCTCCTTAAGAGGTTTTTTCCCCCGACTTGTATATATGCTTATAACCCTAACAAGTCACTTATCTTTGTACATTCTAGTGGTAATACATTCAGTATTGTGTGTTGTGCCCCAAGCTTCTTCTTATTCCTTATGTTGTTCGCATGCTTCTATAGACCTTGAACTCCAACAATTGGTATCAGAGTAGGTTGCTGCTTCATCTAGGGCATCGTCGACACCCCTTTGGTCCAAGTCTTAAAATCGCATGAAAATTGGTGAGCATACTCAGGGTGATTAGGAGATCAAAACTGCTTCGCTATGTGGTGCTAAAATCGCGATTTGAGCCCATTTTAGCCTCCAAACACACTATCGTAAGGCTTGTGTAGGCAATTTCATCTTTTTGTGCCAAAGATGTATATGGGTTTTAGTTTGTCAATATAAGCACCTCTTTACTTCACTTGAGCCTGGCCCTATAGGGAATATTTTCACATGCACCAACGACTCGTCTTATCTTGTTATGGGAGTTGGTGAGATCATTCTGACTACAATTGATGGTAGTTCTTTTACATTGTCGGATGCTTTATTTGTGCCAACGATCAAGAAGAATCTATTATCAGTTTCAGCTATAGCCAAGATTGTCTTGGTTGTGAAATTTGTTGATGACAGATGTACAGTTCATTATCTATCAAATGACAATGTCATTATTGCTTCTGGCATTTTATGTCGTGAGTTGTATAAGCTCATAGATTATGAAAAATCTGTGAATGATTCAGCATGTGCAGTACATGTGCAGTACATGATGTTGGTTGTGAAATTTGTTGATGACAGATGTACAGTTCATTATCTATCAAATGATAATGTCATTATTGCTTCTGGCATTTTATGTCGTGGGTTGTATAAGCTCATAGACTATGAAAAATCTGTGAATGATTCAGCATGTGCAGTACATGATTCTCAGGCTTTGTTAGATGAAAATCTTTGGCATGCATGCTTTGTTCATCTAAATTTTGCTAGTTTGCTATGCCTGCAAAAATATGAAATGGTGTCGTCTTTGCCCAAACTTGAGGCACCTGGTAAACATATATGTGAAGGTTGTATTTTGGGCAAAATGTACCATTCCTCCTGCCCAAAAGATGGTTCAATTCGACCTACTCAAAAATTGCAGCTTGTTCAGAGTGATGTCTATGGTCCTTTGCAGACATCCTCTTTTGGGAACTATCTTTACTTCATGAATTTCATCGATGTTTTTTCTAGGCATGCATGGGTATATCCATTGAAAGAAAAGTCTGAAGTGTTTATGTGCTTCAAACAGTTTTTGGTTTCGGCTGAAAATCTGTCAGCATGTAAAATGGGCACCCTCCGTTCTCATCGAGGGGGGAATATATGTCTTCTGACTTTAATGCATTTTTGGGTGAACGTGGGATAAAACATCAGCGTACAATGCCATATACACCTTAACAAAATGGAGTTGTTGAACAAAAGAACAAGTCATTCATGGAGATTGCGAGGTGTATGGTCAAGATTCAGGCTTTACCACATAGTTTCTGGCTTAAGGCTATCATGTGTGTAGCATATGTACTTAACAGGTGTCCCACTAAAACATTGTAGTCTATCACTCAATATGAGGCTTGGCATGGTCGCAAGCCATCTGTTGCTCACATGCATGCTTTTGGTTGTCTCTCATATGCATTAGTGCTTGAACAACAATGCAAGAAATTGGATGATCAGTAGCAAAATGTATTTTTGTTGGGTATAGTTCTAAAAGCAAAGGCTATTATCTGTATCATCCATAGACTAAACGCATTTCGGTTAGCCATGATGTTGATTTTATGGAAGATGTTATTCATCCATTACTTTCATGTTCTAAGGAGACATGTGTTAGCTCCAAAGACATGTATGATACTTTGTTGCCTCTTTTTATAGGTGGACAGTCTAGTGTTGCTCCTAATGAGGCAACTTCTTAGCCTTTACAGGTTTCATATGATGATGCAAATCATTCCATTTGTGATGCAAATTTACATGATGCACTTGTTGATGACAGAATTGATATTGAGGAGGCAAAACTATGCCAAAATGGCTAGTGCAGACTTTGCATGAAAATAAATTAGATGCACCTCTATCATATCATATTTGTTTAGGCTCTCATAGTGCCTCTTTTGCATCAGATTGTTATGCTATGGCTGCCTCTACTCTCTATGATGAGAATGAGCATGTTTTGTTTGATGAAGCACAAAATTTTGAAAATTGGATGGCTGATATGCAATTAAAATATGATGCTATCATGAAAAATGGTACCTAGTCTTTATGTGACTTGCCTCTTGACAAGAAGGTCATTCGCACTAAGTGGATACACAAGCTGAAGTGTAAGCTTGATGGAATAGTTGATAGGTATAAGGCTAAGCTTGTTGTAAAGGTTATGCATAGGAAAGAGGCATTGATTTTGATGAGACCTTTGCACCTACATGCCGAATGACTACTGTTCATAGTATCTGTGCACTTGCAGCTCATCATGGTTGGAATGTACATGAGTTGGATATTAAAACTACATTTTTGAATGGTGATTTGCATGAGATAATCATTGCTCATCAAGCCAATAATTTCTTTATTGAAAGTATTTTCCCGCATCATGGTTTTCCAAAAGTTATTTTATTTGATCGTGATGTTCATTTTTGGGTTGCATTATTTCAAAATTTAGGTTCAAAAATGGATTTCGATGCTACATTTCATCTTGAAAGTAATAGGTGAAGTGAAGCCAAAAATAGCTATCATTGATTTTTTGCATTGTTGTTCACTAGATAATCCAACTAATTGGGATGAGAAATTACCATTACTTCAATTTGTTTATAATAACATGACACATACTACTACTAGTCGTGCACCTTTTGAAATTGTTTATAGTAGAAAGATTCCCATTCCCATATCATTCAAGGCTCAAATTGATATTCCTATGGTAGATTCCATTGCTTAAGATTGCATTTCTATACTTCAAGAAAGTTCACAAGCACATTAAGAAAAGTCAAGAATGTTACACTCGTAATGTTAATAAAAATGGCTAGCAAAACAACTTAATGGAAATGATTTTTTGTGGTTGCATATCATCAAAAGGCATTTGTAAAATACTCTACAACATCATAAAGTTAAGCTTGCATCATGCTATTATGGACCATTTCACATTATTCAAAAGACCAGTGAAAATTCTTTTAGATAAGTCCTACCATCTGATTGGAATATACATAACTATTTTCATATTAGTTTATTAAAACAATTTAAAGGCACTCTACCACTCACTCCTATTCTTGATGATCCTCCTTTGCTTGAGAAAGAAGAATATGAAATCTTAATTCTTGAGAAAATAATTAATCATGATGTAACCACACACACATGGGTTCTAGATGTTATGGATATTTGGTAAAACATAAAAATCATTTTGTTGAAGAACCTGAGTGGATCCAGAAGACTTCATTGACTTCCCATTATGATCACTTAATTTTTGCATATCATTCTTAGTCACAATAATTGAATTTACTCCAAAAAAAAACACATTTCCATGCATGTGTTTTTACATGAAACATGCTTATTATTGTTCAATTATGGGACATGTGAGTGGCCATCCATGTCTATTTTTTTCTTCTCAGAAACATGCATGTGTTTTTACATGAAACATGCTTATTATTGTTCAATTATGGGACATGTGATTGGCCATCCATGTCAATTTTTTTTTTGTTTCAATTGGGGTGCATGTTATCATTTATGGAATGTTGAATTATTGGAGTTTATTTTGTTCAGAGTTTAATGTGCTTTATGTTTTGATTTAGCAAATGAAGGTTTGTGAGTGCATGGATGGGCATGGACTTACTCGGATGCATTTGGACATATATATTTTGTAAATAAGAGACCCATGTAGAGGGTTGATTCTAGAAAGTTATAAAAATAGTAGTTGAGGATAAGGATCACTATAGATCACGAGTTTTGTAAATGAAAGCTAAGGCTCACCATAAAAAAGAGCAACTTTTTATTCACATGCTTGGTTTTTGAAGTGCATGCCCTCATTGTAACTTCTATCTTTGGATCTAATTAAAGTCTATACATACATGCACTCCAAAGACTCATTTGACAGAGTGTGTGAGGGGAGATTGTACCCAATACTATGTACTATCGCATCTACTGTGCATCTTTGTTCCTATGTGTTTCACATTTTGTATTGTCTCCATGTATGCATGACTCCAAGATCCTGCAACAAATGTTGAGATTGATGGTTCCTTACTTGGTCCTCAAACATCACTGCAGAAAAGCTCCTAGATGTCTCCATGTATGTATCCCCTTTTTGTGAAAGATTGGTTGTGGAACTTTCCAAATTGGCATGCATTGCATTAGTAAATCATATGTTGCTTTTTGATATTTGGTAGTCCAATTGCACTTTGATCTCTACTAATTTGCTTCAAGGTCCTCACCCCAATGTGATCCAAAATTTCATGCAAAACTTCTTATTCTAATAGAGTTTGTATGCCATAATCAAACAATGCTATGTTCTTTGTGTCTTGGATTTCAAAGGTGAATAGGCTACTTATATTTTCATGTTTGGCAATCTTCTTGAATTGTTGCTATGGATCTTCCACATAGGCTTCATGCCTTGAAAACCTCTGCTACAATCCTTTCTCCAAATGTGATCTACACTTATTAGATTCTTGTTGATGCTAGATACATAGAGAACTTTGCTCAACAAATTCATGTTACCGTTTGATGTCTTTACATTTCCAATCCTCTCTAGAGTGTGCCTTGTGTAATGTCTTATTTGCACTTAATGCTAGCTCTTGGGATCTTTGAGAAATCTAAAAGCATTGCTACATTCCTCACTACATGATTTGAACATCTAGAATCAACATAGAATACATACTCATTTGGTTTACCTCATAGTCATGTTCATGAGTATAAAAGATTCTTCTTGTGATTGATCGTCACTATAATTGTTGTAGGCACTTCTTCCTTTGTAAGCTCCTTGATAGTTGTTGTTGAAGTTGCTATCTCCATTATAGGCTTTGTTATTGTTGTGTTTGCCTCTAGGATCTCCCTATCCTCCTCTGTTGTATCCTCTTCCGCTCTGGTTCCTTCCGTTCTTGAACTAGTGCTCAAGAATATGATTGGTAAGTCCACATATAGCACAAGGAGGAGCTTTGAGATCTCACCTATCTTGTGTACTTTGTCTGCCTCTTTCTCTTGAACTTCTCTCTGTACCTGCAAAGTTATCTTGGGAGGTGCTTTCTTCTTCATCAAGTTTCTTCCCTTTACCTTTGGCACCTTTACAATTATCTTTATCAGTCTATAGGATAGAGGATTGATTACCTTTTTGTGTATCTATATTCTTCATAATCTTTGCTTCATGAGTGAATATTTGTCCCATGCGTGTGTTGAAATCTAGTATTTTCATGTCCATGTATAAGTTCATGGAATTAATGATGTTTCTAACTTATCATCCACTTTGATTCCATTGATGACTTGTCTGATGATTTTCTCTTCATTTATGACCTCTCCAATTCTTGCTAATTGATTAGCTATGTCTTTTATCTTGTTGAAAAAGTTAGTGACATTTTGCTTGGGTTGCTTCTTGAGGGATGTGAACTCCATCCATAACTGATTTTTCATGGCCTTGGTGCTTAAAGAGAAGAATAATTTCAATGTGTCATATTTCTTGTGAAGTCCTAAAGCCTCTAATGTGTGGAGGTAAGAAATCAGAAATAAAGTTTAGAATATATGAGAGCATCCTTAAGCACCATGTGTTCAGCCTATCTTGCTCTTCTTGAGTTGGTTGTCTTTGGTCCTTAACATAGGCATCTGCTCATCTTAATGCTCATGACATGCAAACATAAAAAATTCTCAATTTGTGATCATCATATCACATCACATTAAGAAAAAGAAAACAAGCTTCAAATGAATGCATGTGACATAAAAATATTCTAATCAAAGATGAATAAAGAAGAAAACCTCATCCTCCATTTTTCCACCTTGAATTTTGTTCTCTCATGCAAAAATTATGATTTTCTAAATTATTTTATGTTCTTTTCATATATATTTTTTAGTCTTTTATTTTCCCTTTTTTTATATCTTTTTTTTATTTTTCCAATAATTAATTTTTTTGGTAAAAAATAATCAAACAAGAGTCTAATTTTTATGTATACACTCTTAATCCACTCCTAGCTCCTTTACTATAATAGCTAGGAGAATCGCATGTAATTAAAAGAAAATTGTGCCTAATGTAAAAATGGAGTTCGAGGTCTACGGAAGCACGCGAACAACACAAGAAAGAAGAAGAATTTTGGAGCACAACACATAATACTAAATGTATTAACACTAGAATGTACAAAGATAAGTGACCCATTAGGGTTATAATCATATATACAAAGTGGGGGAAAAACCTCCTAAAGAGGGAAAAAAGTGCCCCGAAAGTCCTAGTGTGTTCACACACATCACTACCTAAATATATGAGCAAATCCCCCTGGGAGTGATGCGGTGAACAAGTAGTTGGTACTCATGTATAACGAAGTGCCAAGCTATGTGGAATCAATCTATGAAAGTAAGTAAGCCCAAAGCTTTATAAAAAGCTTCAAACTTCTCCCTAGGCAGAGCCTTTATGAAAAGGTATGCAATGTTCTCCTATGTGGGCACATATGCCAAGCTTATCTCTCCAGTAGAGAACCTCTCCTAGACATCATGATAGTGCACCTCAATGTGCTTCGTGCGAGCATGGAACACATGGTTTCTTGCAATTGCCAATGCGCTCTGACTATCGCTAAAGATGGTGGTGGCTAAAGACTCACCAACACCCAAATCAACCATAAGGCATTTGAGCCACACAAACTCAATAGTCACTGTGAAAGCTGCCCTATACTCATCCTCACAACTAGAAGTGGCCACAATAGGCTACTTCTTGCTTGACCAAGATATGCATGAGCTACGAAGCATGAAACAAAAATCATTGGTGGACACACGAGTGTCATAGCAACCAGCCCAATCAAAGTTAGAAAAAGCATGTAACTCTAGTGTTAGTGATCCCCCCTTGGGATAAAACAATCCAAGTAGCCAGGTACCACTCAAGTAGCGAAAGATGCACTTAACCGCCTGCCAATGCTTGACACCTGGGCAATGCATAAACCTCCTAATCTATGAGTCAACAAACTGAATATCTGGCTGAGAAATGCATAAGTAAATCAAGCATTTAAAAGCCTACTGATAGAGGACAACATCAAATGCATCTCCAGCATCATGAAGACTCAATCATAAACCTATCTCCATAGGATTGGCAATAGGTTTGCACTCTTCAAGGCCAAAATGTTACAATAATGTGTCAATATTTTTTTTTTACACAAAGCTATTCCGTCATCAACTTGCATAAACTGAATGCCCAAATAATGATGCAAATGCCCAGAATCAGACATCTCAAATGAGGCATGCAGATCAGCCTTAAAATCAGCAATATGCTTCTCATGAGGACCAATGAGCAGCATTTCATCAACATACACACCAACGATAAGAGGCACATCATTAGAACACTTAACATATAAGGTGCTTTTAGTTGGACTATTCTCAAAACCATGTGCAATTAGATAAGCATGTATCTTTTCATACCAAGCACGTGGTGCTTCCTTTAAACCATATGATGCCTTCTTCAACCTACACACTTGGTTTTCATGCCCTTTCCACACAAAGTCACAGGGCTAAAAAACATACACTTCCCTTTTAGCAATTGTCCAAATCAGGTCATTATGAGATGAATTCATAGGGAGACATGTAATAAAATCCATAGAAATTTGTTCTGATGGTTCATTGGGAATTGGTAGTGGCATTAACAATTCAAATGATTTACCATGATGATGCTTAACGCATTGATAGAGAATGCATTGGGAAACATAATGGGCAATATCTTTTTCCTTATTCAATCAAAAGAAGAAATCTTTACAAGAAAAAATAGTGCTTTGTATGCCTTGATGTCCCATATAAGGTGGTTCATGCATCTCTTTCATGAAAAAATCTATAAAAGCCGATGCATAATTTGTGTTGAAAATACAAAAAACCATTATGAAAAGTATGATATAAATGTTTAATAGCTTTACGGTTTGGTTTAATCAAAACCTCGGAACCCATAAGGAATTTTTTCCAAATCTTTGAAGCATGAACAACAACTAAAAGTTCCTTATCATACATGTTGTAATTCTTTTTAGAAGGTTTAAGTTTCCTACTTTCAAATGCAATGGGATTATTATTTTGCATTAACATTGCACCTATACCTAAGCCACTAGCATTTGTAAGTACATGCAAAGGTTGTGCAAAATGTGGTAACTGCATGTGAAAGTGCATGATTGAGTTTTTCAAAAGATTGTTTTTGTGCTAACTTCCCTCCAAACTTTACTTTTTTCTTCAATAATAAAGTAAGTGGAAGTGCTAAATAAGAAAAAATTTTAGCAACTTTTCGATAGAAACTAGCCAACCCAAGAAAAGAGCATACATCATTAACTGAATGAGGTACATGCCATTCTATAGTTAATTGGATTTTCTTTGGGTCTACATGCACTCCACTAGAGATGATATTCCTTAAATATTCTAGTTCATTAAAAAAAAAGTAACTTTTTTTAGGATTGGCATAAAGTGTGTTCTTACATAACAAACTTAAAACTAATTCTAAGTGCCTTTCATGATCACTTTTATTTTTCCTATAAACAATTATATCATCAAAGAAAATCCACACAAAAATTTGATAATAAAAAAAGAAATTATTCATCATACATGCAAATGTAGCAAGGACATTTGTAAGACCGAAAGTTCACTACAGGCCTTTGGGAGTACCATTCAAAAATGTTCATTAGTAGGCCTACACACTTTTTACAACTCTTTGCCTATGAACAAATGATGTATTCCATGCATTACACACTCTCGCCCCATGATGAGCCTGAGGCAATCAACTAGGAAAAACCAGAAGCAGATTAAGCACGAGGTCTCCACATCACAGAACAAACACTCGTCCATGATCTCTTGCAAAAATACATCACCCAAGCCTTGCAACCAGGATTTGTCAAGGATGACAGACGCGAGAGGGAGGGGGTGTTGGCAGTGCAATCGACAATGGCTAAAAACATAGGCAAAGAGGCAGCATGTGAATAGAAATGTAGGAAGTATAGGCAACCAGACCCATTACTTTTTTTCAAAGAAAGATGTTTTCATTATGTCTTGGACAAACCATTAATAGTGATTTTAATCACTCATGTAACATATGTAACATATAAAACCCAATTTTGTATCAAGAGGCTCCATTTTGTGCAAGTTGAGGAGTCCTCAAGCTTCAGGAGCTTACATAGAATGCTCGTACTGAATTTTGTAATTTTTAGACTTCATTTGGACCTCCAAATGGCCCTTTTTAAGTAGGTTAGAGACTAGGTTTGAAATCGGCCAAAACTAGTCCAAAAAACTATAAAAAGAGCTAGAGGGTTCATTTTTGGGGCTAGTTTTGAGGATTAGTGTGATCAAGTTTTCTAAGAGCTATTTTTGAGCAATACATGTATAATTCTCACCTTCCATTGTGTCTCTCTTGTCTCTACCATGTGCTTGTGTGTGTGCACTTGTGTGCTTCTCACCTTCACTTTTACGCACATCATGCGTTCACGATCTTCACATCATCCTACCTCTTCTACGGATCGATAATTAAGGAGGTGGAACTTATTGACATGGTGCCTACCCTTGTCTAGAACAACATAGTTGAATTTAGCCAAAGATGAAATTCTTGACATTTACTGAAACATAGTCTCAACTTCTCCAAATGCTCAATCACACACCCAGAATAGATAACTCATGCAAAAAGACCCGCATAAATGAAGTCAAATAAGGAGAAAAAATCCCCTACATACACGACTGGAAGGTACTAGGTGCATTCCATAATACAAACCACATAATTTTGCATGCATAAATACCCCAATTTGATAGAAATGTTGTCTTAGGTATATTGTGCTTAGCCATTCTAACTTGTTTGTATCCACAATAGCCATCCAAAATGGAATAGATTTTGTGTCTTGCTACTCCATCCAACACACTATCTAGAAAGGGTAATGGGAACGGTTCAGGTATTGTAGCTACATTTAATTTCTGATAATCCACACAAATCCATAATTGCTTATTTTTCTTAGGAAAATAACAACTAGAGCTAGCTATTTAGAATGATCTATAACATTCATAGTTGTGAGATTTTGTTGCACCTCTATATGATACATACATGCAGAAAGAGAGTGGTCATTATTGTTACAAATAGCACAATGTATCTGCTAAGAACATAATTTGTTGTTGTATGCCCTAGTTTCTACACTTGCTACAATAAAGTTTCTTGAATGGTCCCTCTACCCTAGATTTAGATGTTTTCTTTAAGTCTAATCACTAGAGATTCTCTACAAAAACCTCCCACTTTATTTTCTAGTTGTGGGCTAGTATCAATTACATCATCCAAGGTCACTCCTCCAAAACATCGTATGATCATAATTTGCCATCATCTGGTTACATCTTCGGGTAGATTGATGTCTTCTAGAATCTATCGTAAATTAGTTTTAAATGTTGTGGCATAGTCTTGCACCATTTGTTGTGGTTTTTGCCTATTATTTTGAAAAAAGTCAAAATTTTAGGTAGCAATCTTAGTCTTTCAAAATCATTGTAGGAAAGCCTCTTTTACTATCTCGTATGTAGTGAAATTATTAAACTCAATTTTAGTAAGCCAAGGGGCCACTTCATTAACTAAAATTAAGCGAAAATCTTAGGTCTTATATCATGACTCGTTGGTTGTGAAATTGGGAGCCAGAATATTCCAATGTCATGTATACGAATCCCAACCCTAGGCCCCAATTGAGACAGGTAAGACCACAAGCCCCTAGAGGACCATGCTTTAGATGCCAGGGTGACCATTTCATTCGTGAATGTCCCCACTCACCAACTCTGGGCCAAGGACAGAACATCACGATACAAGCCTTTTGTCCTGAGTGTGGTAAAGACCATCTCCCAAGAGATTGTCCAAGAAACCCCTCTAGTGCACCCAAGGTTACACCCATTAATGTGGTAGGCTTAGTGGTGAATTCAAGTGCTAGTAGCAGTAATGTGGCTCCTGTACAGGCAGTCACTAGGGCCCAAGCGCTAAAAGAGGATAAGCCAGCTGAATAATCAGAGTCAAGTGAATGAGGAGAGACTAGCAAGTGCAAAACAAGAACATGGAAAGATACGAGAGAGAAGGCCAATCACAAGTGGAACAAAAAGTTATCCAAACTAGAAGAAAACTTGAAAGATGCAAAAACAAAAATAGAAGACATTGCATCTCAAAGTCCCTCGCATGCCAAAACTCTATCCACTCCACCTCATCCCATCCCACCACCCATTGTAAATAGACCACAACCAGGGTCTGTTCTTGCAGATCCAACCCCATAAGGCTTGGACATGATGTTCAAGGCCTACCAGGCTCGACTTCAAGAAGGGCCAACAGTTGCAAACCTAGACAGGAGTTACCCTAGAGCGGATTTAGAGATTGAATAGATGAAAATGTGCATGAAAATGGCAGAACAAGCTCAAGCTATCCTTGAGGCTAGTCAAAAGTTCAATCAGACAAACTCTGTCAAACCGGATTTGCATTTCCAGTGCTTACTAGAAAGATTAGAGCAGTTGGTAAACAAACCACAAGTTTCTTTACCTCCACAGGCTCAACTAGTTATTGAAAGAGGAAGCTCACCACCAATGGGAGCTTATGTTCCTAATTCCACGGATGTTGGAATACCTCCTTCAATTCAACAGTACTCTCAAGAGTTCTTGCGGGAAATACAAGAAGAGAAATGGGCCAAGGAGAAGGGTAACTCCCCTCCTATTCTTGAGATTGATGATCAATTTCCCCAAGACATTCCATCCATTTACGGAGATCAAGTGGAGCAACAAGAAGACGAAAGGTTAGATTTTGAATCTAATACCTTAGAAGAACTGCCTCAATTTCCAGGCCCATGGGAATCTGAATCTCTTCAGATCAGAGCTCCCACAATACTGCAGACATGAAGACTCAGTGGTCCTAAGGAACACTGATGTCGTGAAGAACACTAAGGTTCAATGTCATCTCACGGTAGAAGAGCTGCTAAAAGCAAAACTGAGCTATGGAATCATGTCAAGGATCAAGTTCTAGAATTTGATTCCAAAATGCCAAAAGCAGGCTCTAAGCAACAAGTATCAGAGATACCTCTAGACAAAATAGGGGACGTGTGAAGGTGAAGAAGGTAATACTTATCTTCCAATCACCTACCAAGGTTACACAACCAAAGCAATCATAGATTCAGGTGCTGGTGTTGCCATTGCGACCACCTCCTTGTGACACAAGCAATGGGGCAAACCCACATTAAGACCAACTAGAATGAAGCTTCAAATGGCCGACGATCATTTTGAAAGACCTCTAGGACTGCTCAAAGGGATAACTCTAACCACTTGTGGTGTAGAGTTTGAGCACACATTTTCTATATGTGACTTTGAGAAAAATAATGTCTATGAGATGATCCTAGGAAGACCCTTCCTACAACAACTGCAAATAGTATAGGATTAGGGAACCAACTCCTTGTACTTACAACACTTAGGGGTCACCACCAAGGTCAATTTGAAGGATTACTCCTTCAGAGATGTACCACCCCTACAATGGAAGTGAAAGAAGATTCCATCTCTGTGCATTCTGAAAGTTCACCTGATCCATCATGGCTGCATGAAGATACTCATTTGTGGATGTGCAAGGTCGCAGAGGAAGAGGAAAAACGTTTAAAGGCAAGAGAAGAAGGAACTTCGCCAGGAGATAGAGCAGTTAGAGACCAAGCCTACACACCGATGATCTTTCCAGATGAGGAATTTGAGCCTCATGGTTGGCCAGAAATCTTAGCCACCATGGACATTGCTGTCAATGAAGAACAATGGACACCTCATTGTGATGAGGAGGGTTATGATATTTCAGTGTTCATGTGTCAGCCCTTGCTAGAAGAATGTGACCCTAGTGATGTCATAGAAGAAGAAGAGAATGACGATGATATAGAGTCCATTGTGATGGATAGTTGCTTTAACTCAGAGCATCACTATCTAGAAGATATAGGAGTGTTCACCCAGAAAGAAGAAGAACCTCTCACAAGTATTAAAACGGTAAATTCAAAGGATGGAAGTGAGAGCAGTCAAAAGAAAAAGAAAAGAAAAGCAGTGAAACAAGAAGAGGAGGAATCATTGTTTGAAGTACCAGAGAAGTTCAAGAAATATGAAGTTTAGGATTGAAACATTTTGGTACGAATGCCTAAGAGAGAGGCCATCAAAGGATAATCATATGATAATAAAGAAAAGACCAAGAAGATTGTAGTGACCATTAAAGAGAACGAAGAGAGATGCACGTATATAGGAGATGACCTAAGTGCAAGAGAAGAAATGGAGCTCTATTAAGGTAATATAGGGATGTGTTTGCATGGCACTATAGAGACTTGAAAGGGGTAGATCCGAGAATATGCTCTCATACGATCCCCATGACTACCGATGCCAAGCCCACCAAACAGAAGCCCTACACATATAATGACACTTATGCAGCTAAAATAAAAGAAGAAATTGATAGACTAATTGAAGCTAGATTTATCTATGAGATTGAGCATACTGAGTGGGTGTCCCCCATTGTAGTAGTGCCCAAGAAGAATGGAAAATTGCGAGTATGTATTAACCTTAAAAAAGTTAATGTCGCTATGATCAGAGATAGTTATCCACTTACAATCATGGAACACCTATTGGAGTGTGTTGCAGGCAAGGAAGTTTATAGCTTCCTTGATGGATTTTCAGGTTACAATCAAGTAGCCATTGCCCTAGAAGATCAACACAAAACAGCTTTTGCCACAGATTGGGGAATCTTTGCATTTCATGTGATGCCATTTGGGCTCACCAATGCACTTGCAACATTCCAAAGGCTCATGTGTTATGTCTTCAAAGAGTTCTTGCGAAAGAGCTTAGAAGTGTATGTGGATGATTTATGTGCTCATTCCCAAGAAGGAAGATTTCACATCCCTGAGCTGAGACAAATCTTCAACAAGTGTAGAGAGTATCGAGTGTGTCTGAACCCAGAAAAGTGTGTTCATGGTGCGTCAAGGTAAAATCTTAGGTCATATTGTTTCTAAGAATGGAATATTCTCAACAGATGAAGATAAGGTACGAGCCATAGCGGAGCTGCCAAGGCCAAGGAATGTTAAAGAGGTACAAGCCTTTATGGGCCATTGTGGATATTACCGTAGGTTTATCCACATGCACGTGATCATAGCTAGACCCCTTTATGCCTTGTTGTCTAATTTTGAGTGGAACGACGAATGCGATAATTGTTTCAATGAACTGAAGAAACGTTTGTGCACAGCACCAATACTGATCACTCCTGATTGGAATAAACCATTCCATGTCCATGTGGATGCATCCAATCATGCCATAGGATGTGTGCTAGCACAACCCACATGTGAAGGAAACTTAGATTTGCCCATAGCATATGCTAGTAGACAGCTCACTGCAGCTGAACGAAACTATACCACAACTGAGCAAGAGGGCTTATGCATGGTATATGCTGTGAAGAAGTTTAGACACTATTTATTGGCCAACAAGTTCAAGTTTTTCACTGATCATCAAGCTTTGTTATATTTGGTCAATAAACCTTGCAATACTGGATGCTTACTAAGATGGTTCCTCTTACTAATGGAATATGACTTTGAAGTTGTTATTAGGAAAGATAGAACCCACCTTCGGGTAGATCACCTTTCTCGCATCACTTCAGGAGAGTCACCGCAAGGAGTGTCTGATGAATTACCCGATGCTTATCTGTTCAATTTAGAAGTTGTTCCTAAATGGGCAAATAAATTGGTACCAATGCTAACCTTTGGCCCTGCAAATAAGAATGTGAAAACATCACAAGAAGAAATTGTAAAACCACAAAAATATCACATATTGGCAGGAAGCATGTACAAAGAAGATACTGAGGGTCTAAACAGCGCACATTACAAAATCTGAAACGTTTAGGAGTGTATTGGCCTAGCATGGACAAAGAAATACATGAGTGGATTAAGAATTGTCCAATGTGTAGAGAGAGACCACCAGTGGAGCATGCCACCCTTTATGAAGTGTCATTAATTCTTGATCGGAGTGCTCCATTGGTAGAGTTTATGAGATCGGGAACCTTACCCAAAGAGGCTAGTCTAGCAAGAAGACGAAGCACAGAGAAAGAGGCTCAGGACTATGCTTTAGTTGGAGACAACTTATATCAAAGAGGCAAGGATAGTTATCTAAGATTGTGCGTTCACGAACCAGACTATTTGAAAGTCTTAGAAACTACACACAGCGGTGTTGCAGGTGGACACTTCGGTCCTGATCGAGTAATCAAGACCATTCTATTCTCAGGACTTTGGTGGCCCACTCTTCATATGGATGCTCATACCTATGTGAAGAAATGTGACACATGCCAACGTGCACAATATCCAATTAGAAAAGATGAGATGCCTTTGAGGCCAATGATGGGAGGGCATGCATTTTCGAAGTGGGGCATAGACTTCATAGGTCCTATTAACCCCCTAGGTAGAAACTCCCATGCAGAGTATATTATTGTAGCCATAAATTACCTTACAAAGTGGGTAGAAGTGAAAGCCGCAACAAAGAATGATGCTCAGACTACGACTAACTTCTTATTCGAGAATGTGTTCACGAGATATGGGCTACCAATAGAGTTAGTGAGCGATAGAGGAACACACTTCTTGAATGAGGTCATTGAAAATCTTCTCCAATAATTGTTGGTGATACATAAGAAGTCTGCCCCTTATCACCCACAAGCTAACAGACTAGCCGAGAGCACCAATAAAATCCTCTGTAACGTATTGACAAAACTGGTAAATAATAAACGCTCTGATTGGGACAAACAACTTCATCATGTTGTTCGGGCTTATCGAGTTGCCTACAAAACGGTACTCAACGCCACCCCATTTCATATGGTCTTCGGACAGAATGCTGTTCTACCATTGGACTTCCTCATCCCAGCCTTAAAAGTAGCACAAGAGCATGAGTGGAATGGACATGGATTGTCCTCTAGGATCTTTGATCTAGAACGCTTAGGTGAGACAAGGCTACGCGTGACGACAGGCATCTATGCTGCAAAGAAAAGACAAAAGGCATACTTTGATGCACACATTAGAGATAAAGGATTGAAAGAGGGAGACCTAGTGCTGGTTTATACGCTAAAGCAACATGCCTGTAAGTTGGAAAAAAGAGGATACGGACCCATGATCATTAATAGAATTTCCACTAGCGGTGCAGTTCAGTTGGCCACTCAAGAAGGAGATCTCTTGCCAAACTATATTAGTGGATGTAGAGTCAAGTTATACCAAGAACCTCTTACAGAGGATATGCTTACCAGACTCAACACTGCTAAGAAGCGAAAAGAAGAGGAGTTAAGGGTGAGGGAAAAAGCACAGACAGAGGCTAGAGAGCGTATAAGGCAAAATAAGTTAAGGCGACTAGGCCTAGATGTCAACTCAAAAGCCCCAAAATATCACATGGATATGTGCCAAAAATCAGGCATAATTACTTCTCAAGTCATTGACCGACGTCCCTTTGTGACCATAGAGATAGGTCAAGGAAAGGGTGCAAGGACTGTGAAAGCATTGATTGACTCAGGTGCAGCAAGTAGTGAAGTTAGACTATCCTACTGCCAAGACTTGCAGTTGAACATCAATCCCATAGAAGCTTATCTCATAGGATTGGGAGGTGTGGAAATCCCTTGTTTGGGCAAAGTTGAACTTCCCATCTACCTTCAAGATGTTCCAATGAAAGTCAAAGTGCTAGTGTGTCAAGATGAGAACCTTACAGAACCATTTGTCTTGGGTCAAGATTGGATTTATGACCATGCAGTTAACTTAAACCTCCGAAGCCGACTTCTTCAAGTTTGGGTACATGAACAATGCATTACATTAGAATTAGAGAACTGCATGCTCACGTATCATGGCACCACACACTCTCTTAGTTTCTCTAAGACTACTCTTCACGAGCAAGATGTTGTATGTGTCAAAAGCTCTATAATCCAGAAGGACTCAATCATGGAAGGACAGTCACCAAGGCAAGCAAACCCTCATTCTTTTTCGAAGAGTAACACATCCACAGTAGTTCAACCTCAGAAGCAAGCACAACGATTCAAGACAACTGCTATAGCAAATAGAAAGACACCCTTCAACACGAAAGCAGTTCCGAGCATGAAGCAGATCTGGGTATGCAAAGGAGAGCAACCACCAGCCTTGCCCCCACAAATCCCATCCAGGCAAGCCAACCAGGCCAGAAGACGAAGGGAGAAGCTAAGACAAGCTCAACCACAAGGTATCCGACAAATTTGGGTGCCTAAGAAATTAGTTGCAGCTCAACAAGGGCGATTACACATGTGGGTACCGAGGAAGCTCTTACGTCCGCAACAACCTATGCTCTCTCATGCGCGAAAAGTCTCAACAAAGAAGCCAAGGCGAGGCAAAGGTCAGAACCAAAGACCAAGAACAAAAGTAGACCAACTAACCTCTTCAACGTGAGGTAAGCGACCAACCACAGAGGTATGGGTTTGGAAGCCAAAAGCATCAGTGGCCCCTACAAAACCAAAGCACCAACCACAAGGGACACAACAATCACGAAACCAGCCAAGGAGGAATAGGCCAAAGGTGCTCACTACACAGTCGCAAATCGTTTTCAAATGGATCCCCGTAAGGAGGCAGGATCAATTGTCATCTCGAGATCCAACGGATACCTCCACGACAGATGGCATCAACATCCGCAAATAACATCGAAAGCCTCGACGAGCAACAACCATGTGCTCCCTACACAACCCTGTCTTTTGCACCATTCAAGCCATGCATTTCCAAAGTATGCATTAACATAGGGCCACATTACATGGCCATGCATAGACACAACTAAGAGTCCCATGCACAAGAGCACATTGATATATGTCAATTATTTTTTTTGATACTAACATCTGTCGTCTTGTTTGGTGACATTGTCTCAAAAGAAAAAAGGGGGAAGAAGAAGATGAGAGAGAGAGAGAGAGAGAGAGAGAGAGTTTGTTCCCAGGTTTGGCTCATGGAACGTGAATGAGTCATACTTAGTTGAAGGTGGAACCATTGAGTACTGGGCATTTATCACTTTCGATAGAAGTGTGTATCGGCTAGCAAAATGATATTATTGCTCCATTATCTGGTAGATGTTAAGCACTTAGCATGAACATGGCATCCCCAACTATTGTTTCCCCTTACCATGCTAGGAGGGAAGAGCTTGAAGTTCCACAACTTGAGCGATGCTTCACTACTGTATGTATGAGAGCATCCAAGGAGATATCTGCAAGAGGTAGTTCGGGTACACTGCAAATCCTTGTATGTATACTGGGTGCGAAGACTCATGCTCATGGTGAGCTAAAGAGAATATGTGAAACTAAGCTTGGTGTAGTTACCCAATGTTGTTTGCCAATGAGTATAAAGAAATTCAATTCTCAGTATTTGGAAAATGTTGCTTTGAAGAAAGGAGACAGGGCGCGGCACTCAAGGAATTTCCTCAGTGATCCATCAACACGGACACTCATTGACAACGAAAGACTCGCTGGTGGTCCATCACAATGCCAGGTGTACAACACGAAGAAATATACATTGATCGACCATTCACAATGGTAAGCATCTTTACTTTGGCAACACCATAACCATGATAGATTAGGAAACCTCTTCATCGGCATACCCTTGAGCACTTCGCTCAATACCCCTAATTTTTGCACCATACTTCTTCCAATGCATTCCCTAAGTAAGCATGCATAGGGCTACATTACAAGGCCGTGCACAAGGCACATATTTTCCTCAACCTATGCACGAACACACTTACCCATTCCACATTATGGGTTATGAGTACTTGGCATGTCTGCTCTGAACATCATCTTTGGAAGAGCTAGAGGACATCATGGGGACAACATCAATACCTAGAAAGCAACACATACAAAGACTAGACACTACCTCTCTACATGGAACAACCCTTACAACAAGGGTATGTCAGGGACGACAGACTCGAGAGGGGGGGGAGTGTTGAAGCTCAAGGTCAAGAACAAAGCATGGAAGCACATCAAAGAAGTGGACACACAAGAAAAGGGAGCAAGTAGGGAGCTCCAAGAAGTGTATGTCAAATTGTCACAAGAATTCCCTACAAAAATAGTGATTTTCATCACTACAAACCATTGTAAATACCATTTTCCATTTTTCTAACTCCAATTTGTTCAAGCCGAGGAGTCCTCGAGCTTGAGGAGTATTAGAAGTACCATCGTACCAATTTTCATAATTTTTAGACCTCGTTTGAGCCCTCAAATAAGCCCTGGAACCTAATTTTTAACTAGGCCGGACACTAGGTTTGGGCAGGGCCAAAACTAGTCAAAAAACTAAAAAAATAGCTAGAGAGCTCATTTTTGGGGTTAGCTTGTTAGAGAATAGAGCTTTGTAAGATAACTCTTTTGCAATCGAAGCTTTCCACTGTTCCTCTCTTTGCTCTTACCTTGTGCGCGTGTGTGTGTATATGTGTGCATGTTTGTGTGCTTTCACTCACGCACTTGTGCCTTCACTTGCTTGTGGTCTTCATACTGGTCCTCACGTCTCCGTGGATTGACAAGTAAAGGAGGTGGTGCTTACGCTTGAGCTACACCCTGGAAGTCGAAGCACCAGAATGGCTTCAGAAACTCGAAAGAGTGCCAAAATCCATGAAGATTGTGTCGCAGTACAAATCCAATCAATGGCTAAACTGGAGGACACTATTATAAACTCCGAGTACTTCAGGCACATGTCACATCACCGCTGGATAGGAACAAACGATGCTCAATACGTGCCTTATTGTGTGCTCTTAGCCGATTGCAATGCACAGATTCAACGAAGATGTGGCAAAGCCCCGACTTTCGCCACTCAATTTGGTCCCGAAGATCTACCTAAATGTGTGAAACAAGGATCAACCTTCCAACCCACCTGGCAGATTCGTCTCCTTGAAACATATCCAAAAATGGTCCGCACATGGAACAACATGCCACTATTTATCAAGTATAATCCATGTTACGTTCCAGTCCTCCGAAGGTGCGCATGGACCGAGTTTGCCATTACTGTCAAGAACGTCAAAGGCTGTGCAAAATGGTTGAATTATGTGTATCTAACACCTCCACAAGGACAAACCTCGGTTGCATATATGATTTCCACCATCCGACATTGGAGTCTCAGGCTACGGAACACCCCTGATGTGATGGCACAAATGTGTATGAAGATATTCGAACTAATGTTGGTCACATTCAGAGCATTCAAAAACATTAAAGATCCACATTTCTCAGGAGTCAGCTTCACCATAGGCAACCTAGACTTGGTGTATGACATGAGCACACTCCCCTCAATCAATGTAATATATACCTGGCACGCAAGAACAAAGTACCTCCCAGCTTGCTACAAACAAATTTTCGAGGAGATGTTCGTCACAGGGTTCTGGGAATACCACTCCCGAGACCCTCACATCTCCTCCAACTATTCGCTGTGGAGAGGACCTTACACTCAGATCAATTGCGATTGCCACATCCAGACATTCTAGGGCCAGTAGATTGGGACACTTTATTAACAGACTTAGCACGGGGGCTGCGGCTGGAAGAACATCACCTAGCTTCAGATGTGGTTGAATACTATGTCAGATGCTCAGCCAAACAAGGGTCTGTCAGAGACAACATACGTGAGAGAGGGGGGGTTGTTAGTAGTAGCCAAGGCACCCAAGGACCCACAAGATAAGGAAGCCAAAGAAGGGAGTCAGAGCAAGGAACGAGCAGGCAAAGTAGTCAATGCAGATCTGGCAAATAGGCCTATAATTTTTCCATGTAACAATATTTCCAAACAGTGATTGTAGTCACTTCACTTCCTCACATCTTCCCGGATTGACATTAAAGGAGGTGCTACTCATCACTGAGCTACAATGTACTTCGTTTGCTCAGTGATAGTCAGACTGTCATTGCTTTGGCTAAGAATCCGTTCTATCATGCAAAGACCAAGCACATTGAGGTGAGGTATCACTTCATTAGACATTGCTTAGCCACTGAGCGCATTATTCTTGAGAAGGTTCACACTCGAGATAATGTTGTAGATGCTTTGACTGAAGCTCTACCACAGGATAGCTTTTGATACTATTGTCACTTGATGGGGGTTACTTGATTCTTGATCTTACACAGTCACTTGTATACTGTGTAACATGCCCATCATGTGGGAGGTATAGTTTGTATACTTACACTCATGTATTCTTTATCATTCTTTATTTTTCTCCCATAGTTACTTTGGCCATGTTGGCCTTTAGTGGGAGATTGTTACTGTTAGTGTCCATGTGAAAGGACAAATGGACACTAGACACTTGTTTGTATATGTTCTTTAATAAAACATATAGTGGCCTGGTCAGTCGCAGACTGTAAGTTTGATCGCATTTGTAAGACCTAAAAAGTCTCTCTTCGTGCTCCATGTGTACTGTGTTTTTTGCGTATTCTACAGCCTCGGTGTAGAGTACTGTGTGCGGCCTTAAGAGCTCGGTTTTCTACTTCGAGTGTATCATCATGAATCTCTCGAGAAGGAGAGCACACTGTGGTACATCGCCTTCGAAATACTTCAAGCCACAGATTATAATTTCAATTGCATTTGTAACACCTAGGAAATATGTGTTTGTGCTCTCTGTGTACTGTGTGTTTTTTGCATTTTCTGCAACCCTTATGCCAAGTACTATGTGCAACCCCTAGAGCTTGGATTTCTAATGTGAGAAGGAGAGTCCATCGTGATGCATCACCATCAAAACGCTTCATTGGTATCAGAGCATTTTGATGCAATAATGTTGTTGCTTTGTGCGAGTGAAGTGAGCACCCGCTTGCTTTCTCCAAGGGCTTCGCTCCCACCTACTTTCTCCAAGACTTACAATGAAGGTCATGATCAAGGCATAGACCTTGGCATACCTTGTCATCCGATTCACCGAAGTCATCGTTGGCTACACATGAGGGAGGACCTCAATGATCAAGGAAGATAGAGGTTTTTGTTACATCCCGAGAGGTCACCCATCCTAGTAATGTTCCCCTTTGAGCTCTCTTAACCGGCAATCTCTTGCCACTAAGCTATACTCTTGTGATGCTTGAAGCGCGGGAAAGACTAAAGTTCACATTAACTTTAATATGTTTTGGGCCCTCAAAGCATCATTCTTTGCTTTCAAAGCCTCTTTTGAAGCATTTTTGGGATGATTCTTTGAGTCATTTTGTAGTACTTTCATGCATAGTTCTCTTTAGACAAAAGTTCAAGAACATAAAGAAGATTGTTCTTTGCACTTCTCTGATGAAAAATATTTAGATTTGGGGCTATGTTACAGTCGCACTAGTAAAACTATATGTTCCTTGAAAGGTTTTTATTATGGTGGGTGCAACCACTGCAAGTTTATGCAGGTTTTTGAGCCTAAAGAACATAGTTGATAGACACTTACATGTGTTGTTGCCTAGTATTTGGGCTATGAATTCAGCCTTTTCGTGCTATTTTACTGCATATATTGAGCACATAAACATTATGTACACTTGTGTGGATATCTCTTATGTATGTCCATGTGGTCATTGATATAGCGATTGTGTTTTTGCATAAAGCCTTTGACATTGATAAAGAGGGTCGCAGTGAGGTCTTCTTAATTGGGACACATCCAAATGTCAGGGTCTCTTCAGTGATGCAAGTGGAAGACTTACCCAGCCTCACCATAGGAGATGTATGATAGTTGTTCATAGGTGCTCGATAACCCTAGTTGGCTTCTTTCAATTAATTTATTATATGCAGTGGAGTCGGTGATTCACTATGCAAGTTTAAATGTGAGTACTTGCAGTTTTATGGTTTTCGACATTGGTCATATGCTCATTTTGCAAAGGAGACTCTAATAAACAATTTTCAAAATTTTTTGTTTTTGCAATCATACATTGTTCAATTTACTCCTTGATACACTTATTGATGTGAGCACATATATTTTCACATAATCCTTTTGGCTGGTCATTATTGTTCATTGATCCATTTTTATGGGGAGACTCTATTGAATTTTTCCCAGAATCTGATACTTGGTCATCCCTTTTTAGCCTTAGTGATGTTTTGACTCTTCTAGCTCCATTATGATTCTAGTCAATTCTCTATTATCATGACATCAGAGATGTCATGTGCATCTAGAGGATCAGGGGCTATTGTCAGTGTTCGTAGGAGGAGCTATAACTTGCAAGGCAAAGACCATTTTGAGATCTGGAAATTTGATGGCACAAACTTTTCTCTATGGACGAATATGATTAAAGATGTGCTAATTCAGAGGAGGCAATGGAATCAATAAATGGAATCTCAAAGAAACCTAACATGGATGAAGATGATTGGGATGAGTTGGATGAAATGGCTAGGTCTACGATTCCATTGCACCTGGAAAATAATGTTTACTCTACATTATTGAAATGTGAAAGTGTTGAGGAGCTTTGGAAGAAGTTATGAAATACATATGAAAAAGAAACGACATCAAATATAGTGTACTTGATAAGAAAGTTATATGACCTTTGCATGAAGGACACATATAGCATTGTTGCTCATCTAAAAAGTTATAGTCACAAAAAATGGAGATGGATAATGAAATGAAAGTAGTATTGTTTCTATGGAGCTTGCCATCATCATGGGATATGTTTTGCATAAATATTAGCAATAGTGCACGTGGTGGTAAACTGGTCTATGATGACATATGTGGAGCACTCTTGAGTAAGGAGATTCATAGAAAATCTATGGTAGGCACTAAAAATTGAGATTAATATGATGTTTGCAATTCTTACCAAGGAAATAATCAGTAATGTGGGAGGAGCAATAACAAGGAAAAGAATGGTCAAGAGAATAAGAGTAGAAGTAAATCAAAGAAGAGGGATATTGAATGTAATTATTGTCATAAGCAAGGACACGTGAAGAAAGAATATTACGCACTAAAGAATGTTAAAGGTAAAGGAGAAAATGTTAAATTAGAGGACAAAATGTTGATGGACATGTTGTATTATGCCCACTAAGGCTCTTATGGCTGATTCTCTTTCCCACATGTGGCTGCTAGATTATGGTGCTTCTTTCCATGTGACCCCACATAGAGAATGGTTCTCTACTTTTGCATAATGTCTCTTGGTACTATGAGACTCGGTGACTCTTACCAATGGGGATCGGAGATGTGGTTATGTAATTCATTGATGGTTCAAAATTCACTATGCATAATGTACACCATGTACCTCAGTTATAACATAGGTTGATGTTAGTTGGTCAACTTGATGACCTTGGCTACAAAGTGGTTTTCTGCTCAGTCCTTTTGCATATCAACGAGGAATATGGTGATTGCAAAAGGAAGTAAAGTTGTCTCACTTTATCCTTTATTTGTATCACAAAAAGAACACTTGTTAGCTGTTACTGAACAACCTATGGCTTTTATTTGGCATGGCCATTTGGGCCACATATCTTATAGTGGAATGGAAAATGTTTCTTGTTTTGGCTATTTACTTGTGTTATCTTTCTTTAACTTTTCATTATGTCAGCATTGTAAATATGGAAATCGAACTAGAAATGTGCATAAGACACACATTGACTCAAGGCTTTATGTTCAAAAAATGGGGGTGAGTATACCTCACATGAGTTTAACATTTTCTGTCAGTCTAGAGGAATTCATAGAGATTTTATAGCTTCTTATACCCCAATACAAAATGGTGTAGCTAAAAGGATGAACACAACTATTCATGATAGACTAGTTTCTATGCTACATCATGCAAACCTTTCACAAGGCTATTGGGCAAAAGCAATATTGATTGTAAATCATGTGAAATTGGCACAAGAGTTATGGACAGAGAAGCCAGCATATTATGATCATCTTTGAGTTTTTTGGTTTCAAAATGTATCTTCATATACCCAAGAATCTTAGACAAAAGTTGGACCATAAGTCAAAGACATGCATCTTTCTTGGATATGATTGAGAAGGCTAATTTGGATATCGCTTATAAGATCCTGAAACACATTCAACGATAAGAAGTCATGATGTCATTTTCAATGAGTGTAAGATGCATAAACAACATGTTAAGGAGGTTGAAGTGAGAAGAGTGGTGTTTGAGGATACTAATCCTCCAGTTAGCATGCATAAAAATGTTGCACATAGGGATGTTCAAGAGAATTTCCAATCAGATCAGTCTACAAATGTTCCTTTCAACAATCATTAAGACACTCTACACCTACCTCACATCCACCTGATATATATATTCCATGTTTTGATTTTTTTATGCTAACAGATGTTACTGACCCTTCTTACTACAAGTGGGCTATGCAAACAAAAGATCATGTCAAGTGGGAGTATGCCATGAAGAGTGATTTGAATTCTATTCGCAAGAATGGTACTTGGGATTTAGCACCTTTGACAAAGGGTAGGAAAGTTTTACCATGTAAATGGGTATATGAGTTGAAAATTACATCAGATAGTGCTTCTCCAAAGTATAAAGCACCGCTTGTTGCAAAGGGTTTTAAGCAACAAGATGGTATTGATATCGATATAATCTTCTCTCCAGTGGTCAAGATGACTATCCTATGCATGTTGCTTGGATTCCTTGCAATGGAGGACTTGGGGCTAGTCCAAATGGATATGAAAACTGGTTTCTTGCATGGAGATCTTGTAGATGAGATCTATATGGAACAACCACAGGGTTATGTAGTTCATGGCAAATAAATTCTAGTTTACAAGTTGAAGAAGGGCTTATATGGAGTTACATAGTCCCTTAGACAATGGTATCAAAATTTTGATGCTTTTATGAAGTCTCAAGGCTATTCTTGAAGCAAAGAGGATCATTCTTTCTACATAGAGCTCAAACGGCAACCTTATATGCTTGATACTTTATGTCGATGATAGGGAAGTCCTCTTATGAATTGTCATTTCTCAAAAAGAAGTTGAGTGAGACATTTGGTATGAAGGATTTGGGGGATTCCAAACATATTCTTGGCATGCACATTGCTTATGATAAGAGATACATAACTTGTCTCAAAATGAGTACATATCCAAATTACTTTAGAGGTTCAATAATGCTGGGTGGCAAGGCATTGAGTACATCTTTACCCACATATGTGAAATTGAGCAAGGATGATTGCCCCAAATCAGATGAGGAAAAGGAAATCATTACCAAAATTCCTTAACAATCTGTGCTTGGTAGTCTCATGTGTGCTATGGTAGCTACGAGACCAGACATTGCATTTGCAATGGTGGTTGTGAGCAGATATATGTCCAATCTTGGCAACAAGCATTGGGAGGTGATCAAAATGATTTTGAGATATCTAAGTGGCACTAAGGACAAGTTTTTATGCTTAAGTAGAGGGAAGGCATCCGTTATTGGTTACACAGGTTCTGATTATGCTAATTGTGTAGACAATCGAATGTCTACATCAGCATACATTTTTTCGTTTTGTTTGGGGTGCTATCTCTTGGAGATCTCATCTTCAACAATGTACACTTTGTTCCACTACAAAAGAAGAGTATATTGTAGCAAGTGAGATGTGTAAGGAAGCATTGTGGCTTTCTCCTCTTGCTTGTGATATGGGTCTACCTTAGCATATACCTCGTTCGCTCAGTGATAGTTAAAGTGCCACTGCTTTGGCTAAGAATTCAATTTATCATGCAAAGACCAATCACATTGAGGTGAGGTATCACTTCATTAGAGATTTTTTAACCACTAAGCACATTATTCTTGAGAAGGCTCATACTCAAGATAATGTTGCAGAGGCTTTGCTTAAAGCTATACCACAAGATAGCTTTCGACATTGTTGTCACTTGATGGGAGTTACTTGATTCACAATCTTACATATTTTGTTGTATACTGTGTAAGATCACCATCGTGTGGGGGTATATCTTGTATACTTACACTCAGGTATTCTTTTTCATTCTTTATTTTTTCATCCAAAGTCACTCTGTCCATATTGGCCTTAAGTGGGAGATTATTATCGTTAGTGTCCATGTGAAAGACCAAATGGCCATTGGACACTTTTGTATATGTTCTTTAATAAAATATATAGTTGGCATGGTTAGCCATAGATTGTAAGTTCGATTGCATTTGTGACACGTAGAAAATTTACGTTCATGCTCTTTGTGTACCATGCATTTTCTATAATTACTATAGCCCCTATGTAGAGTACTATGTGCAGCCCCTAGAGCTCGGATTTCTACTACGAGCATATCGTTGTTGAGAGTTCATCATGATGCACTTCCATTGCAACACTTAAGGTAGGAATGTAATCAAGGTCATCAATTGACCATTCCGATTGTTGATCTAGTTCTTGTTCATGTCTTCTTGCTTGACACAACCAAAGAATAGTGTCTCCATGCATCTAGGATGGTTGATTTTAACTACCACTATTTATAGATAGCTTTGTTCCTCTTCATCATGAATTGCATGCCATTAGAGAGGTGTCGCACCTTGATATGCACTAGTGTGCAAGTTGATCTTGGTCATTGTGCCATTATGTTGTTTGTAAATCACATTTCCTCCTAGTACTGCACTAGTTTCATGTGCCTTAGGAGTGGCCTTCCTAAGAGCAGCTCATAGTTGTTTGCCTTGCCAAATTCATATATGGCAATTGTGTGCTCAAATTTCACATTGCAAACGATCAAGAAAATATTTTATAAAAGACCTAAGGCTCTCTCCATGCATATTTCTACTAATTGTAGGTGCATTCTAATGTGGCATAAGGCAAGCTTACCCCATTCTTCTCATAACTTTTGGGTAGCAATGATTACTCTTGCACTTGATTCTACAATATTTTTGGTAGTCACACCATTTAGGCAATTGTATTACCCTCATCCCCTTTACTATAATCACCAATTTTATCAATAGGGATATCATGAATGTGTGATTCAGTGTCTTTATTTTGTCCTTTGAGCTTGAGATTTAGCTTCATTGATTTGGCTTTTTTTCATGATGAGGTTACTTCATCATCTCCAATGTATGAAGGAAATGACTCAAAGTGCATGACTACATTGGCCCATGACTATGGGCTTATTGACTTTGATGAGATAAGTCACTTCTCTCTTAATTGCCACATGTTTGGAGCTCTAAAATTGGAGGTTTATGTTGTATGAGAGTTAGGAACTTTTTGTAGCAACTATCGATCAAGTTTGATCATTTGTTGGTAGAGTTGTTCCTTTTACTGCATATGGTATTTGAGGTGACCATTGTGGGAATGTAGAGGGAATAGTAGGTTGAGGTGGTGATGGCATAACCGCCATTGGCGTAGTCAATAGAATTTTCCCAAAAGACATAGTAGCCATAGGTTGTCATATGGTAGTCATATTTAAGGGTAAAAATGTAGTTGCTATTACAGGAGTTGAGACTATTTTTGTCTAAGTTATCAGATAGGAATGGTTTGCTATTGTACTTGTGTTGACATATGACACACTTGAAGTAGGAGCAACAACGATGAATATAAGGTTAATTGGAACTGTTGAAATCAAGCGTTCAAGATTCCTAGGACCATGAATCGAAAATGACCACTTTTCTTGGAATGTCATTCACAAATACAAGCAAGTTATGGTGTGTAAAGTGGTTTTTGGACATCTTCCTCAATCAAATAGTATAGTATGTTCCGATCATCTTCAAACATGGGAAGTAGAGTTGGATTCACATACCTATATTCATGAATGTCCAAATGGTAAGGACCTGTACCTATAAAAAGTGGTAGATTCCAGAAGGATTGTTCGGCCTTAGGAGCAAGGTACACTTTAGGTGACAATCCATCATGAATTTCCTTGCTTGCACTTAATGAAGGTAAGGTATTAGGATCAATTCTACTTTGAGCTTTTTGTGGCTCCAAATTGGAACTCATATCCTTTTCCGCTTCTAACCCTTGTTGAGTGATTAATCCAGGTCTATCCATAACCATGCAATAGGCTCCCATTTTATCCTCTAACAACTTTCCCTTTGGTTTGATCATGATGATGTTTGTGTTTGGGAGAGCTAGAGCCTTGAGTTTGCCATGTCCAACAATCGATTATCCACAATCGTCTTAATATATGGTGGCCCTAAATGTATAAGTGTACGTGAAGGTGAGTCGAATTTGGAATCACCCTCAAATGTTGACATCCAATCTACTTGCATGTTGGGAATAGGATTTTGTGTGTCCTTGGAACTTGATGAGGCCATTACTTCTATGTTGCTTTCTAAATCACTTGATGTGTAATAATTCATGCTCCCATTCGAGTCGGTAACACTCTCAACAATAGATCAACAATAGAGATGCTACTATGTGTGGATCAATTAGTTCCAATTAGTTTATCTAATCTAAGATCATGCACATTCACACTAGATCAAATAACTAATCAATCTATGTAGTGAAGTGATTCTTTTCCCTCCCTCAATGTGACTCAAAGGTTAGAGCCATACGTGAGTGTTGCAATAAATAAGTAATGCTTATTTTGATCATTGAGAAGACTCTTTTTGTCAAATCACTCAAGAATCTATACACCTACAAGAAAAGCATACCACAACTTTATATACACTTACAAAATAGTGTTAGGAACTACATCATTCTATTTGGTGTATGGAAAAATATATTTTTTCCTTGAATTCTTAATTCCTACACTAGAGCTGCAAAAACATATAATCACAAAGGACGTGAGCTATCAAATCACGCTGAGCTCTTAGAGCAACTACACGGAAACTGTAAGGCTCCGTGGTTCCATGCCAGTGTGCCCTCCTTCTCTCTCCCCTCCGTCCATCAAGAAATTTCTGACGTGTGGAAGGAGGCATTCGCCTCTGGCTTGTCCCCAGCCAAGTGTTGGAGAAGTGCGGTCGATAAGTCATGACAGATCATGATTAGATCCAGGAAGATGCTTGAGACTGTGCGGCGGGCTCGTAGAGAAGCTCTATATCATAGACTCTGGCGGCTCGAGGAGGAAGTGAACAAAGGAAAATCTCAAGCCCAGAAAGGACTTCGAAAGATCAGAGCGCTGCTGAGATACGAGGAAGAGATACAAAGGAAAAATTTGCAAATTTTCTTCAAGGAGTGGTGGGCTGGCAAAGCCGACAAACCCACCAAAGAGATGTGCCGTATCCTCAAAAGGAAACACAGCAGAGAATCGATCCCCTTATTGCTAGACGCAAATGGCAATGTATGCAATACGGAAGAAGATAATTTTGGGATCATTGAAGGGCACTTCACGAGACTCCTGGGGACCTCAAACCCCCTCTCCCACCATAGAAGGGACTGTATGGCTGCCATATCTAGGGTTTCCCCCCACAGGATACCACCCAACCTTCACTCTCTGCTTCATGCCTCTATCTCTGAAGCAGAAATCATTGAGGTCATTGATGCCCTCCCCTCAGGTAAAAGCCCGAGACCCGACGGGCTCACTAATGAGTTCTTTAAATCCTTCAAGTTGGTGGTTGCCACCCCTCTTCGTTTGGTTTGGCAAGAGGCTCTCAAGTTTGGCGCGCTTCCTTCTTGTCTCAACAATGGCATTATCAAGTTAGTACACAAAAAAGGGGAAAAGAACAGAATAGAGAACTGGCGTCCCATTACAATGCTCCAAACAGGATACAAGATCATCGCCAAAGTCATTGCCAACAGAATCTCTTGCCACTTGAGAGCGTGGTTAAGCGAGGACCAAAAAGGTTTCATCAAAGGCAGGTCAATTTTGGAAACCATTATAGATATCTGGGAAGGTCTTGAATTTGCAAATGAGTCTAAACAAAAAGTTGTTTTCCTCAAGATCGACTTTGATAAAGCCTACGACAGGCTAGAATGGGACTATATTCTACAGTCGCTACAAGATCTTGGATGTAGTCAGAAATTCACCAAGATGATCGCGACCCTTCTCGGAAACGCATCGACCCAAATTAACATTAATGGAAATCTTTCAAAGGTGATCAAACTTAGAAGATCTATCAGACAAGGGTGCCCATTGGCTCCCCTTCTCTTTGCCATTGCCACAGAAGGGCTTAGCAGGCTGGTGGAGCATCAGGTGGAAGCTGGTAACATTAAAGGCCTTCGTTTGCCGCATGACCACAGTAAGATCACCATGAGACTTTTTGCCGACGATATGAACGCTTTTGTGCACAATGATAGTACCAGCCTTGAGACGTTCTGGAAGTGTCTTGCTACTTTTTGTGAAGCCTCTGGATCCATAATCAACCACTCTAAGACCGCCTTTAGAGCTATTGGTGGGTCACAGCCCAACCTTCTCATTGATCATGGCTGTCAAATCATTCCGCAGGGCCAAATTTTTCGGCTTCTTGGGATTCCCTTCGGGTTTGGCGTATCTATGGAACAACAGTGGAACTGGGTGCTTGCCAAACTCGAAAACAAGCTTAACTATTGGAGAGGTATGCAAATCAATCTTGCTGGTCGTGCTATGGTTATCAACACGTTCCTCTTATCATCTACCATTTATTTCCTTTCTTGCTGGAGACCGAAAGAGCATGATCTGTCCAAACTAGATAGTATTTGTAGAAACTTCCTTTGGACGGGCGACCACAATAGGAGGGGGGTGCCTAAAATCAAATGGTCCATCTGCACCAGCCATAGAGATAGTGGGGGACTTGGTATCTTGGACATTGGGTGCATGGCTAACAAACTGTCGGCCAAATGGATGATTAAGGCTTGGTGCAACGGGGAGGCCTCGTGGGCCAAGCTGATCTTCAGAAACAAGAATGAGTTGGCGCTCAGGGGCTTCCCAAACTGGAAGAAGAGTCGGAGTGTGGAATCTTGGAACATTCAAAATGCCAAGAAGCTATGGAACAAAGGCTTCAAAAAATGGAAACATCTCTGGAAACAAGACACCAACCGCTGGATCAACTTTGAGGATATTGATCCTAGCATCAACATTTCGCATGAAGAATGGAACACGTTGCAAAGCAGATGTCTCGCCTGGGACCGACACAAAGTTCGCCTGCTCATGGGACACGACATGTCGAGCTCGCTTGGTCTCAAATGGCACAATGGGAATAGCCTATCAAAAGTCCCGAACATCAAAAAAACGATCGACTATCAGGTTAACCTCAACAAAAAGTGGTGCCTGTCATGGACGCGGCTTCGGTGGGACATGAAGTTCATGGCTATCTGGCACCCCCTCATAGAAATCAAAAAGTCTGTCCTCTTATGGCAAATCCTTCATCATGGAATCTGGACCAACCTTAAGGCTAGCAAAATTTGTGGGATCCCTCCCTGGTGCAAACGCTGCCACCGGTCTATCGAAGATGTTTCACACATCTTCTTTACCTGCCCCAACTCCAACAGACTCTGGCAGGTGATTGGAAAGAGAATCAGACTTCAAAAACATCTCAGTTGGCAGCAAGCCCTGCTCGGAGAAGCGATCGGCTGCTCCACGACTCTCTGGAACGCCATCAGAGGGGAGCTCCTATGGAAAATCTGGCGGGAAAGATGTGCTTTCAACTTCGGTGACTCCCCCAAGGAGTGGTCAATTGAGAAATCGTTGTTCCTCCTTGGCAAAAGGATCGTCAACTGTAAAAAATCCCCCCCCCTTTAGGCATCATCAAGTACTCCTTTTGATCGATAACAAGCTTAAACCCAAGTGGGCCCCACATGAGGGTGATGAGAGGGTAATTAACCTTCTTTGTAATGTCTTCTAAGCTCTGTAAAAGCTTCCCCTGCTTTGTGGGATTTGGGGGGTCCCGTGGGCACTAGTCCCCTTCTCTTGTACTTTTCTTTATTTAATTCAAGTCCGGGAGAGTAGGCTATTGCCGAACTTCCTTTATATTAAAAAAAAAACTACACGGAAACTAGACTTAGACAAAGATATGTAAGCATATATGTGGCAAAACAAAGATAGACAGCTTACTATTTTGCATATATAAAAAATAAAGGTTCCTAAGAAGGCGATATTGTTTTAGTACACATACTAAAAAAACACGCCAAAGCTTCTAAAACTTGGTGATGGGCCTTTTATGATTAACAACATCTCTGCTGGGAGCAGTTCAATTACTAACACTTGAAGGTGAAATCTTGATCAATTACATCATTTCTAACCATATTTCTTTGTTGCAATGATCTTGTTATTAATAATATGGAGTTAAACCAAAATCAAAGTACCCCATACGGAATGTGCACATATGTATATTAATACGTTTATAAATATGTAAATAAAGAATAAGAGTTCAAAATCCTAAGGTTCAAAGCCCTTAGTATAAAGAGGAAATGACAATTTGAGATATGCAAATTCTTACATGAACAGTGTCTCGAAATCAAGTGCACACATATGTTGGTATACTATACATCACATAAAGAAGCTAAGGTAGCAACCCTCCCCTCTTGGTATATATAAGGATATATTGGGAGAACAATAGAACATGCCTCTTCATTTGAGGTATTTGTTGCTACATCATTGTTGCCATTTTTTTATGACACTCGTATGTGTTACTGTTTGTCATCATACTTTGCACATGGTTTAAACCTTGGAGGTATTCTTCTTCTCCCTCTTAATGTCACATGACTTTACTCTTTGTATCACTCTCGGCAGTAGCCAAAGGCACCGACGCAGAAGAAGTATGTAGAGGTGGACTACAAAGAGTTGTGAGGAGCCATGCAATCATTTTTTTCAAAGAAATATACTTGATATTACTTTTTCAAAACTCCAAATAGTGATTTTCATCACTTTTGTAATATGTATCATAAAACACCCACTTTTGTAATTAATAGCTCCATTTTTTGCAAGTCCAGGAGTCCTTGAACTTGAGGAGCTTAGGTAGAACTAGCATACCAATTTTGGTTATTTTTAGACCTCGTTTAGACTTCCAAATGACCCCTTTTAACTATGTCGGTCATTATATGTGAAACCAGTCAAAACTAGTATAGAATCTATAAAAAGAGATAGAGAGCTCATTTTTGAGGTTGGATTGTGTTGGCTAGTGTGAGCTTAGAGCTAAATTGAGCTTGTAATAGTGTTGTTGAACAATAGAGTCTACTTTCTACCTTCCATTGTGTCTCATTTGTCTCCTCCTTGTGTGTGTATGTGTGTGCATCTTCATGCTTCTCACCTTCACTCTCACTACTTCATGCATTCACAATCTTCATATCACTCTTATCTCTTTCACGAATTGACATTAAGGAGGTGGAGCTTCTTAACGTGGTATTTACCATTGTGCTAGAGCAACACCAAATTTGGCGTCATTGTTGGCGATCGAGTTCTAGGATGAATGCTTGATGGTGAGAGTATATCAAGAATCAATGTTGGAAGGTAAATGATTTCAGTTTTTGTTGTTGTTTTGCATAGTTTTTAGTGTTTTTCATCTCTCCTACACTCTCCCTTCATCCTCGCATCATCTTCTTCCACTCCAAAAAAATCAAAAAATTCACCATATCCACCTATTCTCCACATTTTCCTCATTTGCACATGCGAGAGAGAGAGAGAGAGCTCTTGTGCAAGATTGTGTGTGTATTTTTTAGTTTTCTTGCAGGTAAAGCACTCCAGTACAATAGGGAAGCTCTAAAAAGGTAAAAAACTTTATGTTTCTGGTAGATCTTTCATTTGCCTCAGACCATCGCGATGGTATGAGGATTTCGATGTTTTTTTGCATGCGTCTATAGCACGATGTAGGCAACCCTTATGCTTGCACGAATCCACAAACACATCCCAAAAATTCATATTTTGGTGGACAAATCGTGATTGGCTCATGCCATCGCAACGGCTCGGTCGGACCATCACGACGGCCTCAGACCATCACGACGGTTCAGGCAGACCATCGCAATGGTCACTGGCCATCACAAGGATCACACCGACCCCACGTCATCACAATTGGAGTCAAGCCAGCGCGATGCTTCACTGTCACATGTCACTTGGACCATCGTGATGCCTCCTTAGGACAGACCATCATGATGGGTCACTAGACCATCGTGATGCCTTGACCCTTTTGGACCATCGCGATGATCGAGGTATGCCATCACGATAGTTCGCTAGACCATTGTGACTACTCGATCAATTTGGACCATCGTGATGGTTCGCTAGACCATCACAACTACTCAATCAATTTGGACCATCGTGAGATCAGACCATCACGACAGTTCAACCAAACCATCGTGATGGTCCCAGACCATCGCGACTATTGCAGACCATCGCAACATTTCGCATAAAACACCAAATTAGATTTTGATTTTTGGGCAAATTCAAGGCCTATTTTGAGTCATTTGTGAGCAATTGGTGCATTTGAGAGGCTCCTTAGCGCATACTTGAAGAAAAACCTGTCTACCTGTTTTAACCCGTGAGAGACTAAATGTCCATAACTTTCTCATACAAAATCCATTTTTTGAGCTCTAGAGCTCGTTGAAAAGCTTGTTTAGAATCCTACATGGGTTCAACTTTTTTTCTTAAGAATTACACGTTGATATTTGTATAGAATAAATTGAATTGACCCATCCATGGGATTAGGAATCCAAGGTGGCACGTGAGCATTCTACAAGCAGAACTGGGACCTTAAAGGTGTATACATCAAAGTGTCTGACCATTAATTTAAGAATTGGTCTAAACATTAAACTTTTGCAGGTCTACTAAGAGCTATCCAAGGGCATTCAAAGCAAGGCTAATGGTGAAGTGAGCTAGGCTCGGGAAGCATGACTTCTTGGGCACCAGACCGATCAACAAAGCTGATTCGAGGTTGGAAGAACTCTCAACCCCCTCAGTCAATTATTAGCTTAAGCTAAGTGCATGTACCATTGTGGATTGAAATAGGACTGCAATAGGAATGCATCAAGTCCAAGAGACTTAATTTTTTCAAGTCCAAGAGTAAGGTAAGAGAGTGGGAACACAAAAACCCTAAAGGAAAGAACTTAATTTAGATGGAACAAGAACTTAAACATACAATGAAAAGTCGATTCCTGATGCATACTTTGAGACAAGACAAGAGTTTAAAAGAAGTAACAACGAAACAAGTAACTGAGAACAAAGAAGTATTGGTGATCAGAATGTGTATTGAGTGATCAAGGGAGATAAATTAATGAACCTTAGATCAGGAAAGCACATAGGTAAGTCAGATCAACAAAGCCTTAGATCATCGAAAGCAAGTGTGGGGACTATTGCACATTCTTGGGCACAACAATTGAATAGTTATCCCTATGACTTGAACTCAGAGACTGGTGAGTCAGAAATGGCTTATAGCATGGAGGGACCGGAAGGAGGGTTAAACATAGCTTATCTAGAAAGAAGGACCTTACATCCGAATCAACCACTTAGGTGCTCACATATATGAGGATGGTTTGAGAAGATAAGTGGCTCAATTGCACAACCCCGACCAACCCATTAGATTGGAACATCCAATGGTGAAATTTGAGAGAGACACATACCTAGGTAAAGATGGAACCATGTACATCATAACAAATCAACCTAATATCACTAATGAGTTTGGTGTAGTGATTCCCGAGACTGAAGCAAGAACCCAAGGAAAAGAACCTTTAGGAGATGAATTTAGGACACCTAGAGGGAAATCAATACTGACAAGAATACTAAACCCAGAATGGATCCCTCAGGGCAATAGAAGCATTGAATTATTCTTGAATAAGGACATTGATGAAGCATTTTGGAGATATAGAATGGAACATCCAAGTGAAGTAGGCTCCATTACCCTTTATGAATTCAAGGACCCTGATACACCTGGAAAGGTAGTGTACCTAGACAACACTTTAGAGTGGATGTTTGTAGTGTCAGATCATGCGAGACATGCCTATACATGGAGAGGCGAACTAGTATTCCCCCCATCATGAGCAAATGTAAACACTAGCCATCAAGGTACTAGGCCATCCTCAGCCCATGGCTCTCAAAGAGAGAAAAACAAAGAGAAGCTAGAAGTAAGTTTTACCCACCCCAGGGAGAGATAGAGCCACCGTGGACACTAATATCGTGAAAATATTGAGAGAACCAAGAATGCCAAGTGGTAGATGACTTTCCTCTACCTAGACCCCGTGAACATCCAAGAATATTGGGATAGGAGATCCCTATGACCATGTTGTAGAGTTTAAGCAAGTGTTGTGAGCAGAGCAGGTAGAAGACATGTTCACACAGTAGAATGCTTTTGGACGCACACTGAAGAACACAGCCTTAACTTGGTTCCAAACATTACAACAAGGGCAAATTAGGGACATCCATCACTTGTTAAAGTCCTTTACCACTGAATTCTCTAAAAGTGGAATTAGGCATAACACTTCCTCATTGATTCACAGCTTCAAATAGACCCCTCAGAAAACAGGTAGACTTGCAAGACGTAGGCTTAGATAGTATATTGAGAGATGCCCAATGCTAGAACTTCCCTTTGAGGCCAAGCAATTTTCTTTGTTTTTAGATGGCCTCTAGAGCTCTAAACTGCGATCTTATGTCTATCTGAAGGAACCCAAAATGTTAGACCAGTGTGTAAGAATTTCTATAGAAATTGAGGATAATGAAGAGATGAATTGGATCTTTCAAAGGTCTATAAAGACTCAGATAGCTCATCTCAATTGTCCTCAAAGCTTTCTAACTCGATAGAAGACCTAGTAGAAAAAGTGGCCCAAAAACTAGGAGTTTCAAGCAAACACATGCCCAGGTTAAGACCCGTAAAATGTTGCTATACATGCGATGGTGAGCATATGGCAAATGTATGTCCAAATGTGACACAACCTCAAGCCAACCCTAGTGGCCAAATACTGCACAATTGAAAGACGGTATACGAATCACACAGCACAAGAGTGTCCATACAACAAACAAGTAGTCCGACAGAACTACCCCCAAGCATATCCCCAACTAGGTAGGTATCAAGGTCAGTACAATGCTCAGTCTCATTACTACAGGCCCCCACAAAACTACCCTTATCAAACTCAACAAAGACCTCAACCCGTTTTAGCTCAGCAACCACCTCCTCCAGCTAATGTAATTCTAGTCAAATATGTTGATGTAGAAGAGAAACTCGGTAGGGCTTTAGTGACTTCACCCGTGATCACTGAAAGTGATCCCAATTCTAACAGCTTTGATTCCACCCATGTAGACAGTCCACCCGCATACTACACAGAGTCTCCAGAACACTTGGAAACATATCAATATGATAGTCCACCATTGGAATCCAATTGGTAGCCTGACTATGTAAATGTCATGTATGCTAACCCTAACCCATGATCCTAGTTGAGACAGCCAAGACCACAGGGCCCTAAAGGACCATGCTTTAGGTGACAAAGAGATCATTTCATAAAGGATTGCCACATCCTCCAATACCAGGACAGTCACAGTATTATAGCATTCAAGGCTTTTGTGCAGAATGTGGTAAAGAGCATGTCATAAGAGATTGCCCTAAGAACCCTACTAATGCCTCAAAAGTGATGCCCATTAATGTGATAGGTATTGTGCATACCTCAGATGGATCCACACCTATGTATGTACCTATCCAAGCTATAACAAGAGCCTAGGCTCCAAGCTTCTTCTTCTTCCTTGTGTTGTTCGCGTGCTTCCGTAGACGTCTATCTCCAACAATTGGTATCAGAGCAGGTCGTCGCTTCATCTAGGGTGCCGTCGACACTCCTCCGTTTGCAGTCTCATAATCGAACGAATTTTGGTGAGCATACTCAGCGTGTTTCCGAGATCAAAACGGCTTCGCTCTGTGGTGCCAAAATCGCGATCTGAGCTCATTTCCGCGTCCGAACGCACTATCGTAGCGCTTGTGCAGGCTATTTCTTCTTTTTGTGCCAAAGGTATATACCAATTTTTGTTCGCCAGTTTAAGCGTCTCGAAGTCTGCTACAGGTATAGCAGAACTCGTATGGGCAGTTCTGTTCAACTTTTTGAGATACAATCAATTTTTTGCATCAAGGTATTTTAGTCACCGGCCATGGCTGAAAGCAATGATGTATTCCGTATGTTGGCTGTTGAGGATAAGTTGGATGGTACCAACTACCCATTATGGGCTTATATGATGTGACATGTATTGGTTGCAAAAGGATTGTGGAACATTGTGCAGGGTGTTGAAAGACGTCCTGTTACACCTGTAACAACAGGTACTACGAATACAGGTGTTGGAGCTGATGAAGATGGTGTCGAAGATGATATTGTGCAAATTCCTGTTCGTGCTGCTGTTTCTGCTGCACCTACTGCAGAGCAGATTCATTGGGATGGCAGAGATGCCCAGGCACATGCATTGATAGCTTTGTCAGTCAAACGTGCCATTATTCCTCATATTCGCTCTTGCAGAACAGCTAGGGATGCTTGGGATACACTTACCACATTGTACCAAGCTAGGAATGAGGCTCGTGTTGCTTACCTTCGAAAACAGTTGGAGAGTGAGCACATGAATGAAGGTGATTCTATGGACAGTTTCCTAACGAAGATCAAAGATTTGAAGGAACAGTTGATTTTTGCTGATGAGGTTATACCAGATAGCTCACTTGTGCAGACCGTTCTGAATGGTCTTCCTGATTCATACCAGAGTTTTGCTTCTACTCTTAGGTTGATGATGAAAGGCAATCCGAATGCCTTATCATTTGAGGAGTTAGTCTCTGTTCTGTTGCAGGAAGATCAGTCCAGGCAGAATAGGTCCATTATGCGTGTTGCAGATCAAGCTTTCATGGCTAGTCAGAAGGGCAAAGGAAAATGGAGTTGTTCTACTAGTAAGCAGAAATCTGCAAATGCTGCAAATTCGAAGAACCAGAATAAAGATGAGAAGAAATCAGAAAAGCAGAAATTGTTTTGCAAGTACTGTAAAGGGAATGATCATATCATAAAGAACTGTCCAAAACTAGCTGCAAAAGAGGCAAATAAAAAGGAGGCTGGAATGGTTGTTGCAGAAGCCTCTACACCAAAAACAGAGTCTGCTAATCTTGTGCAGGAAGAAGAATGGGCGTTTACTACTGTTTGCAGTTTTGACCCATCTTCTCATGAGCAGTGCATGTCTGTAGTGGACTCAGATGTTTGCCAGTACTTTGACAGTGGGGCGACCAAACATATTACCTCGCAGCGCAGTTTCTTCTCTTCACTCGAGCCTGCCCCTATAGGGAATACTGTCACATGCGCCAACAACTCCTCTTATCCTGTTATGGGAGTTGGTAAGATCATTCTGACTACTACTGATGGTAGTTCTTTCACCTTGTCAGATGCTTTATTTGTGCCAGGGATCAAGAAAAATCTGTTATCAGTTTCTGCATTAGCCAAGATTGGCTCGGTTATGAAATTTGTTGATGACAGATGTACAGTTCATGATCTATCAAATGGCGATGTTATTATTGCTTCTGGCATTTTATGTCGTGGGCTGTATAAGCTCATAGACTATGAAAGATCTGTGAATGATTCGGCATGTGCAGTTCATGATTCTCAGGCTATGTCAGATGCAAAGCTTTGGCATGCACGCTTTGGTCATCTGAATTTTGCTAGTTTGCTACGCGTGCAGAAATCTGATATGGTGTCTTCTTTGCCCAAGCTTGAGGGACCTGGAAAACATGTATGTGAAGGCTGTATTTTGGGCAAAATGCAGCGTTCCTCCTTTCCAAAAAATAGTTCAGTTTGGGCTACGCAAAAATTGAAGCTTGTACATAGTGATGTCTGTGGTCCTATGCAGACACCGTCTTTTGGAAATTACCTTTACTTCGTGACTTTCATTGATGATTTTTCCAGGCATGCATGGGTATATCCACTCAAAACAAAGTCCGAAGTGTTCATGTGCTTCAAACAGTTTTTGGTTTTGGCTGAAAATCTGTCAGCATGTGAAATGGGCACCCTCCGTTCTGATCGAGGGGGGGAATATATGTCTTCTGATTTTAATGCATTTCCGGCTGAACGTGGGATAAAACACCAGTGTACAGTGTCGTATACACCTCAACAGAATGGAGTTGCTGAACGGAAGAACAGGTCTCTCATGGATATGGCGAGGTGTATGGTCAAGAGTCAGGCTTTACCTCATAGTTTCTGGCTTGAGGCTGTCATGTGTGCAGCATATGTACTGAACAGGTGTCCCACTAAAGCGCTGCAGTCTATCACTCCATATGAGGCTTGGCATGATCGCAAGCCATCTCTTGCTCATTTGCGTGTTTTTGGTTGTTTGGCATATGCACTAGTGCCTCAACAACATCACAGAAAATTGGATGATAAAGAAGTAAAATGTATTTTTGTTGGGTACAGTTTTGAAAGTAAAGGCTATCGTCTGTATCATCCACAGACTAAACGCATTCTGGTTAGTCGTGATGTTGTCTTTGTGGAAGATGTTATTCAGCCATTGCTTTCATGTACTAAGGAGACATCTATTAGCTCCAAAGACATGTATGCTACTTTGATGCCTCTTTTTATAGGTGGACAGTCTAGTGCTGGTCCTAATGAGGCAACTTCTCAGCCTTTGCAGGTTTCATATGATGATGCAGATCATTCTATTTCTGATGCAGATTTACATGATGCACTTGTTGATGAGAGAGCTGATATTGAACAGGCAAAAACTATGCCAAAATGGCTGGTGCAGACTTTGCGTGACAGCAATTTAGATGCACCTTTGTCATATCGTACTCGTTCAGGCACTCATAGTGCCTTCTTTGCATCAGATTGCTATGCTATGGCTGCGTCTAGTCTCTGTTGATATATTTAGGTAGTGATGTGTGTGAACACTCTAGGACCGCCGGGGCACTTTTTTCCCTCTTTAGGAGGTTTTTTTCCCCCGGCTTGTATATACGCCTATTGCCCTAATGGGCTACTTATCTTTGTACATTCTCTAGTAATACATTCAGTCTTGTGTGTTGTGCTCCAAGCTTCTTCTTCTTCCTTGTGCTGTTCGCGTGCTTCCGCAGACGTCTAACTCCAACAATTGGTATCAGAGCAGGTCGTTGCTTCTTCTAGGGCGCCGTCGACACTCCTCCGTTTGCAGTCTCAGATTCGCACAAAATTTGGTGAGCATACTCAGGGTGTTTTCGAGATCAAAACCGCTTCGCTCTGTGGTGCCGAAATCGCGATCTGAGCTCGTTTCGGCCTCCGAACGCACTATCGCAGTGCTTGTGCAGGCTATTTCGTCCTTTTGTGCCAAAGGTATATACCAGTTTCTGTTCGCCAGTTTAAGCGTCTCGAAGTCTGCTACAGGTCTAGCAGAACTCGTCTGGGCAGTTCTGTTCAACTTTTTGAGATACAGTCAATTTTCTGCATCAAGGTATTTTAGTCACCGGCCATGGCTGAAAGCAGTGATGTATTCCGTATGTTGGCTGTTGAGGATAAGTTGGATGGTACCAACTACCCATTATGGGCTTATATGATGTGACATGTACTGGTTGCAAAAGGATTGTGGAACATTGTGCAGGGTGTTGAAAGACGTCCTGTTACACCTGTAACAACAGGTACTGCAAATACAGGTGTTGGAGCTGATGAAGATGGTATCGAAGATGATATTCCGCAGATTCCTGTTCGTGCTGCTGTTTCTGTTGCACCTACTACAGAGCAGATTCGTTGGGATGGCAGAGATGCCCAGGCACATGCATTGATAGCTTTGTCTGTCAAACGTGCCATTATTCCTCACATTCGCTCTTGCAGAACCGCAAAGGATGCTTGGGATACACTTACCACTTTGTACCAGGCTAGGAATGAGGCTCGTGTTGCTTACCTCCGAAAACAGTTGGAGAGTGAGCACATGAATGAAGGTGATTCGATGGACAGTTTTCTTACAAAGATCAAAGACCTGAAGGAACAATTGATTTCTGCTGATGAGGTTATACCAGATAGCTCACTTGTGCAGACCGTTCTGAATGGCCTTCCTGATTCATATCAGAGTTTTGCCTCTACTCTTCGATTGATGATGAAAGGCAATCCGAATGCCTTGTCATTTGAGGAATTAGTCTCTGTTCTGTTGCAGGAAGATCAGTCCAGGCAGAACAGGTCCATTATGCGTGTTGCAGATCAAGCTTTCCTGGCTAGTCAGAAGGGCAAAGGAAAATGGAGCTCTTCTACTAGTAAGCAGAAATCTGCAAATGCTGCACAATCGAAGAACCAGGATAAAGATGAGAAGAAATCAGAAAAGCAGAAATTGTTCTGCAAGTACTGTAAAGGAAATGATCATATTATAAAGAACTGTCCAAAACTGGCTGCTAAAGAGGCAAAGAAGAAAGAGGCTGGAATGGTTGTTGCAGAGGCCTCTACACCAAAAACAGAGTCTGCAAATCTTGTGCAGGAAGAAGAATGGGCGTTTACTACTGTCTGCAGTTTTGACCCATCTTCTCATGATCAGTGCATGTCTGCAGTAGACTCAGATGTTTGGTACTTTGACAGTGGGGCAACCAAACATATTACCTCGCAGCGCAGTTTCTTCTCTTCACTCGAGCCTGCCCCTACAGGGAATACTGTCACATGCGCCAATAACTCCTCTTATCCTGTTAAGGGAGTTGGTAAGATCATTCTGACTACTGCTGATGGTAGTTCTTTCACTTTGTCAGATGCTTTATTTATGCCAGGGATCAAAAAGAACCTGTTATCAGTTTCTGCATTAGCCAAGATTGGCTTGGTTGTGAAATTCGTTGATGACAGGTGTACAGTCCATGATCTCTCAAATGGCGATGTGATTATTGCTTCTGGCATTTTATGTCGTGGGCTGTATAAGCTCATAGACTATGAAAAATCTGTGAATGATTCGGCATGTGCAGTTCATGATTCTCAGGCTATGTCAGATGCAAAGCTTTGGCATGCACGCTTTGGTCATCTGAATTTTGCTAGTTTGTTACGCCTGCAGAAATCTGAAATGGTGTCCTCTTTGCCCAAACTTGAGGCACCTGGAAAACATGTTTGTGAAGGCTGTATTTTGGGCAAAATGCAGTGTTCTTCCTTTCCAAAAGATGGTTCAGTTCGGGCTATGCAGAAATTGCAGCTTGTACATAGTGATGTCTGTGGTCCTATGCAGACACCCTCTTTTGGAAATTACCTTTACTTCGTGACTTTCATTGATGATTTTTCCAGGCATGCATGGGTATATCCACTCAAAGCAAAGTCCGAAGTGTTCACGTGCTTCAAACAGTTTTTGGTTTTGGCTGAAAATCTGTCAGCATGTAAAATGGGCACCCTCCGTTCTGATCGAGGGGGGGAATATATGTCTTCAGATTTTAATGCATTTCTGGCTGAACGTGGGATAAAACACCAGTGTACAGTGCCGTATACACCTCAACAGAATGGAGTTGCTGAACGAAAGAACAGGTCACTCATGGAGATGGCAAGATGCATGGTCAAAAGTCAGGCGTTACCACATAGTTTCTGGCTTGAGGCTGTCATGTGTGCAGCATATGTACTGAACAGGTGTCCCACGAAAGCGTTGCAGTCTATCACTCCATATGAGGCTTGGCATGACCGCAAGCCATCTGTTGCGCATCTGCGTGTTTTTGGTTGTTTGGCATATGCATTAGTGCCTGAACAACATCGCAGAAAATTGGATGATAAGGCAGTAAAATGTATTTTTGTTGGGTACAGTTCTGAAAGTAAAGGCTATCGTCTGTATCATCCACAGACTAAACGCATTCTGGTTAGCCGTGATGTTGTCTTTGTGGAAGATGCTATTCAGCCATTGCTTTCATGTACTAAGGAGACATCTGTTAGCTCCAAAGACATGTATGATACTTTGATGCCTCTTTTTACAGGTGGACAGGCTAGCGCTGGTCCTAATGAGGCAACTTCTCAGCCTTTGCAGGTTTCATATGATGATGCAGATCATTCCATTTCTGATGCAGATTTACATGATGCACTTGTTGATGAGAGAGCTGATATTGAACAGGCAAAAACTATGCCAAAATGGCTAGTGCAGACTTTGCGTGACAGCAAATTAGATGCACCTTTGTCATATCGTACTCGTTCATGCTCTCATAGTACCTCCTTTGCATCAGATTGCTATGCTATGGCTGCATCTAGTCTCTGTGATGAGAATGAGCCTGTTTCTTTTGATGAAGCACAAAATTCAAAAAATTGGATGGCTGCTATGCAATCTGAATATGATGCTATAATGAAGAATGGTACATGGTCTTTATGTGACTTGCCTCCTGGCAAGAAGGCCATTGGCACTAAGTGGGTATACAAGCTGAAGCGTAAACCTGATGGTACAGTTGACAGGTAAAAGGCTAGGCTTGTTGCAAAGGGTTATGCGCAGGAAAGAGGCATTGATTTTGATGAGACCTTTGCACCTACATGTCGTATGACTACTGTTCGGAGCATTTGTGCACTTGCAACCCATCATGGTTGGAATGTACATCAGTTGGACATTAAAACAGCATTTCTGAATGGTGACTTGCATGAAGAAGTGTATGTTTTTCAGCCCCGTGGCTTTGTGCAGAAAGGGCATGAAAACCAGGTGTGCAGGTTAAAGAAGGCGTTATATGGTTTAAAGCAAGCGCCACGTGCTTGGTATGAGAAAATACATGCCTATCTGATTGCACATGGTTTTGAGAACAGTCCAACTGAAAGCACCTTATATGTTAAGCGTGCTAATGATGTGCTTTTGATCATTGTTGTCTATGTAGACGACATGCTGCTCACTGGTCCTCTTGAGAAGCATATTGCTGATTTCAAGGCTGATTTGCATGCCTCATTTGAGATGTCTGATTTGGGGCATTTGCATCACTATTTGGGCATTCAGTTTATGCAAGTTGATGGTGGAATGGCTTTGTGTCAAACGAAATATATTGACACATTATTGCAGCGTTTTGGCCTTGAAGACTGTAAGCCTATTGCCACTCCTATGGAGACAGGTTTACGATTGAGTCTTCATGATGCTGGAGATGCATTTGATGTTGTTCTCTATCAGTAGGCTGTTGGATGCTTGATTTACTTATGCATTACTCGGCCAGATATTCAGTTTGCTGTCTCACAGATGAGCAGGTTTATGCATTGCCCAGGAGTCACGCATTGGAAAGCGGTTAAGCGCATCTTTCGCTACTTGAGTGGTACTCGGCTACTTGGGTTGTTTTATCCCAAGGGGGGATCACTACCGCCAGATTTGCATGCTTTTTCTGACTCAGATTGGGCTGGTTGCTATGACACTCGTGTGTCCACCAGTGGTTTTTGCTTCATGCTTGGTAGCTCATGTATATCTTGGTTGAGCAAGAAGCAGCCTACTGTGGCCACTTCCAGTTGTGAGGCTGAGTATAGGGCAGCTTTCACAGCGACTGTTGAGTGTGTGTGGCTCAGATGCCTTATGGCTGATTTGGGTGTTGGCCAGTCTTCTGCCACCACCATCTTCACTGACAGTCAGAGCGCATTGGCAGTTGCGAGGAACCCTGTGTTCCATGCTCGCACTAAGCACATTGAGGTGCATTATCACTATGTCAGGGAGAGGTTCTCTGCTGGGGAGATCAGCTTGGCATATGTGCCCACGCAGGAAAACATTGCAGACCTTTTCACGAAGGCTCTGCCTAGGGAGAAGTTTGAAGCTTTCCGCAAAGCTTTGGGCTTACTTCCTTTTGTGGAGTGATTTCCACATAGCTCGGCACTTCCTTATACATGAGTGCCAGCTCCTTGTTCACCGCATCACTCCCAGGGGGGATTTGTTGATATATTTAGGTAGTGATGTGTGTGAACACTCTAGGACCGCCAGGGCACTTTTTTCCCTCTTTAGGAGGTTTTTTTCCCCCGGCTTGTATATACGCCTATTGCCCTAATGGGCTACTTATCTTTGTACATTCTCTAGTAATACATTCAGTCTTGTGTGTTGTGCTCCAAGCTTCTTCTTCTTCCTTGTGCTGTTCGCGTGCTTCCGCAGACGTCTAACTCCAACAGTCTCTGTGATGAGAATGAGCCTGTTTCTTTTGATGAAGCACAAAATTCAAAAAATTGGATGGTTGCCATGCAATCTGAATATGATGCTATAATGAAGAATGGTACATTGTCTTTATGTGACTTGCCTCCTGGCAAGAAGGCCATTGGCACTAAGTGGGTATACAAGCTGAAGCGTAAACCTGATGGTACAATTGACAGGTATAAGGCTAGGCTTGTTGCAAAGGGTTATGCGCAGGAAAGAGGCATTGATTTTGATGAGACCTTTGCACCTACATGTCGTATGACTACTGTTCGGAGCATTTGTGCACTTGCAGCCCATCATGGTTGGAATGTACATCAGTTGGACATTAAAACAACATTTCTGAATGGTGACTTGCATGAAGAAGTGTATGTTTTTCAGCCCCGTGGCTTTGTGCAGAAAGGGCATGAAAACCAGGTGTGCAGGTTAAAGAAGGCATTATATGGTTTAAAGCAAGCACCACGTGCTTGGTATGAGAAAATACATGCCTATCTGGTTGCACATGGTTTTGCAAACAGTCCAACTGAAAGCACCTTATATGTTAAGCGTGCTAATGATGTGCTTTTGATCATTGTTGTCTATGTTGATGACATGCTACTCACTGGTCCTATTGAGAAGCATATTGCTGATTTCAAGGCTGATTTGCATGCCTCATTTGAGATGTCTAATTTGGGGCATTTGCATCACTATTTGGGCATTCAGTTTATGCAAGTTGATGGTGGAATGGCTTTGTGTCAAACGAAATATATTGACACATTATTGCAGCGTTTTGGCATTGAAGATTGTAAGCCTATTGCCACTCCTATGGAGACAGGTTTACAATTGAGTCTTCATGATGCTGGAGATGCATTTGATGCTGTTCTCTATCAGCAGGCTGTTGGATGCTTGATTTACTTATGCATTACTCGGCCAGATATTCAGTTTGCTGTCTCACAGATGAGCAGGTTTATGCATTGCCCAAGAGTCACGCATTGGAAGGCGGTTAAGCGCATCTTTCGCTACTTGAGTGGTACCCGGTTGGTTTCTATGACACTCGTGTGTCCACCAGTGGTTTTTGCTTCATGCTTGGTAGCTCATGTATATCTTGGTTGAGCAAGAAGCAGCCTACTGTGGCCACTTCCAGTTGTGAGGCTGACTATAGGGCAGCTTTCACAGCGACTGTTGAGCGTGTGTGGCTCAGACGCCTTATGGCTGATTTGGGTGTTGGCCAGTCTTCTGCCACCACCATCTTCACTGACAGTCAGAGCGCATTGGCAGTTGTAAGGAACCCTGTGTTCCATGCTCGCACTAAGCACATTGAGGTGCATTATCATTATGTCAAGGAGAGGTTCTCTGCTAGGGAGATCAGCTTGGCATATGTGCCCACATAGGAGAACATTGCAGACCTTTTCAGGAAGGCTCTGCCTAAGGAGAAGTTTGAAGCTTTCCGCAAAGCTTTGGGCTTACTTCCTTTTGTGGAGTGATTTCCACATAGCTTGGCACTTCCTTATACATGAGTGCAAGCTACTTGTTCGCCGCATCACTCCCCGGGGGGATTTGTTGATATATTTAGGTAGTGATGTGTGTGAACACTCTAGGACCGCCGGGGCACTTTTTTCCCTCTTTAGGAGGTTTTTTTCCCTTGGCTTGTATATACTCCTATTGCCCTAATGGGCAACTTATCTTTGTACATTCTCTGGTAATACATTCAGTATTGTGTGTTTGTGCTCCAAGCTTCTTCTTCTTCCTTGTGTTGTTCGCGTGCTTCCGCAGACGTCTATCTCCAACACTTTCTTCCATACATAAGTACTCACAAGGATTCCTAAGAGAAATCCAAGAAGAGAAGTGGAGACGAGTGCAAGAAACCCATCCCCTATCGAAGAGATAGATGAATCTTAGAAATAGTTCCCCCAAGACATACCCTCCATCTATGACGATGTAGAGGAAGAGCAGCTTAATGTTCTTTCTTGAAACTGCCACAAAACTCAATTTCATAACCTACTTAGCTTCTTGCAATGTGAAATTCCTTTTGGAGGACAACACAAACACGATTTTTACCATTGAGGCTTCAAAGGAACTTGCTGTGTGTGCTTCTCTCCTTCCTAAGGACCTTTGGTGGGCCAAACAAGAGGAGCAAGGAGGAGATGGAGAGAGAGAGAATGATCATTTGAGTCAATGCTCTAAAGAAAATATATGTTATGAACATAGGGGTAAGGTTACATGGCCCTTACATCCCCAACAATCTCCCACTTAAGGAGCAATGTGACCATAAGTGAAAACATATACGAAGAATGATGTAGGACTATACAATAATGTACATGAAGAGTCTGGATCTCAACCCATACCAATCAACCTACACCAATTGCCTCAAACAAAGTGTATCCATGCACCTCAAACTACTCTATACTCATATCAATTAGATTCAAGCTCACATTTGTATGATGCAAGAACTGATGAAGTTCTTGCAAAGCTCCCACTTGTTGTATGCATTTGCCAATCATCAAACAACTAATGAATTCAAATGCAAATGCCCTAATAGCGATTGCAATGTCTGATCTCGAGCATAACCACTCAAACATCAGACTCCAAAATGCTAATGAAACATGTGCTATGTTACACTTTACATGTTCCTCGAGTAGCTTTGATGTGAACCTTTTCCCTATACATGGGCACTTTTTACTCTAGTGTTGGCTAGAGGTTTTTTCCTCATTTACCACATACATGATTCACTCATATGTGCTGGTACTTTGAGGGATATTATTCAACTCTTACTTCAGTACTGTTCATCATTAATAGAGAGAATTATTCCAACCATCCGTCTTCTTTGTGTGTCTTGCTACACTTTTGTTCCTTGTGTGTGCTTCTTGTGTGTCTCTTGCACTTCTACACACACCCAATAGTGGTATCAGAGAGAGTTCAACTCCTTCTCAAGTTTTGTTTTTTTGCATTGCGGCATGCGCACACTTTTAATAGTCAAAATCAACTTCAGAGCATAGAATAGTGATTTTCAACAACCAATAAGCATTTCCATCATTTTCACTGTTGTTCTACCCCATTTTGAAGCCTTTCATGCAATCATAATCGCCATCAAGGTGATGGATTGTGAGCTAAAAATTTAGCATTCATTTCAACTTTCATTGAAGTAAAGATCTTATCACATTTTTGTTCATTAGTGAAATGGTGGGCAACATTGTCTTGTTTGGCATGCTTCAACCTAAAGATAAGCTTGATGGGACCAACTATCCAATGTAGTCTTACACGATGAAACATGTTCTTGTTGTAAAAATACTATGGAACATAGTGGTAGATGTAGATCAAAGACTCAAAGGCTCTTCTACTTCACAATCTATTGTCACAGATGAAGCTTCTCCTTCAAGTATAGTGGTTAATCCTTCTCCTCCTAGACAAGAGCAACTTAGATGGGATGGAAAAGATGCATGGATTGCGCTTTCTGTGAAGCATCTTATAGTTCCACACATCTGTTCATGTTCTACATCAAGATAGGCATGGGACACTCTTACTTCTTTGTATGTTGTGTGTAATGAAGCATGTGTTGAATACTTGAGGAAGCAACTTGATGATGTATGTATGGTTGAAAATGAGTCCATTAATGTGTATGTGACATGCATCAAGGACTTAAAAGAGCAATTGGCAAACATAGATGAGATTATTATGGATGCATCACTCATATCTACATTGTTGAAATGATTACCATAATCTTTTCAAAGCTTTGCCACTACACTTAGATTGGTTGCAAAACAGAATCCCAATATGTATGCACTTGATGAGGTTGTGTCTCTTCTTTTGCATGAAGAGCAATCTAGAGTGAATATGAGTGGTTTGATTGAGGGAACACAAGCACTTTCTATCTCACAAAAAGAGAAAAGTAAGTATGGTTTAGCTTTGGGTTCATCAAAACCAAAGCCACACCTTCCTCTTCCGCTCATTTCTTTGATGCTGATTCACAAAAGAAAAAGAGATGCAAAAATTTTTGGAAGGTTGATCATACTATTGAAGAGTGTAGAAAGCTTGCTAAGTGCAATGAAAAGAAGAAGGAATTGAGCATATCTATTGCTGAAAATTCTTCAAATGCAAAGAATGATGAAGCCAACATGGCTCAAGATTTTTGGGCATGTGTTGTTACATGTCATTTTGGTGCATCATTGCATTACAAATGTATGGTTGTGACTAAGGCTAATTCAGATTGGCTCTTTAATAGGCACTTCAGAGCACATAACTTCATGCAAAAGTTTTTCTGCATCTTTGAAAGATACACCCAAAGGAGGGCATGTGGTGTGTGCAAACAATGTCTCTTATCCTATCATTAGAGTAGGAGAAATTGAGTTTATGATTTCAACTTGAGGTGTGATTGTCTTGAAAAAGTGCATTGTATGTACCCGATATCAAGAAGAGCTTGATTTCGATTCCATTGATTGCCAAAGTTGGACTTCATGTACACTTTGTTGATGATAAGTGTATGGTTCATGATTTTAGCAATGGTGATATTATTGTGATGTCCAGTACATTATGTAATGGATTTTATCACTTGGATACATAGAAGAGGGCAAGCTCAAATGCCTTGGCTATACTTCATCCATGGCTGAAATGGAGCTTTGGCAGGTAAATGCTAGTTTTGATCAACTGAAATTCAATAGTTTTTTTTTACTTACAAAAGAAGGACATGTAAAATTATTGGTTTGCCAACACTTGAGTCCATTGACAAGCATGCATGTGAAGGTTGCATTCTTGGAGAAATCACATTGTGCTTCTTTTCCAAAAAAATTCATACACACACTACGAGAAAATTGTAGCTTATTCATAGTGATGTATATGGTCCCGACAAGACTCCATCTTTTGGGAAGCACGTATATTTTGTTACTTTCATTAATGATGCTACGCTGTTGTCGAGATTTTCTCTTCTCTCTCATTCATGAAGGCCTACAAGAAACACATTCGGTGAAGGTAGCCAGAATTCCCTGAGAAGTCCAAGATGCATCAAGCATGTCAAAGGGAGTTCACATGCAAACTTTGGAAGAAATCAAGCAAATACAGGGTAGCAGTCAAAGCTGATCAAATTTTGGAAATTAGGGCAAAAAATTCAATGCCTCCAAATCACATGAAAATTCATATACTTGTAAAGCCTATCAAAGGAAGTCTATAGCTTGAATTTCACATGGATTTACTAGCAGATTGATATGCCATGTGCATTTTGTAAAAAATATACTTTTTCCACTTAGACCCTACAAAATCTTGTATAGGAAAATTTTTTTAGCCATATGGTTTGGTATGTATAAAGATCATATGTGGCTACATATTAATACAAATTTTCAAGGCTATCAGAGCTTCCCAGGCACCTTAATGCTACCTTACAAACTTCCAAATGTAGTCAAACTTGTATAAGGGAGATTCAGATGGGCATTTTTTCTACATATCCCTAAAGAATACCTTTCAAAACATAGCCCTACAAATTCTCATCTTCATCAAAGGATATTTGAAGGGTCAAGGAGCACAAAATCCAGTTTTGAAGGTCATCGCAGTTTCTTAGAATAAGAAAATTGAAGGCTTGAAGGGCTGCCACACAACAAACAATGATTGAACCATGTTGTACGGTCAGGATGAGCTCACATTCAAGGGTACAGATGTGCGAAAACATAAAGCAAGGAGGATCCACGAGTTTTTTTCATCGGATAAGCCTTTTTTATGATCAAAGATCAATAATGCAAAGTTCGTCCAAAAATAATAGCTTATCTTATCTAAATTGATGTCAACACTGATCTGACGGTCCAGATCAGCCCTAGATCCAATGGTGGAGAATGAATGTGCCTAATCCCCCCCCCCTTTTGCCTTAGATATCATATAAAGAACCAATTCTAGCCATCCATTTGATAAATCCAACGGTTGTAATCAAAAGAAGCTGATCTTAGGGTTGAGAGTTGATTTCTCTAGATCCGACGTGCCAAATTCATTCAAAAAACTATAAAACCCCCCCCCTCTCCAAACTCATAGAGCATCATTGTTAGGCATCCATAGGGACTTTGCTAGCACATGATTTCCTTGAGACAATCACCCTCAGTTGAGCGTGTGAGGATCCAAGGTGGGCTAGTAAGAGCATAGTTCCTAGAATCAATTTTAATTTAGACGTCCAATTTAGAGTAGGATCATAAACCCAATTTCTCTTTCTTTGCTCACCCTCAGTGGAGTGTGTGAGTGAGTTAGAGTTTGTTTTATGAGTCTTCGACTTCTTTAGAAACACATTACAATCCTAGAAAGACATAGGATCAATGAAGTGGAACCTATCCTCTTACGTGTGACATTCGGTTGAATCCTCATGGTGAGAGGGTCATGTGGACCCCCTTTGACTAGTAGAATGCTTATCTTGACATTTCACAATATTCATGTATATGTATGTCATAACAATATCTTTTAATTCATGTCTCTTGTCTCTTGTCTCTTCTCTTAGTCTCTTATATTTTTTTACATGTCTCCTTCTATCTCTTTCTATGTGTGAGAAGGCTCCGCAGTCTTATGTTGAACTAGTAAGGATGATCCATTGATATTGAGAGAAAAATTTTCTATTCATTCATACATCATGACCCACATGCATTCATACCACCCACAAAAACACATGCATATGTTTCAGTTTTGAAAGTGTATAAGAAGCTCCATTCTTGGACCATTCTTCCTTTCAAAATTGATTCATGTGTGTGGTTTTCTTTTTGTTCTCATCATGCATACATCCACAAGAACCCATGCATATGAATTAAATTTTGAAAGTGTATAAGAAGCTCCCATTCTTGGACCATTCTTCCTTTCAAAATTGATTCATGTGTGTGGTTTTACTTTTTGTTCTCATCATGCATACATCCATATGTTCCCCCTTCTCATAATTAAATCATGACATCTCTCCTCTGCATATCCAAATTCATCTTCACCTTCACATTTTTAATCATATAAACCTTCCAACACTCACTAGCTTCATATACTCTGCGTGTGTCGCGACCTGACCCTATCAACCTGGATTGCCACCTCCACATTTGAACCCGACGTGAAATGGTTCTTGGCATTTTCTTCTGATCTTGTTGAGAGGTTGTGATCCATATCCTTTGTTTCATATTTTTCATCCTCATCATGTCATCATCATCATTCTTGAGTGTTGCACTGGATTTCTCACACTATCGTGCACATCTTCGTTGTGAAGTAAACGCATTTGTGAGAGATCTAGAACATCGTGCATCACTTGCTTATTCACATAAGATGGAGGAAGGATTCAAATCCCTTATTGTTGAGAAACAAGGCCAAAGAATAGTCTCTTCTATGTTGAGAGAGAAGGGAAAATTCAATGGCATCAACATTACAAGCTACTTAGATTTGTTTGAAGAGCAAGCTATGATTTTTGGTCTTCCCGAAGATCTTTTGATAACATTCTTTGAATGAATTGTTGATAGCTCTATCATAAACCATGTCACTCAATATGATACTCTTCCTTGGAGCGATTTGAGAAAGGAGATGCTCAAAGAATTCTATCTTGAGGATTATAGCCAACATAATCGGGATGGGTCAATTCATTAAAGCCTAGTAGCTCTATTACTCACTTACAAAATGAGTATATTAGATGCTATGAACAACTTCCTGATGAGGATAAGATAACTTTGGGACATGATCTTGTGATCAATTTTCTTAAGCTTCTTCATCCTGAAACTTGTAGAGAAGTTGAACTGTGATTAGAAGAGCCAAATAAGCACTATGGTCTTACTGAAAATTGGCAAAAAGTGCATAAAGTAGTAGAGGTTGTAGCCCATAGACATCAAAGACAATCCATGCTTTATGAGCAAACTAGTCTTCCTCAAGGTAGCCTTCCACAAGCTAAGGAGAAAGTTAGAGAACAATCCCATTCTATGCTTTTTGACTCTACTCCTATTCCTCAAATGATGGAGCCTAGTCAAGGTTTTAAAGTCGAGCCAAAGAAAAGTGTAGTTGAACAATCTCAAGTGGAAATTCTTACTAAGCAAATGGAAAGTCTTATTGCTACCCAATCCAATTTGGCCAAGACTATAGATGTTTTACAATCTAATTACATCAAAACTTTCCAAAATCAAATGAACCCAATGTCTTTTCAAGAGCCCAATCAACATGTTATAGCTCCCAATCAAAATCCTCAAGTAGCTCCTACTCAAGCATATCAAGTTCTTCCAATGCATAATCCTTCAATGCAGAATCCTCATCCTCATGTGCAAAATCATCAAATGTATCAAAACATGTATCCTCAAGCTTCCCAAACAACTTTTCAAAATTCTCAAAATCAAAATTTTCAAAATCATCAACTGTATACTATGGAAGCTCCTCTTGCACCTCAAGTAGCACATGTTGCTCCTCAAATACATCAATTGCCTTATCAAAATCCCAACTATCCTTTTCAAGCAATACCTTATCAATAAAATCCTCAATTTCAAAATTTTCCAACACAAGTTAATCAAAATCCTCAAAATCCTCAAAATCTAAACGGTTTTGTGCATGGTCCTCATAGGAGTCCTTGCGGTGATTCTCTAGAGCACTTTTTGAGAGATTGTGAACTATTAAAGGCTGCTAAGGAACAACGACTAGTAATAGACATAGACAAGAAAATCAATGACTATCAATCTAGGCTACCTTTGCAAGGAAATTATGGTAAGGGAGGAATGAAAAAACACTATGAAAATATAACCATAAAGGATGTAGGAACTAGAGGGGTGAAACTAGAGGCTCTTGATGAACAAGAAGTAGAATCAAGTAAACCCACAAAAGAAGTTGACTTATCCGTAAAGGCTTTAGTACAAGCATGAGATGAGATTAGGAGAATGACGGCTTGGGAGTCACTGATAGAAGATCAATCTCTTATTTCTCACATATCCAATGTAGAAGAAAAACAAAAAAGAGATGAAACTAAGCCTAGTGAAAGAAGAGTGACTCAAAAACAAACCTCAGAGGGAATAGAAACAATCATAGAGGAAGGAGAAACATCACAACCCAAAGATAAAAAACAAGAATCACGACCCAATGAACAAAAACAAGAGGAGAAACAAAAAGGTAAGAAGACAAAGCAAAGAAAAACAGAACCAAAGCCTTAAAAGAAACAAGAACAATGAAAACAAACTCAAGACCAAACACAAGAACATGAACAAAAACAAGATCCTGAGCAAAAACAAAAGAAACCAAAGAGAAAACCTAAAGCCATCTTGATTTCAGAAATTGAGAAAAAAATAGATCCTATGGAGATTTTAGATGACATTTTGCTTAAGAGTCAAGTGACTATGTCTTAAGAACAAGTTTTCTCTATTGGAAAGCCTGTTTTTAAAGATAACTTTATCAGCCTAATTAAAAGGAAGAGGTTTCTACTTAATCTAGATACTGAGATGCAAGATTCTCTAGATCAAGATCAAGTTATGAATGAAGCCTTAAACTTTGATGAATCTGATGAAGAGAACTTTGATGATGATGAAATAAATGTTAATAAAAATTTCTTAGGACCTATTCAACCTGACCATGAAAGTCATGAAAACAATCCTGAAAGTCACTATAAAAGAAAATTTTGGTATAGAGGTACATCAGAGATACATGTTAAAATAGGAAATGATAAGAACGTTATCATTGTAAATGCATTATTAGATTCCGACTCCAAAATCAATGTGATTTCAAGAGAAGTCTATGATAAATTTTGAGGCCCATAGATAAAGATTGTGAATGGCATATGAGAACTATAGATAATGGTGTAGGTAACATGTATGGAGCTTGTGCTAGTGTGCCCATATCTACAGGAGGAATCACAGAAGAATTTCACTTTTTTATTCAAGATAATTGCTCCTATGAAGTTATCTTAGGTCAACCCTTTATTTGTGACACTCGTATGGAAACTAAAGCCATGGATGATGGGTCTACCTATGCTAGAATTAAGTATAAGGATGGAATATCACTTCAAGTCATGATGGTAGGAGTGAATCATCTTGGGAATTGATTGTCAATTAGAAAGAAACCTATTGTTACTCAAGGTCATGAGCATGATTACAGTGATTGTGCACCCTGATTCATGTTTGGAGCTACATACGATCAAAAATTTGGATCGAATCCATTGTTGAGTGGGACAACGGTGGACATTAGATTGACATCTCACAACCAACCTGTTGACAACATGATTTCTCCTGCTTCATCTACATTTGTATCCGCATGAGTGCATCTCCATTTTGTATCCAGGAGGCACTCCATTTCTAGTCTATTTCCATTTTATATTATATTTCCTTTGTATTTGGGTACCTTGCCATGTGCTTCTACCAGTTGTATTCATTCTCCTTTTAGGAGAATTATCCCACATATGATGTACTTTTGAGAGCCCCTCCCAAATCTATATAAGGAGGGCCTATCCCCTCATTTGTACTTGGTTAGAAGCTTGAGGAGCCTACTCCATGCTCTTGGCAAGCTCATTTCTAATCCACATGAGTTTACCCATTTCATGGTCTACTCATTTTGTGACTCACACATTCTTTGTTTTGTGAGAGTACTTTATTTTTCATTTTTGTTCCACGTGCATACTCTCTACATGGTATCAGAGCACTAGGTGGAGGTCTTAGTGGTGGTTTGGTGGTTGTTTTGTTGGTGGTGCTAGTAGAGCTTGGTGGTGTGGCTATCCAATCATTGGGAGAGGTCCCTTTTGCCATCATTTTAGGCTCTTTGGGCCTCATTTTGACCATTTTCCCACCCTCCCATCCCTATCATCTATCAATTTTGCACTCAATTTACCACATTTTCCCTCCTCCCACCCTTGTTTTTGGTGTCTTTTGAATGTGTTTTTCTATCTTTCCTAACCATTGTGGATGCACTTGTGACACATCTTTGTAGTGTATATGGTTCTAACCCGTCTCGTGACTCATTTCATTGTTCTGTTGATCATATCTCTTGTTGTTGAACACCTTAATTTTCATTTTCATTGGGTGCCTTATATACTCTATCACACTAGGATAATTGAATGATTTCATGTAATTGGTAGCATTAGGAAATAGTCACAACGATAATCAATAATTGTCCATCATCTTGCATTACTCATTTTGTGTCTCATCATTCCCGCCATCTTTGTGCCTGGTGGAGTGCCCTACTCACTGCTCAGACAACCAGATCGGCTCACTATTTCATGTTGCTTTCGACGGTGAGTCAGGTTCAGGAAATACATTGTTTTGTCCACAGTCGATCGCTGCAGTCTGCCATGACAATGCCACAAATCGCCCAAAACATTGAGTTCTTTCAGTCCTTCCTCTCTGAGCGGTGAAGCTCCAAACGCATCCCCAAACACGGCACTTTCTTTTGTCATTGCTAGAATGTGAGCACGCCATCTTTACCACAGTTGAGTGCTAGGCCAGAGACACATGCAATAGGCGAGGTCTCCAGGTTCTTGATGGCTAAAGCTTCCGTCAAGTCTTCTCAAGGCATTTTCGGGAATCCTTCGTCTGTGTATGGCACAATTCTTCTTTGATTCTACTAATGCTCTTGCTGCCAGTGGATCCTCTGAAAAGTTCATAGAGTCAGAAGTGCCTCAACCATAACTGTATCAGAGAGAGAGACTGAGCAACTCCGCCATCTCTTGTCTGTAGCAGAGAGAGAGAGAGAGAATAAGCTGCTCCAACTGTTCACTTGTGTTCGGTAGCAAGGCCTCAGAGGTAGCTTTCATCAGGACGTCGAGATCACCGACTGCTCTTCCAGAGTAGAAGCTGCAAATGCTGAAACGAGGGAACGCAATATTCCCACATTGAAAGGTAACACTTGTCGAGCAGCGGAAGTAGAAATCGAGACCGCACGCTGCCTGTGCTGCAGAACTTTCTGCACCTTCAGAGAACCAAGAAACATGGAGGTTTGCAGCTGAGAACCTGCCATCGCAACTTTCATGGGAAATGCAAAACCCTAAACGGTGTCAATTACAAATTGCCAATCAAAAAGACTATATTCAACGGATTGAACAGCGGCACCTCATTTCTCTCTGATGGAGAAAGAAGAGAGAAAAGATCGGGGGGCTACGTGGATTCATCCCTTGCCACCATTGATTCCATTCTATGAGGCCGCCATTTTAATGAAGCAATACAAAATCTACCAACTGACGCACTCAGAGAATTCTGCCATCTCCTCAGAACTAGCTGTAGGCTGTGAGCGCACCACTTTCATTTTGAATTTGGTATACTATTTCTGGTGCCTTGTCAAGTGACCACCCACTCTGAACCGAACTGAGGGGAGTGGGATTTTCTTGCATGATCTCAGCCAGATTCAACGTTTCTTGATCAATGGTTTGATGAATGTGCATTATTCCCAAATGCAAGATGACATGCATGTGGTCTATGTTTGGATGCAATATCTTCATAAAGAAAAACGAGTCTTGACTTAAATGATTGACTCACTTACATTACATTATGGAAAAGGATCGTTGAAGTTCCCAAATCCTTTATTTTTATACAAAGTCTTTTGCTCTACTTGCCACCAATTATATAACCCTCATTATTATTTACCACATTGTATTTTCTAAGGGTACCCACCCTTAATTTTGGCACTTTCATAAAGGGATTTTTGTTGTATTCTCAAAGGGTTGTAACCCTCTTCCTCAAGGACACAATATGGCACTACTCAAAGAGTCACTTCCAATGGTTTAACCAAACCTTATTTACCACTATTTGGCATAAAGTGCCCTCCCCTTTTTGTAACTCCCATATAAGAAGAAGGTGTTTTGTGTGTGCATACTTGTGGGTTGGAGGCTACTCTAAGCCCACCCACAAGATCTCTCCAAGTGTCTAATCCTACTCTAAGACTCAATTGGTGTGCAACGGGCTAATCTAAGCCCCCTCCTCTCGCATCAACTTCTCTTGGTGTTGTACAAGTGTAGGGCTACTCTAAGCCCCCCCCTCCCCAAGAATTTTAAGTCTGGTATCGAGTCGTTCATTTCAAGCTTTGCAATTATTTTGAAGCAGTATTTTTGGCAAGTATATTTGATAGTGTTTCTAAACACTTTACCCTCAAAGCTTTGTAAGGACCAAAAGTGAAGGTAGCTCATCATCTATGGCTAACTTCTTACCCTCTTTCACCCCTATTTTTATGCCTAAGGATGAACACCTCAATGGACAAAATTACAATTTATGGAAAGATGTCATGCGTGCCTATCTCTACACGAATCTCCTTTATGAGGTAGTAGATGGGTCAGACACCGAACCCAATAGGGATACCAACTTAGACAATTGGCATGTGTGGAATGTCAAGGACAAACGAGCTTTAGGTCAGTTGTTACTTGCTTGTGACGAATTGACGAAAGGACATATCACGTCCTGCAAGACATCCAAGGATGCTTGGAATACGTTAGCCGCTTTGTATGAAGACAAAACCCCTTCGAAAATATATGCATTAGAGGCCGAGTTTCATAATTTGACAATTAGGCCACACGACACAATTACCAAGGTCATAGCCCATTTGAGGACTACCAACGTAAATTAGCACTATGTGGTAGGTAGATCTCTAGTGAAGACATGGCCATTAGGCTTTTTAACAAGTTACCTAAGTCATACGAGACATTTGTCACAACTTTGTATAATCTCGGCCAAGTCTTATCTTGGGAAGAGGTTCGTCGACTATTGCTCCTTCACGACTCGCGAGCCAAATTGACTTCCTCACAAGAGTCAGCCATGAAGGCCAAAGGCCCATTCAATAAGGGCAAAACCACAAGTCATCATGCTAGCAATGCATCTAAGCAAGGATTGCATAATTCATCGAAGAAGTTCAACTATAATTTTTGTGGACAATCAGGATACTTAGAAAAGTTTTGCTATGAAAAGAAACAATCATCGAAGGCTTCTACGTCTATGCAAGCATCCAAAGGATCCCAACATAGATCCCACTGCTCCAGTGAGGAACTCTTCATCTCCACAGAAGCCAATGCACTAGTTACTTCTAGCTCCCCACATGAGTGGATCTTTGATAGCGGAGCTACCTCCCATATGTGCAAAGACAAGGACTCCTTTTAGAAACTCGAAGAGCACACGGGAGAAGTCTATCTTGGCAACAACAAAAGCTTACCCATCGAAGGAAAAGGAAAAGTTCAAAAATTACCAACAATCAGGGAGAATGCAAGTCTTTATCCAATGTTCTTTTTGTTCCAATTTTATGTATGAATCTACTTTCCATCAAGGCCATTACAGATCAGGACAAACAAGTATGGTTTGATAACACCTCAGTTAAGGTAGTTGATCCCCATACAAAGGATGTCATTGCTCAAGGTATTGAAGAAAAGGGCCTCTACAAATTATCTTGCTTTGTATCCAAAGAATCAACCTCAAGTTTGTGGCACCAAAGGTTTGGCCACACTTCTTACTTATCAAAAATCTCTTCATCCCAACTTGTGAAGGGATTGCCTAGATAGGGCAACTTACTAATGTTTACCAAGCTTGCACCCAAGGCAAGCAACATAGGGCCCCAGTTCCCAAGGAAGCTTCAACACGAGCGAAGAACCCTCTAGCCCTTATCCACATGGACTTATGTGGACCAATGAACACCCCATCCCTGAGTGGATCCCTCTACTTTTATCTTCTAGTAGATGACCACTCTCGCTATATTTGGGTGTACTTTTTGAAGTCAAAGGCAGACACATTCTCTAAGTTTCAAACTTGGATCAAGGAAGTTGAGAATGAAGCTTCAACTAAAGTTAAAACCATCAGAACAGATGGAGGTGGTGAGTTTATCAATCATGACTTTGATAACTTTCTCAACCAGAAAGGGATCAAAAGACAAGTCACTCAGCCTCATATTCCATCCCAGAATGGAGTAGCTGAAAGGAAGATACACAGTGTAATGGAACTGGCACGAACAATGCTTCATCACAAGGATCTACCCTACAAGTTCTGGGCAGAAGCTGTGCATACTGTTGTTCACATTCTTAATCGAGGATTTACAAGTGCATTACACAACAAAACACCCTTCGAAGCCTACTATGGAAGAAAAAAAAATGTGAATTACTTTTGAGTCTTTGGTAGTGAAGCTTTTATCCATGTACCAAAAGAAGATAGAAACAAGTTACAATCAAAGTCCAAGAAACACATATTCATAGGGTACAGTGACCAATCAAAGGCATACCGTCTATATGATATGGAAAGCCACTCCATTACCATTTCGAAGGATGTGATCTTCAATGAAGCCTCCTCATACTCAAGAAAAGATTCAAGTACAAGTCTTAGTCCACCTATCTACACTTCAGAGGGGGACTCAATATTTCCAAAACTCCAACTCAGGAGCCAGTACGTCACAACAACCACGCTGATCTCAAAGGCTTCTTGATAAGCAACAACGAGAACAAAGTCATTATGTTAATTATGCTCTACTGCACCAAATTCAGCAAATTCCAGAGCCATCTAGCTACAAAGAAGCTCAAGGCCAACCAGAGTGGGAAGAAGCTATGCAAGAGGAATTGGATGCAATAGCAAAGAACAAGACTTGGACATTAGTTCCCAAACCAACCAACCATTAGTCATAGGAGTCAAATGGATATACAAAGTCAAATACAAGTCTGATGGCACTCTAGATAAATATAAGGCAAGATTAGTTGCTAAGGGATACAAGCAACAACATGGCATTGACTATGAAGAAACCTTTGCTCCTACTACAAGATTCACAACCATAAGAATCATCTTAGCACTAAGTGCTCATTTTAAGTGGCCCATTTACCAGCTTGACGTTAAAAGTGCATTCCTCAATGGAGATCTTCAAGAAGAAGTATATGTTGAACAACCTAAAGGCTTCAAGTTCAAAGACAAAGAAGATCAAGTCTACAAGCTTCAGAAGGCACTTTACGGACTCAAGTAACCTCCCAGGGCCTCGTATGAAAAGATTCACAAGTTCTTTGAAGACAACGGATTTCACAGAAGCAATGCTGATGCTAATCTCTATATCTATCAAAAGGAGTCTTTAGTAGCCATTATCATTCTCTATGTAGATGACTTGATCTTGACAGGCTCAGACAAAGAACGCATCCATTTTAATATCACACAGCTTCATCTTGAGTACTCTATGACAGATCTTGGCTTATACACTACTTCTTGGGTATGGAAGTTTGGCAAACAAAAGAAGGTATATTTCTATCACAGAAGAAGTACTGCTCTGATCTACTTTCCAGATATAATATGGACCAGTGTTGCTCAGTTTCTACACCACTTGATCCTAACATCAAGCTTACACTGGAGGATTCATCATCACTTGTGGATGTGCATACCTATCGACAACTTGTTGGCTCATTACTCTATCTTGCCAACACTAGACCAAATATTGCTTATGCAGTTGGTATACTCAGTCAGTTTGCATATCAGCCTAATCAGACTCATTGGGATGCTTCTTAGAGACTACTTCGTTACCTTGCCCTCACCCGACATCATGGTCTTTGGTACAGAGGGGGCATCGAACTCGCCGGATATTCCCATTCAGATTGGGCTGGTGATCGTGATTCTCGATGGTCTACTTCTGGGTATATATTATTGCTTGGCTCAGGACCTATCTCTTGGGCAAGTAAGAAACAGCCTCTAGTTGCACTATCATCTATCGAGGCCGAGTACCGAGCATCGAGCTTTGCAGCATGTGAGGCCATCTGGCTTCGATGTTTATTATCTGACATTGGTGTTTTACACGATACTCCGACATGTCTTCGCACGGACAACCAGTCAGCCTTGGCCATCGCCAAGAATCCAGTGTTCCATGCTCGGACAAAGCACATCGAGATCCAATACCACTTCATTCGCGAGAAGCTCATATCTCAGGAGATTACTCTGGAGTAGTGTACCTCTCAGGAGAACTTGGCAGACATGTTCACGAAGGCTCTACCGTCGGTTCCGCTTCAGTGCTTGATGGACCTCTGCAGAAATGGAGCTGCAAAGGGGTTGTTGACAACATGATTGCTCCTACTTCATCTACATTTGTATCCGCATGAGTGCATCTCCATTTTATATCCAGGAGGCACTCCATTTCTAGTCTATTTCCATTTTATATTGTATTTCCTTTGTATTTGGGTACCTTGCCATGTGCTTCTACCAGTTGTATTCATTCTCCTTTCAGGAGACTTATCCCACATATGATATACTTTTGAGAGCCCCTCCCAAATCTATATAAGGAGGGCCTCTCCCCTCATTTGTACTTGGTTAGAAGCTTGAGGAGCCTACTCCATGCTCTTGGCAAGCTCATTTCTAATCCACATGAATTTACCCATTTCATGGTCTACTCATTTTGTGACTCACACATTCTTTGTTTTGTGAGAGTACTTTACTTTTTATTTTGCTTCTGCGTGCGTACTCTCTACAAACCTGTACAATAGTTTGTCACTTTATTTTCCACATTCTAGATTAGATTTTCTTCATAAGAGTCAATTGTCCAAGTCTTTTATCCAAAAATCCCAAAAAAATTATAAAACCAACAAAATCATGGAACATGATGAGAACATTGAGCATGTGATTGAGACATCTCATTGTTTCTCTACTCTCAAGGAGTTAGAGTTATGCCTTCAACAAAGTTCTAATTCCCATATTATTCTTATTTCTTCCCTTGATGAGTATGCTCTAATTCAAGAGTATGCTCTCAATGTTGACAAGTGCTCAATATTTAACCAAACACATGATGGCTTAGTGGAAACAAAGTACAAAATTATAGACAAAAAAATCAAACCCAATTATCCCAAGGAAGTAATGAAAAAATTATTGATGTGAAAAACGATCCAATGCTTTGAGATAAGAAAAACATAGGACATACATTCACGGATGAGACAATCAAACAGGTGAAAATTCGTAGAGATGATGACATTCTTTTGCCAGCAGAGAGAGATAAATTTGACAGAGTCATACGTAGCCATGGAAAAGCCTTTACTATGTATCCTCATGAGATTGGTTGCACATATCCTAAGCTACTTATGCTCCAAATGAGCTAACTACACAACATCAACACCAAGGTCCATATGATGACTACGCTCTTATATAGTGTCATCACAATGCTTTACATAAGCATCCATATCATGCGCTAAATGAACATCATCCAAAATGTGCTCCACATGTACATCCATGTGATTAGTAAAACCATGCTTTATGTAAGCATCATGGGCATCCAAAGCATGATCTACATAAGCATCTCTCTGAGCATCTAAATCATGTCATACATGTGCATCATGAGCTTCATTACATCTATTTGTAGGTAGACAAAATGAGACATCACTAGTCTCACACTGCACAAAAGGTTGAACTCCCACAAGGACGAGATTGTCTTTTACATGGAGTACATGCAATGGATACATGTGCCCAATTTTAGCACCTATGACAAGCATAAGTTGTCCTAGCTGCAACTTGAAATGATGCTCATCGAGGAATGCATAACATTTGCTCTCTTGCAATTGGCTAACTAAAAAAAAACATAGGCAATAAAGGCACATAATGTACATGTATAAGTGTATATGATGCACCACTATGTAGCATAAGGCATACATCTTGTGGTGTATGATCTTGATGGGACCCTTCCTTTTTATCGACCTTAGACTCGCAATCCAATGACAAAGAAGAAGACACTATTACTAATTCAGAGTAAAAATGGACATGGAGAGAGTGGGATATTCACGAGCCAACCATGTACCCTCTCATATAATTCTCTCTCTCTCTCTCTCTCTCTCTCTCCATATGATGGAAATTCCAAGTGGCTCCTCACAAGGGTGCCACATTGCATTCATATGAGAGCTAAACATGCAAGTCTCAAAGGTTGGGTTCACACCTCTTTCTTGGAAGCTCCCATGTAACATCTCCTTCCTCTTAAGTCCATTTTTGTCCTCAAAAATGGTGTTGAGAGAAACTTACTATGATAGGTGCTCCCATTGAACCCCATGTATCCGATGTACATGGTCATATCTCCATGGTGTTTCCTCGTTTCCTTCCCTTACGAAGACTCTTGGGAAGGGAAAGTAAAGGCAGGAAACCATCTCTGAAGGGAGATAACCCGCTCCCATGTGGCACTATCTTTTGAACTATCTTTCCACTTTACTAGGAACTCTTTGTATAGGTGACTTCTCTTTGTAGCTTGGACTTTCTCATGCTGCAATTTTATTGGATAAGGAACTCTTGGTTGAAACCCGTACATGAGCATAAATGGAGTATGCCCATGAAAGAGTGCTTGGCACTATTATATGAAAACTCTACTATAGGTAAGTACTCTTACCAATCAGTTTTACTTTCATTAACATATGCTCAAAGCATTTCTCCTAGGATTTGGTTAACCCTCTTTATTTGCCCATGTGTTTGTGAATGCTTGACCATGCTCACGCTAAGTTTAGTTTCCAACCTCTTGAAGTCTAATCTCCAAAAGTGGCTAGTAAACTTAGCATCTCAATCTTAAACAATGTCTGATGAAAACCATATAATCGGTATTCTTAACAAATAATCTAGTCAACTTAGATGTCTTCACTATGCTACATGTTGGAATAAACATAGCCATTTTAGTTAACCTATCCATGATTACCTAGATTGAGTCATGCCTTCTTTGTGTCTTAGGTAATCCTACTATAAAATCCATGGAGATACTCTCCCACTTCCCATTGGAATATCAAATGGGTGGAGTATACCTCCTATCCTCCATTTGTTAACTTTATTGACTTGGCATTTTGTGTATTGAAGCACGTACTATGGGACATCCTTATGAATTCCATGCCACTGCCTCTTAACAAGAACTTAAGTCTTGTTAACTCATGGGTGTGTCACATTAAGTGTCATTATACTCATGCAATATATGTCGTCTCATCTCAAAATCTTTAAGGACACACACCTTACCTTTATATATCAGATATCCACCATGGATATTGTAATTCTTCCACTTGAATCCTTCTTGACTATCCATTGATACTGCATCCTCATTGGAAACACCTGTATCAGGATCCTCTTTCTCTATGGCTTTCCAAATGTCGGAATATGCAAGATCAAACCTGCATTTCCTTCTTATGGACTCAAGTAGCTCACTATGATCTGAGTAAAACTCAATTAATTGAACATAGGCACGCAGTTAAACGAGTCAAACACCACATTATACTTTTCCATCCTATAGCTAGGGGGCTCATATTCAAACTCTTGAAGGGTCTTTGCCCAATGGGCCTTACGACCTTTAAGGTATGTTTCATAAGAGATCTACTTAATTCTCTCTTGCTCAAACACAATTGTAACCTTGGAACCACATAATTAATACAAAAAATCTTCGAAGCATGGAAAATTGCATACAAATCCTTCTCATAGATGGAGTAATTCTTCTAAGCCAGTTCTAGCATTTTACTCTCAAAAGCCACTGGTCAACCATCCTAAATTAGAATCGCTCCTATAGTAAAATCACTCGCATCAGTCTCAAACACAAAGGGTTTCTTGGGATCTGCCATATGTAAAAGTGGAGTTGTAGCAATCTCGACCTTCAACCTTTCCATACTTTGCTTATTTTTGTCTCCCCAATGGAAGGTTTTCCCTTTCCCTTTAAGCTGTTGCATCATCAAGATAACAATTTTGGCATAGTTCTTGATGAATCTACGATAGAAGCTTGACAAACCTAGGGAGATCTAAATCTCTTCTAGGTTCCTAGGATGTGGCCATTCCATAATATCCCGTACTTTATCATGATCCATCTGGATTCCATATTGGGAGACTATGCCCAATGTATCTAACCTCTATTTTGAAAAATTCACACTTTGATTCCTTCGCAAAGAGTGAATTTTCCCATAAGATTTGGATAGATCATAATATCATCTACCAAGTATACTACAAACTGACCTAAATATGGCCATAAAACACTATTCATGAGCTTCATGCAAGTGGTGGGAGCATTGGTGAGAACAAATGGTATCAACAAAAATTCATAGTGTCCATATCTAGTCTTAAGAGGAGTTTCAAGGAAATCCTCTGCCTTGACTATAATCTGATGCTATCTTGACCTAAGTTCAATATTGGTAAAATACCTAGCTCGATGTAACACATCAAATAGCTCTACCAACCTACGCATTGGAAACCTATTTCTTATTATTACTTTGTTTAATGCTCTATAATCTATACAAAATCTCATACATCCATCTTTCTTTTTGACTATGAGCATTCGTGATGCCTAAGGTGAGTTATTAGGTCTAATGAAGCCTTCATCTAAATAATCCTGAAGTTGCTTCTCTACATCTTACTGTTAAGATACACTAATCCTATAATGTGTCTTGCAAATAGGGTTAGTTTTAGTTATTACCTCAATGGTGTGGTCAATCTCCCCTCTCTATGGTGGTAACCATCTAGGAAGTTTCGTGGGAAAAATATCTTTAAATTCAAACATTAAATTCTTAAAACATTTGACTACACACTCTTGCAAAAATGAATAATGGAAATTCATGTCTTTATTTCCATTACTATCATGAAAATATACATCAATGAGATGTCTATAAAATGCTCAAAATCATAACCATACAAAAAAGAAGAGATGTTGTACATGCTGAAAATGAAACAAAATATCTAACTCTAAAGATGAGATGAGAGGTGAACTAGGTGCATCTCTCTCTCTCTCTCTCTCTCTCTCTCTCTCTCTCTCTCTCCCTAAATACAAAATCTAATTTCATTCTTCACAAACTCAAGAGTGTTAATTCTAATAGTTGTGCTTAAGTGTGTCTTCCGACTCCCAAAGCCACTCTATGCCTAACACAAGGTCTATCCTCTCCATATTCATAATTTGGAAGTCCACTTGATTTGTGTATCCATGTATTTGGGCTTCCAAATTGGACACCGTAGTGCCCCATCTCCTTTTATCCTTGCCCTGCATTATAGGTACGACATATTTATGTGCACTAGGTAGTTGAAATATTTCAATAGTGATGTATGTGAACATACTTAGGACCATTGGGGCACTTTTTTCCCTTTAGGAGGTTTTTCCCCCCAACTTGTATATATGCCTATAACCCTAATGAGTGACTTAACTTTGCACATTCACTTGGTAATACATTTAGCATTGTGTTGTGCTCCAAGCTTCTTAGTCTTCCTTGTGTTCTTTGTATGCTTTTCTAGACCTCAAACTCCAAGAATTGATATGAGAGCAAGTTGCTGCTTCATCTATGACATTGTCAACACCCCTCCGGTCACAATCTCAAAATCATATGAAAATTGGTGAGTTTGTTTCGGCCTTTGGATGCACTATCACAATGACCATCTAGGCAATTTTGTCCCTTTATGTCAAACATATATACAAGTTTCGGTTCACCAGTATAAGTGCATCAAAGTCTACTACATGTTTTTGCATAAGAAGTCACTACCCATGATTGAAAGCAATGATGTATTCCGTATGTTGGTTGTCGAGGATAAGTTGGATGGTACTTATTACCCATTATGGGCATATATGATGCATCATGTATTGGTAGTAGAAGGGCTATGGAATATTGTGCAAGGTATTGAAAAACATCGTACTACACCTACAAATACAGTTATTGAAGGTGATGCAGATGGCATTGAAGATAATGATCTTCAAATTCTTGTTCATGTTGTGGTTCATGTTGCACCTACTATAGAGAAACTTCATTGGGATGGCAAAGATTCTCATGCACATGCATTGATAGCTTTGTTTGTCAAATGTGCTATTATCCCTCACATTCGCTCCTACATAACAACAAAGGATGCTTGGGATACACTTTCCAATTTATACCAAGCAAGAAATCAGGCTCGTGTTGCTTACCTCCGAAAACAATATGAGATTCTATGGAAATTTTTTGGACAGAGATCAAAGGTTTGAAGGAGCACTCAATTTATGTTGTTGAAGTCTTTCCAGATAGTTCACTTGTGCAAACTGTTCTTAATGGTCTTCTAGATTCATAACAAATTTTTGTTTCTACTCTTCGATTGATAATGAAAGGCAGTCCAAATGCCTTAACATTTGAGGAGTTAGTCTCTATTTTGTTGCAAGAAGATCAATCCAGACATAATAGGTCAATTATGTGTGAGCTTTCTTAGCTATTCAGAAGGGCAAAAGAAAATGGATCTTATCTACTAGTAAGTAGAACTTTGCTAATACTGCACAATTGAAGAAGGAAGACAAAGATGAGAAGAAGACAAAAAAGCAAAAATAGCTTTAAAAATACTATAAGGGAAATGATCATGTCATAAAGAGTTGTCAAAAACTAGTTGCAAAAGAGACAAAGAAGAAAGAGGCTAGAATGGTTATTGTAGAGGCCATTTGCATGTCTTTGGCTGTCTACCATATGCTTTGGTGCCTGAACAACAATGCATGAAATCGGATGATGAAGCAGTAAAATGTATCATTATCGGGTATAGTTTTGAAAGCAAAGGCTATCACTTGTACCATCCACATACTAAATGCATTTTGGTTAGTCGTGATGTTGTTTTTGTGGAAGATGCAATTCAACCATTACTTTCATGTACCAAGGAGATATTAATTAGCTTCAAGGATGTGCATGATACTTTGATACTTCTTTTTATAGGTGGATAGTCAAGTACTGGTTAAAATGAGGCAATGTCTTAGCCTTTATAGGTTCCGCATGATGATGCAGATCATTCCATTTCTGATGCAAATTTATATGATACACTTATTGATGAGAGAGCTGACATTGAAGAGGCTAAGACTATGCCTAAATGGCTAGTACTTTGAGGAATAACAAAGGTTTTTTTCCCCCAACTTGTCTATACTTATAACCCTAATGGGTGACTTATCTTTGTACATTCACTTCGTAATAGATTCAGTGTTGTGTTGTGCTCCAAGCTTCTTCTTCTTCCTTGTGTTGTTGGTGTGCTTCCACAGACCTCAAACTCCAACAAAAAAATTTTAATTTCTTGATCGGAGTGTAGTTTATGAACTTATGAGTGGTGTAACATGTATGCTCTATGTCCTCATGCATTACTTCCACCTCCTTACAACTAGAGTTATCATGTATTGGAAGTGTTTGCACAAGGTGGACCACCTTTTTGCCCTTGTTAAGGACCATACTAGTTCTTGGTCCTCCTTTCTTCTCTTCTCCCTTACAAAGTGGACAATCCCATTGCGCATGATTAGGAGACCAACACCCAAAGCACATGTTTTCTCTCTTGGCCCTTGCATATTGTTCAGTGGGTAATTTTGGCCCTCGTGGTTTTTGTTTCATTATAAAGAATTTATTTTTCCCCATTACTATCTTTTTCTTAAACTTTGTAGTGCTAATAGTTTTTGAGGGGCTAATTTGTCACATGAGTATATTGAGGACAATTATGATCCTCATATATATGTGCATAGTTGATCGCCTACTCAAACATTTTAGTATGCACTTTGATGGGATCAAAGAATGGTAGCATTTCATGCATATGTTCATTCTCTATAATCATGCATCCTAATGCAAAGTTTATAGTTGCTGAGTGTTTGATAATCGATCTCTACCCAAAATCATTTTTTCTTCCATTCCCTCTTCATCTAATGAGAAAATTTTCTAATGAGACTAGACCTTAGTAATATTGTGGTCTCTGCTATGCCTGTTATCCCTTTTCCATCAACATCAATGTGCACCTTGATCACATGTTTCAAAATCCAAAACTATTCTCAAGAGGTTTTGCAATCAAGTGAGCATTAAGAGACCCATCCCATCACTTTTCCCTTGTGATGGGCTTGGGCTTTGAATGCTTACTTGATGAATATTCTTTCAATGGCCTTTCATGATAATGGTTGAGATATGGGACAAAAGCCTTTCCATCATTTTTGTCATTTTTGTTTTCTCATTATCAAAGTAACCATAAAAGTTAAGAAGGACATTCATGTTACTCAATACTACTTTTTTTTTGAAGTTTGATCTTTGATCTATGCTTTCATGACACTTGAAATTTGAAAGAACAACACACACACCCAAAAGATCCCCTTTATCCCTCAATTTCAAGAGCTAATGTTAAGCCAATCTGCAAGTACTGAATCTTGAACCTTCAATCGAGGGTTCCAATGTGTTTATGAGTACACACATACACACACCTCGGAAGAACCCAACAACTACTTGTACCCATGTTAAAATTGATATAAATGTAAGGTCGAGAAAAGCAAGTTTTAAGCATATTTCTCTCAATTTTGAAGGAAAGTGTGAGCATGACTTCTCCATCAAACTCTTATGATAGAATACCAATAGATGTAGCGGAATCTGGTTAGTGGAGTACATCACTTTCTTCTAACTCTTCTCTTGGGCTGGGCACATAATTAGATGAACCACCGAACACACTCTTCTTACGAGGTTGGGTGTGTCTTTCTAAATTCCTTGTACTCTTAAAAAAAAAAAAAAAAAAAAAACCTCGATATAAATTCTCATATAATTTTCTCGTGATACCACATGGCTTTGAATTTATAGTTTTTTTGTCAATGTTACACCATGATGCGTCAAGAGGCCATCGGACGTTCGGATGCAGTCCTATTGTACAAACATTCATATTTCAGCTACGTGCAAGCACATCTGTGCCCACTGCCGCCGATGATCGATCTCTTCGATGCCCGACCGCG